>JALAZF010000512.1:0-320000 GCA_022829125.1 Lathyrus tuberosus
AACCGTTCATATGTTGGGAAGTGCAACGGTTAATAATATCACGACGATTATAAGTAATGACCGTAGCGATATCACTTATAATCCAGGCGTAATTTTAGGAAAATGTTGTTGCCTGGTGTCGAACCTTGTACCACGTATAAGGGGTATCGCCACGGTTATTATAACTAATCGTTGTGATATTATTAAATTAATATATAATCTATCATAACAGTTATTTAAGAAAACCGTTGTGAAAAATTTACCTATATAAGGGAATTAACTTTCCCTTTTTGACAGTCGCGCCGTTTCCTTCACAGCGAAAACCTAGCACCCAAACTTCATCTTTTTTTAGAATCTGCGAGAAGAAATACAAGAAGTATGAAGCTTTTGATTTAAGCTTCTTCCTCCTTGTAATTCTTCTTGCAGAATCTAAAACTAGATGAACATGGTGATGATGCTGGCGGTAGCAAGCGTAATGTACATATTGTTTATGGAAAATAAGGTAGTCTTCTACTTCAATCTTTTTGTTAAATAGTTCCCATTATCTCGTTTGCTTCATGTTGTTTTTGTTGATTGTTCTCATTTTGTGCAGATTCGACTTCAATGCTTCACAAGCAAAGTGAACTTCATTGTAATGGTACAGTCCCACTTCTTAGGGTTTTGTTTCAACTTTTGGTTGTTTTGTTTTGAATACTAACTAATTTTCTTCATTGCTTCCCACTTCTTAGGGTTTGTTTCACATGGTGATGATGATGGTGGTACATATATATATGAATTCATTCTGATAAGGTACATATATATGAATTCATTCTTATATTGTATATGAAATTTAGTTTATTATATACTATGTACATTGTTTGTTTAACTATCCTTTTATTGAAAATGCAATCAGTTAAATTGATATAGAACATTAGTTTATTATATATATACTATGTATATTGTATATAGTTAAATTTAATACTAACTAATTTTCATCATTGCTTCCCACTTCTTAGGATTTGTTTCACATGGTGATGATGATGGTGGTACCTATATATGAATTCATTCTGATAAGGTACATATATATGAATTCATTCTGATATTGTATATGAAATTTAGTTTATTATATACTATGTATATCATTTGTTTCACTATTCTTTTATTGAAAATGCAATCAGTTAAATTGCTATAGAACATTATAATCTGAAAATTAAGATGTATTTGAAAACCAACCTTTATCATGTCAATGTTTTCCAAATTGCATCCATTTCATTCAGCACATTTAATGTTCCTTAACATAAAATTTATGGTCCAATGGTCCGTTTGCTTCAATTCATCGATATCTTTTATTATAGTTTACCTCATCGTCGTCACTAATCACCGTGGTTGTTAAGATCATGATCATTGTTATGATGATAAAATCGTGGTGATTTTTGGCGATGATGAGGTAAACTATAATAAAAGATATCGATGGATTGAAGGAAACCGACCATCGAACCATAAATTTTATGTTAAGGAACATAAAATGTGAGGAATGAAATGGATACAATTCGGAAAACAGTGGTGTGTTTAAGTTGGTTTTCAAGAACAATTTAATTTTCAGATTATATAGTTCTTTACCAATTTTAATGATTGTATTTTTTTAATTAGGTGGATGGTAAAACAAGCAATATACATTTGTATTTAATAAACTAAGGGTATATTCCACAACGGTTGAGACAAATAACTGTTGTGATAGTTAACATATATGACAACGGTTCATACTGATAACCGTTGTGATAGTTAATATATATTACAACGGTTGAAATACCTAACCGTTGCAATATATGGCGCGCTTCTAGAATACAACAACGGTTTCCAGACTGTTGTAGAAACGGCAAACTTACAACAACAATCTACATAACAACGCCTTCGCCCGCGTCATTATATGTCATTCCCAACCGTTGCTAAATGGGTTTTTCGTAGTAGTGTTGGCTTGTTTGGAAGCATGTATTGATACCTATTCCACCTCTAAACCTCATGGCTTTGTATGATGCATATTTGTGGATTTTTCTAGGGTTGTTTAACCTCTAGTTGCTGTATGTATGTGAATCTTTGATGCACGATCTTCCGATTGTTGATTTGTTTGCATTCTTGAAGCATGTTCATGATGCATACTTGTTCACATGTGGGCAATAACTTGTTGAACTTGCGTAATCTTTTGGAAATGAATGTGATGTGATACATTTGAGTATGATTCTGACCTTGATGCTATGGTGTGCATAATTTTGATCATTTGTGCCTTATACCTTGCTTGAACACTTATTTTCCTTTGAGAATGATCATGGTATATGTTCAACTAGTCTTGATGCATGTTTTGAGCTTAAGCTTTGATGTTTCTTTTTTCCATTCATGAGTTGATGTTTGGATTGATATACATGGCTATGCTACTGCCTTACTTGAGTTCATGCCCTAATCTCACATGTTTGCCCTTTTGAGGTGTGTCTTACATGATTTTTTTGTTGACCAATGTTTGTTTGTGGTTAAGATCCATGCCTTGAACTCTCTTACTCCTCCTTTGATCAATAATATAAGATGAATGTGACATAACTTTCTTGCTGCCCCATCTTGGTTCTCATACCATTTGATCTCACTTCACTTTGCTTGATGATTGATTATACTTCTTGTTTGGTTTTAAGTCATTGGTGTGTTCATTAGTGCCTTATCTTGCCTAATTGTTTTGACTTCCATTCTTGAAGTTTGTTTTGAGGTGTGTACATTTGATGTTGGTCCCATTGCTCATTACTTGTATTCATCTCATCTCTTGAGTTGCTTAACGTTGCATCTTTTCCTTCATCTCTTACTTCTTTCTTCTCCCCTAGATCTTAAGACTTGTTTAAGTCTTAAATTTGCTTTTGCATGTTCCCTTAGGATTCCCTAGTCCAATTTAATTTTTGATTAAGCTTGGAGTAGGATAACCATTAGGTAGAATTCCCCTTCTTACCTCTGTGAGAGCAAGAGTTGTCACTACAAGTCAATCTATGTTTTGATGACAACAATACGTATTTGTGAAAGAACCATTTTATGTTCTAACGGGTGTTGTGTGCAGATCATATTCATAGAAGTCATCAGATCCAACAAGCACCAGCCAGATGAGCGTAATTGATAATATGCGAAGTTACTATGTGTGACACAAGTTGCAAGAAGCAAGAATGCTTCTGTATCTGATCGTGATCAGTTAGATCCAAGGATGCTGATATTGCTGTTGCAATGCTCTTGTGGATGCTCTCTGAAAGTGATCGAGATTCTGAAGATTGCGATGCTTCTGAAGAAGAGAACCGAAGTGCTGAAGACTCTCATGACTTGAAGTTCTGAAGGCGGAAGGCTCTGAAGACCGAGTGCAGAAAGACTCTGAAGACTTATGTGTTATGAAGATTACTGTTCCAAAGCTCAAGTGCTGAAGACTCTGAAGACATATTCCTAATGGACAAGTTCTGAAGTTTCGGAAGACTTGAAGAAGTAAAGGATAATGTTCTTAATGACAAGTGCTGAAGTTCTGAAGACTGATTCCTAATGGACTTCTTCAAATGACTGAAGACTTGACGTACCAGATATCCTGTTAAAGAAGGCTCTACTCATGCTTCATCAAATTACCATCAAAAGCCTCTGAAGTTTGAAAGTGAAATGTTACCGTTGTGAACAACTGTACACAGTGCTCAAGAAGATATATCCCGTCACTTCTCGCACAAGAAAAAGGAGATGTGTCAGTACAACTAATTATTACACAACGTCTCTTTTCCAACAGCCAACAGTATTTCAAACAGCTATATTTCTACTGGGCTATTTAAAGGAAAGAGCTCTCGCTTTTGAGGTGTCGATTTGCTGAACATCATCAAATGGATGTATCATTTACAAATTGACAAAGTCATTGTGTGAAGATAGCAACAACGATGAGTTATCGTTGTAACACTTAGAATATCCAAAGTTATCATTAATTTACTCATGGCCATTGTTGTTGAAGCACAAAGATCATCATTCAACACAACAACAATGAATTGGTACAAAAGTTATTGATGAAGAAGACAACATTGCAAATCAGTCAAGTCATCAACCACCTTCTCGTTACCGCTACATTGAAGATCTGAAGCAAGGAGTTGTTGCTCAAAGCTTGCTCACCCAAGAAGACGAAGAAGAAGAAGATCTACAAGATGTCAACAAACTGTCAAATCATTATACATCTTTGTAGTTTCTTAGGATAGCAAGGAGCTGTTGCTCACATCTTGCTCGAACACTTGTGTGTTCTTTGTACTTAAACTTAGGAGTAATCTGCTTGTTAAGAAGCATCATTGTAATCTCCTGTATAACTAATTCTTGGTGAATTAGGATTCCTTTAGTGGTCAGTGTGACCGGAGACTCGAGAAGACAATGGCGAGATGTCATTGTGGGAAAAGCCTGAAATAGGGTCAGTAGCATTATATTCATTGCGATGAATCCCTGAACGTCTAGCTGTGAAAGCCTAGCAGTAGATCTTGCGAGATTGGAACCTGCAGGTCAATGTTCGTTATATTCATTAAGTTGAATCCCTGAACGGTTCATTGCATTTTAGTCACAGTGCGGCTGTGCAAGTGGTTAGTCACCGGCTGTTGCCCGTGCATCTGTAATCGAGATTGATTATAGTGGATTAAGACCTTGTGTTCAAGGCGAAATCACCTGAGGAGGGCGGACTGAATTAACCTTTGTGGTGAACCAGGATATATCGTATGTCCTTTACTCTTATGCTTAATGTCTTTGTTTATGTTTCTATATTGAGTATCAGAACCTTACATAAGCAAGTCAGAACCTTGCAACTCTGATAAGCTTCTGCTCTGCAAGTTCTGAATGATGTACACATCGTTCAGACTCTCGTTGGTTCTTATGCTTCATGTAAGGCAAGTTTGAATGTTACTTCGCAAGTAAGAGTCTTTCAACGAACTCTGATGTTATCTCAGCGTCTTAACGACAAGAAGCGAAAAGTTGTGAAAGAGTAAATACACAATTCAAACCCCCCTTTCTTGTGTCTTTCTCGCACCTTCAATTGGTATAAGAGCTCTGGTTCTGTTATTGATGGATATCAAACACTTAACAGTGTCAGAAAAAGATCCAGATGCGGTGCGTAGAAATACTCTGGGTGAGATTGAAATCCACTTACAAATTCTGTAACAGTTCAGAAGATGACTGTGCACAAAATTGTAATCAATCTGAGTACTTGAGCAAATCACTAATTCTGAAAGTTTTGCAGTTGTCAAACAACTAAATCTTCCTCACTTAAGTTTTAATGAAGATTGAAGAATCAGCTGATAAGATAGATTCATCAGATAAGAAGTAGTATATGTTGAATGCTTATCTTGGAAGATACGTGTGGATGAACCATGTATTTGCTCAAAGTTGAATCATCAGAAAACAAGAAGTCTTGTTTGCTGAAGATTAATTCTTTATGAGTTTTTGAGATGTTTTTAAGAAACTGATTAGGTCCACCCTTGACTTTCTCGTATAAAAAAACTCATTCAGAACTTCTTCATGTAAAGAAGAAAAATTGTTGTTCTATGATCTTGAACTTCAGAGTGAAGTCTGTTGAAGTCAGAAAACCTGAAGAATTCAAACTCTTAGAAATGATTCAACATTTGAATCTTGAATGATCTAGAGGTTAAAAGATTCATGAAGAACTGAATATTGTTTTCTTGGTGAGATGAGCAGAAAACTGATAGAATATTCAGGAAGAAGAATTTCAAGGATTCATCAAAGCACTTGATCAAATAGGAACTCTTAAGTCTTGACTGAATCAGCATAACTAAGTTCTGATAACTTGAGAATCTATCTCAGTTGAACCATTTGTGACTGGTCAGATTCTATCTGATAAGTTTCTCAGAACCTTCTTAATCAAAAACCAGAATGCAAGTGAATCTTGAAGAATCCAAGAACCCACAACAGTTCACTCAGAAATTCCTTAGAAAGAAAGATCAGAGTCAAAATGGAATGCATTTAGATAAGTCTGTAAAGATCTTAGTTTTGCCTTTGGCTGAAGAAACAAGCCAAAAAATGCTGTGAGATCCAAAATGTCACTTCCGAAGTCTTGGAAAGTTCTAGGTAAAGAATCTCTGCAAAAATATTTCTGTATCCCTAAGGTATGGTTTCTTTTATTCATGTTTATTTTTAAATTCAAACACTAACTGTCTACTAGTAGTTCTTTAAGATTCATAAGAATAATTAAAATAAAGTTAGATCCTCAAGCGTTATGATTAAATGATTTTCAAAGATTAAATAAACAATCATGATTACGTTGTGTCAGCTACTACACCCCTACCCATAGGTATACGACGATTTAAGGCTATCATGTGTCCTTTCAGCTGACCACCACAGCTATTCATAGTTTGTCTAGGAAATGATGATCACGCGTGTTCCAAGCTTGATAAATAGCTATCATTCCTTAGTTCTCCTCACAACCTTACCTTCTTCCTAGAAAGAATCATTATCCAAACTACCTAGTAGCTTAGAACTTCCTTCCTCAAAATGTCTTCACACAATATCAGAGGAGAAATAGTTGATCTTGAACTCCTAATGGAATACTCTCTTGACTTAAACCTTCTACCTCAACTCAACAAAACAAGTCTTGTCTCTGGAATTAAATTTCAGAACTGGGAGAATTATTTCAACATGATTGTTGGACCAGTATTTCCTGCTCTTGTTACTGAGTTCTGGGAAAATGCTCGAGTTCTAGAATATGACTATGGAAAAAATGCTATTTTGTATGTAGTTGCTGGCTGTCCAATCCTAATCAACCCTACTATCATAGCTAAAGTCGTTAGGTGTGATGAAGATGGTGTAACTGTGGAAAGAAATATTAAAAACCATAGCTTCGACAGGCATATGCACGTCATTTTTGAAACTGAGGGGCGTCCCACTCAACCATGCACCCTCACTCCAGTTGCTAAAGATTGGTACAAACTTATGGTGACTAATTTAAGACCAAGAGAAAGAGGAGGAGGATGGTTGTCTGACAAAGAAAGATTATTTATTTTCTTTTTAGTGTCTAGGATCAAAATAAACCTACCCCAATCCATGTATAATCATCTGAAGGAAGAAATCCTTTTGTCTAGGGAAGACACAGTTTACCAAGTTCCCTACTGCAGGGTTATCTCCCACATTCTTGATCTTCAAGGAGTAGTTGGTCATTGCAGAAGAAATGGAATGACTGAGAAGATCTTCCTGAGTTCTATCAACCTATGACGTTCTTAGTTTAAGATAGGAAGTTATTCTTTCTTGATTCATAGGTTAATTGAAGCCTCTATCTGACTGCACTTATGTTAAAACTTGATATCTATATCTTTTTGATTAATTATTAAAGTATCTCTAAATATGGTTTACAAATACCCTTGAATGAATGATTCTTATGATCACGATGCACTGAATCAATAACTAAAACAAAATAATAAGTGCTTCTTAAAATTCACACGAAAAGTTTGGTTTATCTAGAAACCACAAATCCCTCTTAGGTCATAATTAAGTAACGGTTACCATTATCACTCACTAGAGTTAATTCACGACTCTTGATAGGATAACCTGCCTCCATTAAATAATCAAATCATTAAACCTCCTTTCCCACGTCTCGTGGTGCTTCTAGGAAAACTAACCATTGCCCTCTCAAATTCTCCAAAGAAAATACTTTGCTTTTTCCTCTATAAAAGCCTCAAACCCTAAATCAGTAACACAACTCTTACACACCTAAATCTTATGCCCAAATAACTTCTATCTTCTTCATCTAATCATCCTCTATAATGGCCTTCGTCTCCCAAAATGTTTCAAATCCCATAACCACACAGATTCCAGTTGACCATCTCATCGTCATGTCAGAAACAATTGTAAACCTCAACAATTTGAAATCAAATGGATGTGATATTACTCCTTCAATGGAAACTCAAGGATGGAGTAATTATTTCAAGAGGTTGGAAGGACCAACCTACAGACATCTGGTTAAGGATTTCTGGATCCACGCCAACACATCCAATACCTTCATTGTCTCCTTCGTTTTTGGAAGGAAAATCTTCATATCTGAGAAGACTATTTCAGATCTTCTAATGCATGACAACAGTGGTGTGAGAATCACTCAGAATCAACTAAACGAGGAAAAAGAGGCTAAGGTTCTGGCTAGCATTTTCAAAGAAAATGCTGTAGCTGATGCAGAGAACTCAATATTCTCTAATCTAAAAGATTCTCTACAAGTATGGTTTAGAATCCTCCAAGGAAGTGTGTTTCACCATCTTCCCTCAAACCAACTCAACAACAATAAAAAAATGTGTCCTATTTCTCCTTCTTAAGGGAATCAAGATGCATCTTCCTGCAATTCTCTTCAAACTTCTGAAGGAAGCCATAAGAAACTCCAGAACAGGTTCTATCACGAAGGACAGACATATTCCGTATGGAAGACTTATTTTTGACATCTTGATGGAATCAGGAGTAGTTGACGATATTCTGATTAATGAGGGAGAATCAAGAAAATTGCTTAAAAGCGCTGGAAAAATTCTTAGGTTTGAGAATCTTAAAAGAGAAAACTCCACTCTGGATAACACATCTTTTAGGAAATTAACATTGACACCAAGGGTTCCAATTGAAGGATTTCCAAAATTCGCCACTCACAATCAGACAGAAGTCGGGAACTATCTGAAATAATTTAAGGATGAAGACATCAACATATGGATTAACATGGAGAATATTACTGATGTACTTTAAGAGCTTTCAGATTGGAAGAGAGTAAGTAAGAAGATGAAGGATACTGATGATGGAGAACCTTCATCAAAAAGATCAAAAATGGTGAATGATGCATTAACATCCTTTAAGGATAATGCCATCACAAAAATCCATAACTTAGTGGATGCTTCCAGTTCCTGTGTGGACCCCATGGAAATAAGAAATATTTAGACTGAGTTCCATGAATGGATCTTAGAAGAAATTGTGAAGAGCAAGAGGCTGGCAATTACTCAAGCAGAAGGAAAGCCGCATACCTCAAGAACTGATGATTCTAAAAGCTTACTCTCATCTTCCTCATCATCATTAGGCTCCTTTTAGTCTAATCCTTAGGAACCCATCCTCATTCGGTATGTGTTTTGATTACCTTTAGGATTAAGATTAACCTATGCTTTATATTTTTAAAACCATTTTGTGGTAATGCTATAACTAATCTCTGAAGATGTTGATCACTAGAACTGTTCCTTATCATATCAATCTTCGTATGCTCAATGCTTATATGATAACATCCCTTGAGTCTATTAATGTTCACTATCATATTGATCTACATATGCTTAAATGCTCAGATGCTCTATAACTTTTTGATGATGTCAAAAAGGGGGAGAAAGAATATGTTTTTGATTGATGAATATATGAATATTGATTGGAAAGAAAGAAATAAATCTTAAAGAAAGGAAAAGAATGCAACTCAAACAAGTAATCAATCATATAAAATGCGTTACTACTAACGTTTGTTGTTTGATGTTTAACCGAGAAACTCTAAACAAGTTCATTAGGCATTCTAAGAACAGGTTAAGAAAGAAGAACTCTGCTAGAAGTTCTTATGAACTGTTGGTTATATGATAGAAGTTGTACACTTCGTGAACATGTATCCTGTTCTGCAATCGATTGCACTGTGACAACTTTGCCTAAAACCTTCATTTTTCTGCACTACATCAGTTTGCAATGCACTACATTCACTTGGGATCAATGCTATATCTGTAACACCCACATATAAAATACATACATCAAAGCATAATATTATACATGAATCCAAGTGTTTGGTACTGAAATACCATAAGTTCCTAGTTAACACATTATATACATTACATGCCCGAAAATCCTAATACAAAAAGAACTATGGTTCAATGTATACAAGATGTCCCAAGACACTAAGAAGTAGATCAATACAATGATCTCAAAATAAAACGCTATAGCGGAAGCCATGCCATCCCAAAAGCTACGATTCGTAAGGAAAAGTCAAACCACTTTATCCTTACCCTTCGCGGAACTTGTAGTACCTGTAATATAATCAACAACATGGGGTGAGATAACAAATATCAGTGAGTTCCATATCTTATGGATCCTCTCGGCTTTACAAGGTTCTAACCAATCCTAACTCAAGTCCAAGGGAAGGGGAAAGGACTTCGAGTTCACATTTCAATTCTCACACTATATGGAAACATGTTCATGAGTTCATCAACTCAAAATATCACTAATCAATAACCTGTACCAAGGCATCCCCTATTCCTATCCGCTTCTACGTCTAAAAGTCGACCCGAGTCATGGATCCTTGTAACCTACTTGACATATGAACGAATTCGGGTTCTACGGGCCATTAACCGTTATGAACCGTCACTACACACGGGCCATTAACCATCACAAGCATACGCTCCATGGGCGCCATTCATACTGCACGTGGGAATCAAACCTGCCAAGTAGTCATGCATACGTTTCAGAGGAGCTCGAGACTCATGAAACTGCAACTCAAGATAAACGGTTACGATTACATGATCTCATACACAAACGTGGTTGTATTCGTCAATCACAAGGCCACATTACCTTAAGTCCACATTCGCCTTTTCTCATAATCATCATAGTTCACACATGTTCCATACTAGTGTCTCACTCTCGTCTAGACCATTACTCGACAAGGATGCACCTTTCTACAACACATGCCCGAGCATCGCCATCTAGAGTTCTCTATTAATTTCTAGTCTCACTACTAGATTCTACTATAGTTTCATGTTGAGGTTTCCTCACTCTTCCTATTCCATTTTCATTTTAGCATGCATATTCACTCACAATCATGTTTAAACGACAACAGGATAAGCAAAGCATACTACAATTGCACAATAGAATTACATATGATAATTCAACATAATTGTACCACTTTTGGATTTGCTCAGATTATTTAATCGGGCAATAAAACCGACATTTTTCACCTTCATTATATAGATTATTTTCACAGCTTTCTATCGGTACCAAGAACATTTAAATCGGATAAACGAGTCAAAAGTTATGGAATTTAAAAGAAAAGAAAACATTTGAAAAAGTCCCAAGAGCGCCCGGCGCTACGCACCAGAAACAGAATTTTCTGCTGCGTTTTACATGGTTCCCAAGCCTCAAAATCCAACTTTCTCAAACCAAAACATTTCCAAACAACCAAAACAAGCATCATTCATGATTATATGCATAATACGATTATACTACGCAATTTATATCGATTTCCAACTGTTAGATTCATGATTTTAGCAAGATCACTCATTTTCTCACAATATCAAACCTAACTCTAAAACTCAAGAAACTCTACAACTAATGCCTCTAACTAGAACCCACCTTGATTAGAGGATGATGATGAAGAAGATGAGATGATTTGATGAAGAAGAGATGATGATCTTGATCTTTCCCTCTTCTAGGTTTTCTTCTCCTTTTCTTTCCTTTCCTCTTCCTTCTCTCTAACTTCTTTCTATCTTTCTCTCTCTTTGTTTCTATGTAAGGAAAAAGGGTGGAAAAGAAATGATATAGAGAAAATCTTTAATTAGTAACACTACTAATTGTCCAAATAGTCTCTATAGTACCAATTAATAAAATCTCAGAGTCAGAAAATATATTAATTTGATCAGCTCTGAGCTCATCAGTTTACTCTAATAATCTTATCCAATAAATTATCAGAGTAAACCGGAACCCAGTTGATCACAACTAATATTATCCAGAGCAAAATAAAATACGGGGTATTACATCCTCCCCCCCCCTTAAATAGAAATTCCTCCTCGAATTTAAAAATTATCTGAATAGATGAGGATAAACTTCTCGCATCTCTGATTTAAGTTCCCAAGTTGCATCACCCGGATGCGTCTCATCCCACTGAAACTTAACAAGAGGAATCTCTTTATTCCTTAACACCTTAGTTTCTCTTCCTGTGATACGACTCGATTGAGGCTCAAATGTTAAATCTACTTCTATCCCAAACGTATCCGGTAGAATTGGCTGAAGAGGATCTCGAACAAACTTCCGAAGCTGAGATACATGAAAAACATCGTGCATCTCTGATAGAGAAGGCGGTAAGGCTAATCTGTAAGCTACATCACCAATCCTTTCTAAAATTTGAAACGGTCCCACGTATCTCGGACTTAACTTCCGAGACTTAAACGGTCCTTTCAACCTCAACCTCGGAGTAACTTTCAAAAACACGTGATCACCTTCATCAAACTCTAAAGGTCTCATACGGTTATCCACATAACTCTTCTGTCGATCTTGTACTTGTTTAACTTTATCACGGATCATGTAGCGTGATTTTTGTGGTCTTGAAGCACTATCGCTCGGGTACTACAGTTTGATTCATTTTTTATCCTGTTAAGCTGATTAAGGAAGGGAAATAGATGTCTCCAATTAAACCTGCTTGCAAACTGAGTTTAAACAACTGACTGTTACTTTACAGATGCTATTAAGATGTGGGCCCCTCTTTGGTTATTTTGTTAAGAACACAGTGTCTGGACTATTTGTGAGGTTTTTGGTAATGTGTTTAAATTTGATGCTTTTGGGTTGATTTGACGGAGATACTGGATTTTGGGTTTTTGATTAGTATGCTCGCTAAGAATTTTCAATCTTATGCCTACGTATTCCCGTTTAACGAAATAGGGAAATCAGAGCGATCGTAGTTCCTCCTACTCTATGGGAGGAAAAAGGTTGTTTTGGTGTCTTGTTCAAAGCCCAAGGCATGAAGCTAAAGGTGATTTGTATCTTGTTCAAAGCCCAAGATGTCAAGCTAAAAGGGTTTTGGATGAGAGAGAATTTGTCATCTCTAAAGAGGAGTCGTTGATGTTTGTATGCTGTGAGAAAGACACAGGTTTGATGCTAAAAGGTTGATTGAATCAACTGAGGTTTCCTTATACAAAGCCTAAGAGGAAGCGATTGACCCAACAAGAGGGTGCTCGTACGAAGCCCGAGATATAGGCTAAAGGGTTGACTCAACAAGAGAGTCTTTTATCTGTCTTATATGAAGCCAAAGACGGAGGCTAAAAAGGTTTGACTCAACAAGAGAGTCTTTTATACTCAACAAGAGAGTGATTAGTGTCTTGTACGAAGCCCGAGATGGAGGCTAAAAGGGAAGTGACCCAACAAGAGAGTCTTTTATACTCAACAAGAGAGTGTTTTACTGTCTCGTATGAAGCCCGAGATAGAGGCTAAAAGGAGATTGACTCAACAAGAGAGTCTTTTATACTCAACAAGAGAGTGATTTTATCTGTCTTATACGAAGCCTAAGATGGAGGCTAAAAGTTTGACTTAACAAGAGAGTCTTTTATAATCAACAAGAGAGTATTTTTCTATCTCGTACGAAGCCCGAGATGGAGGCTAAAAGGGGATTGACTCAACAAAAGAGTCTTTTATCCTCAACAAGAGAGTCTGAAAAGGTTAGCTCCACTGGGGAGAATCATTGTACAAAGCCCAAGAGGAGGCTATCTTACCGCCGTGGATTCTGGAGATCCTGAAGCGAGTCCAAGTGTGGGGAACTCTCATGAGAGAGACCGAGTTTCTGCTTATGTTTGAAGGGAACTTGAGAATGTCTTTGAGACTCAAGGCTCTTAGACTGTCCAAGTCTAGGGTTTTATCTTTTGTACTATGCCCAAGAGGAGGCACGGGTATTAAGGGATGGGTATCAACCCTACAACGGCCGGAGTTTTGACGCTGGAAAGACTGCTCTAGCAAAGGATGACTAAGTTCAGTCTTATACCTTTAAGAGGTCGTTAGGGTCCTTGTATTAAGCCCAAGAGAAGGCATGAGAACTTCTAAGAAGCCGAAGGGTCCTTGTCCAACGCCCAAGAGGAGGCGGGGATACTTTTAGGAAGCCTGTGGGTCCCCAAACCAAGAGAAGTTCAAGACATGCTATTCACAGAGAATAGATCAAGCCAGGAAAGTTTGAGAATTTGAAAGAAACTCAAGAGATGCTATTCACGGAGAATAGATCAACTCTGGGGAGTAGAGTTTCTTTGACAATTTCTAAGAGTGACAGTCTGAGAAAGGGTTCACCGAGAATGTTTCCTTTCACGTTTCCATATTATTTAACCCCAAGAGGAGGGAAGACTGTGTCTAGTAATTCTATGGGGGATCTAGTTTTGTTTGTATTTAAGAGTGACCAACAGGCTTTACCTAGTTCTAGACGTAGTTGCCGAGGAAAACTCTAAATAACTATACTAGTATACACAGTGGATATATGACAAGTATATAAAGGATGTGAAAGAAGACTTACAGTGAAGCAGCCCCACAATACAGTTATATACATATGAAAGCGATAAATGAAAGCGGATAAACACTTACCCGTTGTAGAGCTTCCATGCTATTTTCTTAGTTGTTCAGCAAAGAAAGCTTTGATAACAATATTATATTCAAAATCAAAGGAGAAAGTACTTTGAAAAGATTATTGGGGCTTACAGCTCAAGGAGAGGCCCAAGTTTTAACGATGATCGCACCGTTGTTTTGAAAACTGTACAGAGGGACTTATATAATATGTGAGGCCCACAAGGTTTTTATGTACAAGGGGGTTGGGTCTTATACTCTATTAGAGGCCCAAGTGTTTTTGTATCCGTGATGGGGCTTACAGCTCAAGGAGAGGCCCAGGGTTATATTTTGAACTGGCGATCGTGTCGAGGTTTTTTTTCTTTTAACACAGAGGGACTTATACAATATGCGAGGCCCAAAATTGTTTTGATTAAAAGGGGATTGGGTCTTACACTCTATTAGAGTTCCAAGACTTATTTTTGTACAAGAAATGGGACTTACAACTCAAGGAGAGGCCCAGGGTTATTTGTTTGAAAATGGCGATCGCGCCGAGATTTTTGAAAACGCAGTGGGTATTATACAATGACTGAGGCCCAAAAATGTTTTGGTTTTAAAAGGAGTTGGGTCTTACACTCTATTATAGGCCCAAGTGTTTTAAAAAGATTTGTGAGGGTGAAAATCAAAGAAACCCTAATTTTGTTTTCCTTAAAAAGTAAATATTTAAAGAAAATCAATAAAAATGATAAAAATACCAAATAAGTTTGAATAAACCACTTGTGATTTTTGTTTAAGGTTTTAAAAATGAGGTTTTAATCACAAGATGATTTAGAACTCATTTGGTTTTGATTTTCAAAATGAATATTCACTTTTAAATGTTTAAAAAAAATTAAAAATGAATTTATTCACAAAAATACTAATTATATTAAATAAATAATATAAATTTTATTTTTTTGTGGAATACAATATTTCAACATTTTTGTGATTTTTTGCAAAAAGAACCAATAAAAAATAATTAAAATTGAGGGAGTTATTAATTTTTCAAATCATTAAAAATAATATGAAAAACAATAAAAAGTGAAAAAAACATTAAAAAGGGGTCTGGGGCGAGGGGGATTCGAACCCCATACCTCTTGTGTGCAGCATGCGTGCCTTACCACTGGGGTGGTGATACATCCGTGTATCAAACCCCAGCCATAAATATACAAGGCTTGCCTTGTTCTTGGCCTGGCCAAGGCAAGGCAAGGCAAGGTTTTTGGTCAGAAACGTGAAGGTCATAACTTCCTCATTTCTCCATGGATGGAGACAAAATTTATATGCATCTGGCCTAGAATTTCCTAAGGAATCCAATGGTGGTGGTTTTTCCAGAAAATCAATCCTCCTCAAAACCCGATACTGGTTTTGAAATAGGCCATAATGTGCATTTTCTGTGCTACCTCTTGGTACAGCCATGAATTACATGATGAATTGGTTCAAACACAACACATATAACATGTATAAGAGATGCATGATCAGTGGACCTCAAAGCAAGGCATATTTTAAAGAGTTCAAGTTGTGATGCTTACCTCCTTTGGAGCTTTTTAGGCTATCTGCCAAGTGCTTTGTTCCATAAATGTTTTGATGCTTTGAACACTCTCAAATGATCCCTTATAAGCTTTTAGGATGATTGGAATCAGCTGGAAACCTCAGGAATGGAAATTGGCCCTTTTTTGCAAAAGGGGAAAAAGTGGCCAAAATAGCAACTCTCTAAAATGATGTTCCAGATGTGTGGAACCATTTGGGATAGCTCAAGGATGATATTTGGAGTGTGTTTGAGGCTTTATCTGGTTTTGAAAGTGACTGAATCAAGACATGGCTTGAAAAATGCAAAAAGGCCCTATTTTGAGGTTTTGAGAGGGGACTTTGTGATTTTGGTGTTACAGGTCACTTGTGAATGTTTGGATCACTTCTATATGATGTTTATGAGGTGTGTGTGTGATTGGTTTGGTTGGAATTGCTCTCAAACTCAAAACCCGATAGTGACTTGCTTTGGAAGGCAAATTTGGAAGTGAGAAGGTGATTTTGAGGAAAACATCTATTTGATGGCTTTGGTGTACTCAAACTGAGCACAAATGAACTCTAGTTATAGTAGAGCAAGTTTTTTTTGGCTGCAATAGTGAATGGAAACTGTAGCAGGGGTTTGGCCAATGGTTGCATTTTGGAATCCAAGTCTCCTAGCCATTGACTAGAGGTTAGGGCACAGGCTGCTGGTTCCCTAGTTCTTGGATATGTCTTGACTGAATTCAGTTGGAAATGGTTCAGTCTATGCCACCTTGGTGCATCCATTAAATGCTCCAAACCAAAATTGGAGTCTTGTCCCCTCTTTAGGGATTTTTAGGTTTGGCATGCTATTTTTAGTTCCAAAGACTTGGGAGGCTTATGGATCAGTGTTTGTCCCTCCTTGGTCCCCCCTGAGGTGTTTAGATGGATAAACTTGTTTGTCATTTGCAAAAATTTGGCAAATCGAGCAAAATGCACAAATCTGCCTTGCCATGACAGTTTGCAGCAAGGCATATTGACATGGTCATATCTCATGGCTCAAGTGGAATTCTATGGAGTTCTTGGCCATTTTGGAGAGCTCTCATATGATACAACATATGTGTGATCATAGTTTGTTTTGATACCTTTTGGATCCAAGTGAAAAATTCCCCTACATTTGGAAAAAAGTGAAGGCAGATTCTGACTTAGTGAAAATTTCACTAAGTGTTGAAAAAAAGTGACATTTTCACTTTTTGTGATTTTGGCCATTCCATAACTTGAAATCCATGAGGAGTTGGAATGAGGTGTAGTTGACACTTTTAAAGTATGCCATGAGAGCTACAAATCCATCTTTGGATCAGCCCAAATGGTTGCTTGGATCTCAAGTTATGATCATTGGAAGTTGGTACCTTAGCCACTTTGTTCCATAACTTAGAAAATTTCCAAGTTTTTTTATGGTTACCCCTTTTACAAGTTATCCCACCTTTCTTGATTTTTCTTGATGAATGATGATTCCAATCACACATTAACTTCATTTTAGGGTCAGAGAACCATAATTGTGAAAAATCTCATATAGTCAAAGTTGACTTTTGTGCACAGTTGACTTTTTGTCAGATGAATTCCAAACTGTGCGATCCTCTATGAAATCAAGTCCTTGACCTAAATCAAACTTGATGGATTAATTTCATAGGTGTTATAAGGTGTATTGAATCATGTCCAAAGGTTTGGGAGCATGCCTGGGTCAGAAGTCAAAGGCACAGGTGACTTTTCCCGCGAAACCCTAATTGTGGTTCTGATGAATTTGAAACTTGTTGGTCAAGCTTCTTGGACCAATCCACTGTTGAAAATGGATTAATGTAGTGGGTTAGAGACCCTAAAATCATGTCTTGATTTCTTGGCTCATGTTTTGTCCCAAAAGTCAACTTAGGGGTGAATTAGGTCAAGAAACCCTAATTCCTGATTTTTGATGAATGCATCCCTTGAGGCTAAATTGACTCGATGATTGGATTTATAATGTACCATGGAGTATCTTAGGTTATGCTTTGAAGCATTGGCTCATGCCCAAAGGAAAATTTCCATCTGGAGGCCCTGGTCGACCAAACCATAATTTGGTGACACTGGCGATCTTGAGGCTTGATCAACTTAGAATGCTGCAACATTGTGCTTGATTCTTGATGTGGGAGTCCTCTTAATCCATTGTGGATGTTTGAGAGGTTAGACAAGTTAAAGATCATGTCAATTCTTTATTGATCCTTTGTCTAAAGCTCAGAGAGGGCATAAAACCCTAATTTTGATTGTAGTGAATGTTCACCCATCTTTGGGGAGACTGAGGAGGTATGATGGTCCATCCATATTGTGATGATGATTTACACAATGATGAGAAATCTTAGTGGTTAAAATTTGGGGTATGACAGATGCCTTATTTAATCTTCTTGGACCCGAAGGTGTGAATGGCGAAGGTATTCGGCCATTCGGGGTGCAAGAGGATTAAATATCGGAATACCCGAAATTTTGATGGTGATTAAGAATGGCAGTTCACGCATCATTCTTCTTTTGCTAAGCAATGATGCTTAGAAAAGGTAAACTTCCCCTCGATCCTGGTCTTCAGCCAAGGAACTAGTCTCAGTTTTCTTTTGAAATAAACTTCCCCTCGATCCTGGTTTCCTACCAAGGAACTGGTCTAAGTTTCTGATGTAAACTTCCCCTTGATCCTGGTTTCCTACCAAGGAACTGGTCTAAGTTTCTGAAATAAACTTCCCCTCAATCCTGGTTTCCTACCAAGGAACTGGTCTAAGTTTTTGAAATAAACTTCCCCTCGATCCTGGTTTCCTACCAAGGAACTGGTCTAAGTTTCTGAAATAAACTTCCCCTCGATCCTGGTTTCCTACCAAGGAATTGGTCTAAGTTTCAGAAATAAACTTCCCCTCGATCCTGGTTTCCTACCAAGGAACTGGTCTAAGTTTCTTTTGTCAATAAAATTTCTTGACAAGGGACACTATGTGTAGCGATTTTCCTCAAAGTTCTCGCCGAATTTTCCTGGGGAGATGCCATTTGATGGAAAAAGTTTTGATGTCAGACTTGCTGGGGAACCCAGTTGTCTGAGTTGTAGAGGTGTACAAACTTCTCTGTTGGAGACACCATTTGTTGATTCTACTAGGGAAAACGAGTCTCTTGAGAGACTGTTTCCGCTTGGGGTATTACATCATACTTTTCTCGGAGAAATGCCATATGATGTGATCCAATTTTGAGGTGCTGATGACCTTTTCGTCAGCGGATTTTTTTCAGAGAAAAACTGCCGTATTGTCGAATCTCTGATTAAGAGGCTTTCTCTGGGGATTTTCCTTAATCCGGGAAAGCGAAAATATCATCTTCAATGGCGAAGAGTGACGTTTGTCGAGGGTTCTCTAGTTTTTCAGAGGTTCAAGTAATCAAAGTGGTCGAGGACCAACTTCATTCAAGAAATAAACTGGAGGAGAGAGATTATTCAGACACAACATTTCCTGACGAGGAAAGAACTGACAACTCGATTAAGAGGACCGTTATCACTAGGGGATAAGACCGACTAAAGAGATAGTGATGCAATATAAATGTGAATGTAAATCAATAATGCATGATGTATGTATGTTTATGTTGACAAAACTGACGCGACTGTCGCTCCCGGGATTTTCATCCAGGTACAAACGCGAAAGTTGCGCGGAAACAGAGTCGCCAGCAATGTGTATTTATCCCAAGAGAGGGAAAGGAAACACTACGTAAACCTGAGGGAAGGAAAAGCATGGTCTCGCGACCAAGAGAAACGGGTAAGGGTGTCGGTTACGCGAGGGGAAGGTATTAGCACCCCCACGCGTCCATCGTACTCGATGGGATCCACGCTTGTTGTCTCGATCAAAGGGTGTCGTCATTTGGAGCTCCACTGCTACTGGAAAGGAAAAGGAACGGGAACGGAAAAGAACGAAGAAACAAAGAAGAAAGGAAAAAGAAGTGACTCGATAGGACATCGACGTCCTATGCCTACGTATTCCCTCGTGCAATGGGAAAGTCAGAGTCAACGTAGTTCGGACACAAACTAAGGGAGGAGGTTGCTCGCCAAGACATCGCCGCCTTATGCCTATGTACCCTCAATCTAACCAGAAAGAGGAAATCAGAGCAGTCGTAGTTCGACCTAACGAGGTCTTAGTGTTTTTTATGAGCGACGTTAAGTTCGCGTCCGATAGTTAGGGCCGATGCCTGTTTGCGACGAAATGGAAAATAACGTGCTCTTTTCTGAAAATGAGTTTGAAACTTAACGGTCCCGAAGGATGAAAAAGGTTTGAGTTTGTTTTGTGTTTTTTAGACAAGAAGTGGATTGAAGTTAGTTTGCACCTTGCATTTCACCCAAGTCTACAACATAGGAACGAATACGTCGCGTATCGTCCTCAATAGGACATACACTAAGTACCCTAGAAGAATGAAGGGAGACCTCCATTATTTACTTCCCATATATAAGGCTCATGCGCAATACACGTTATCATGCAAAGGTGGCACTAAGGGGAGGTTTAAGAACCTAAATCTAAAGAAGAGAGAGGGATAGCACTACCTAATGCTTGTCCTACCTCACCTTAATAAAAAATTAAGGATGAGCTAGGATCCCAAAGGGTGTGAGAAAGTTGTACACAAAGCATTATATCATGCTATTCACAAAAGGAAAAGACAAGTAAGATAGATGAGAGATGACAGAAGAGATGAACATGGATAACCATCCACATGTTCAAGCACCTTACCTCTGCCCCTACATAAAAGGTTAGTACCAAATGATTACAAGTAATGAATACAAGTATCAAAAGTAAACCAAACAAAAGCTAATTGCTTTAAGAAGGCCATTTGAAAAGCAAACAAATGCTAAACCAAAAGGGAAGAGTCCTAAGAGTTAAGGAACATCCAAGGTCAGTAGGTACATACCAAGGGATCCTACTAAAGTTAAGTAAACAATCAAAGTCAAACTAGGTTGAAACATGCATCAAAAGTTCATACAATTACAAGTTATGCATTAACTATGCAAGATGAATGCAAATGAACCATAAACATGAATAAATGCATATGAAAGCATCAAAGTAAGAAGTGAATGACATTTATTAAGGCATGGAGATGTCATTAAGATGGCATGCGATCCATGAATGCAAGCATTGATTAAGTAAGAAGAAATGAAAACAAACATCATTTAAGTTCAACAATGAAGCATACTTGTAATGCAAGTAAGAAAAGAGGATGCAAGATAAACATGATTGGGAATGGATGCAAGTCAGTAGCACATGAAATTTGAAATGACATTTAAGATGAAAGAATGGACATGCAAAGTTCATACAAGTCTCATGTTAAAGCACATTGAAGATTAGAAACAAACTTGGTTCAAACAAGTTCAAACAAGCATGCAAATGTTTATGGACTTAGAAACATGCAAGATGATGTTAGGATTCATGGAATATGATTGATAAGGATCACAAACAGAAGTTAAATCATGTTTAAATGAATGTTTAAGATTATGCCAGTGTTGGTGCAAACAATTGATCAAAGAAGAACAAGTAAGAATGCACAATTACACCAAACATTTTAAGTTCAAACAATTGCACATAAGTCAATTCAAGATGGACAAGCAATGACCTATAACATGAGAAAAATGACCTATAATGTTCATACAACATTTGTCAATAGGTCTCAACAATTGTCAAAGAGGGTTGCACACAATGTCCATCAAAACCCTAGCATATGATCTCTAACATCCACACAACCAAGCATTCATTTATGAATTCATAAGGATCATGTTAGAAGGATGAGAAAATTGGAATATGCAAGTTAATTAAAGTACCAACAGCAAGTAAACATGTCTCAAAAGAATGGATCAAAACTCATTAGGGATCATGCTCAAACATGCTTCACAAGTTCACATAAATGACACAAGGATTAGGCACCAACATGGCATTCAAACATCAACCAAAAATGCTTTTAAAAATACACAAAAAAATGCATAAGGTACCTCAAGATATCATGAAAGTATGTATCAATTATCATGTGAAAATTCAACACAAAACTATGTCAAACAAATTAGAAAATGAAGTATGTATCATGAATAGATGTACAAATAAAATAAATTAAATGGAAATTCATGGAAAAATAGAAAAATTTGCTAAAATCAGAAATAAAAATAATCAAAAATTATTTAAATGAGCTATGATGCATCATGAATTTTTTAGGAATTTTTGGATGCTCAAAAGTATTTTTAAAGACTAAAAATGAAACAATTATGAAAAGAAAATTAAAAAAAACAAAGAAATGGACAGGGGGTGCACAGATAGCAAATATCCAGTTCAAATACATGTTGGGCTCATAAACAAGGGGTACGCATAGCAAAGTAAGCCCAATCCACAAACACACGCTCAGATAGGGTCTATGATATGGATGTTAGTCAAACATTGACTCATCCTAAGCCATCAGATCAAGTCCACACATGATGATCACAAGAGTATGTAAATCACACGATTCACAATGCAAGCATATGGTATGTAATAAGGATGCACACACATGGAATCACCCAATTCAAAAATATTCAGAAAATACAAGCATGTGCCAGGGATGTTGGATCATTAATGCGCTGGCATCATACCACGCGTTGGATTGAAAATCATCAATGGCTATGTTTTAATTTGAGAAATAGCTAGGGTTCAGGTTCAGATGAGTTCTCAGGTGGCCGGAGAAGACTCCGGTCGTCTTCTCCGGCGAGCAACCACCATGCTCAGGTTCCAACTTCCACAGAAATTCACAAACCACACATCAAAATGATCCTCATGCCACGTAGATTAGAAATCCAGGTCCAAAAATCACATATCATGCACACACAGAGAGAATCGAAGGTTCAAAGTTTGCCCTAAGATTTCAAACTAAGCACCTATGGTGCCTATCAACTAGCCAGAGGTTACATTGTCCCTAGAGGACTCCAAAACAAGAAAAATCAAGATTAAATCCAAAATAAAATTGCAAGAAAGTTTGATCTATGAACCTGAACTTCGATGAAGCTTTGAAAACAAGAAAACCAGAGGTGAAGCACTTGATCTTTGAAGTGATTATTGGCCAAATAAAGGCAATAGAAATGCTTGAAATCTCTTGCAATCAGTTGAGAAAGATGAAGAAATTCAAGATGCAGGTCCTACAGATTCAATCTCTTGCTTCCACACACTTTCTTGATGATGATTGATGAAGAATTAAGATGAAAATGCAGAGAGATCTTGGTGAAAATGAAATTTCATGAGAGAAAACTTTGGGAGAGAGAATGAATGAAAACTGAAGAAGAATGAAGAAATGAATGAAGTGGGAGTGAAATTCAGTTGGAGTTTTGTTTATATATCCTTGGTTAACTGTTAACCACCTTGGTTAACAGTTAGAATCGTGGTTAATGCAAGGGTGAATGAAGAAATAGGAGGTGAAATGAGAAATGGAAATGAAGTGAGTTGATGGCTCGGGTTTGTGTTCATTTGTTGTGTAACATGGAAGCTTGTGGTGGGATTTATGATGGATGATGGCGATGTAAAGTTAACATGCTGAACAATGTAGTAATAACACCATATTTCTCTCTCTTTTTGTTGTTTGTCCAAAAGGAGCAACATGTGCATGAGGTGTAGTGAGAGGTCATGCAAGTGTTTAGCCAAATTAGGAAATGTGTGAGTGGTGTGATGTAATGTGCGTGTATGCTGAATAAGAAAGAACAAGGTTTTGTCTTGGTTTGGTTTACTTGGCATGGAAGTAAGTCAGGTGTGGGTATGATGACTTTGGAGCATTGAATCTCATGAACCAATGAATGAAAATGGTTGATTGATGATTATTTGGAGAGAAGGGATGGAGGAGAACAATATTGATGCTCAAAACAATTGTAAATGAAGCCTCTAACATGCTTGAAAGGTCTCATGAAGGTACTTGTACACAACTGTGTTGGCAGGTCAGCCTGACCTGGTCGTGCCCTACCACATGCGCATGTAGATGCCACAGTTAGAGTCCTAACTTTGAGCTACTACATCTCCCTAATGAGTGATCAAATGAAAAATCTTTCAACACCAAAGTTGAAGAGGAGATCAAGAGGAACAAGAATGATGTTGAACAATTTTTCAATTGAAGCTTCTATCTTGGAGAAATTTGCCTTGGAACATTGACATGTCATGTATACCAAGTGTTTGTGGAAATGACTGCGTGCTGACTGGTCATGACATGCCAATTTGCCTTGATTTGTTTCAACTTTAATTGATCATATCTCTCTCAATTTTGATCCAATGGGCATGTTCTTGGTATGGTTTTGAAGCTTGGAATGTGAAATTTTAATAGGCCTCCCTAACCTTTCAATTTGGAGCTTGGAACATGGAGAAATAATAGCTTAAAGTGAGCCCTTCAACTTGCCTACACTTACCATTTTTAGAAACCATGAGTTTCTAAATTTAGCAACTTTGAATCCTTCTTGATTTTTGATGAAACCCTAGACATTTCTTGATCAAACCTTCACCAATAATCATATTTGAGATGAGGAACATGAAATTGACCTCAAAAAGACAAGAGTTGACTTTTTCCTATGGACAGTTGACTTTTCCCCAATTCTCCTGATTTTGAGTCCATTGATCAATTGAAACCCCTATGAACCAAATTGATGGACAATTCTCCAATCTTAGACACTTAAGGACATGAGGAATACCATAAAATCAAGTCTTGGCCAAAAATCAGAAATGAACTGCTTTTATGGAAAACCCTAATTTTGGGGCCCTCAATCTATAAGGAATCAGCACATCCTCCAAATCCAAATTCCTCTGAGTATGATGTGTATCCTCTCAAACAATGATAAGATATGCCATTTGGAGATGACAAAATCTCAAAGACCTTGCCCATTGGGGTGTTATACTCCATCATCCCAAAACCTTAATTTTGCATTGGTTAGGAGAAGGTGGTTCCCTTGAGATTTCTTGTCAAGGTTGATCATATGATGAGATGAATCTCTTGAGGCTCAAGACTCCTTTGATTGTATTTAGATACCTTAATCCCATGCTAAGGCCAATGGTATGGAAAGATGATAATGCAAAGAATGCAATGAAACCTAAGCCAGTTAAAGCTAAAACATGAGGGCAAATTTTGAGGTGTTACAGTGACATACAGACTAGTAGATGAATACGACTGGATACTCGGCTACAGTGGAGGATGTAAAGTATCACTGGTTCATGATAGCAATTCTGCCTTGCTTAGGAGAAATAGTCCCTGCAGGGAACAACCGTTAGTCGGGCTTAGGAGGTAAGAACTCTGCCGGGGGGTGTCAGATGGAACATGGTTTCTGTCACAGCTGATCCTTCGTTCAGCCGTACTGGTTTAGAAGGAGTACTTTGATTCTGTACTTTGAAGCTCGATTACTTCGAGAGAAGCGACCGATGTCCTTTCGATGTTCAACAGTCAAAAGAAATTGCCATCTTTATTTTAAAAGCAGAAAAGTTTGACAAGTAAATTCATTTTTATTTTATTTCAAGAATCGTTGATCATGTTAAAAAATGTCGTTCTGTAAAGCTAAGACAAATAAGAATTGGAAACAAAAGCACAAGGGCTCAAATTTTATTGATAGGATGGAAATCAGCCAAACACGTGATCCCAAAGAGTATTTACAAAGTTAGAAAATGCTAATTTAAGGGAAAAAGGCTACATTGAAACATAACGACCACTATCCTTCTACCAACTTTGAATTCTGGGCATCCTGAGCTTCTGTCGAAGATGACCCTGACTGGAGTTTTTCTGATGGATGGTGTAACCGCTGCTGGGGGATTTTCCCCTGTTAGATGTAGTTACTTGCCATTATCCCTAACTTTTTCCTGGATTGTACTTTGAGATTTCCAATCCACCAGGATGATTTTTGATCATGTCTCTAATTTTGCCTGGACCGCCCTTTCGGGTTTTCAATCCACCGAGACGTTTTTTTTTCCTCTTTTTTTTTTTAGTTTAGGCGAAGTATTTCTTGACTACGTCAACATTTGTGGGGTAGGCAAACTCCTCTCCATCCATGGTTGCAAGTCTTAAGGCGCCGCCTGAGGAAACTTTCTTGACCACATAAGGGCCGTCATAATTCGGAGTCCATTTGCCCCGAGAATCAGTGAGAAATGATTGTATCTTCTTGAGCACAAGGTCTCCTTTCCTGAAGACGCGAGGTCGAACCTTTTTGTTAAACGCCTTCTTCATTCTTTGTTGATACAACTGACCGTGGCATAGTGCCGTCATTCATTTTTCTTCGATCAGATTCAGTTCGTCGTGTCGAATTTGACACCATTCAGCTTCTGTAAGCTTAACTTCCATTAATACCCGGATTGATGGGATCTCTACTTCGATGGGGAGCACTGCTTCCATGCCATATATTAGGGAGAAAGGGGTTGCCCCTGTTGAAGTGCGGACAGATGTGCGATAACCGTGAAAAGCAAAGGGTAGCATCTCGTGCTAGTCTTTATAGGTTACGACCATCTTCTGAACGATCTTTTTGATGTTCTTGTTAGCCGCTTCTACCGCTCCGTTCATCTTGGGTCGGTAGGGAGATGAGTTATGGTGTTCGATCTTGAACTCAACGTACAACTCTTTCATCATCTTGTTGTTCAAGTTAGATCCATTATCAGTAATGATCTGGCTAGGAACACCATATCGGCAGATGATATTGTTTTTGATAAAACGGACTATCACTTGACGGGTTACATTGGCGTACGATGCTGCTTCGACCCATTTGGTGAAGTAATCAATGGCTACCAGGATGAACCGATGTCCGTTTGAAGCTTTGGGTTCGATCATGCCAATCATGTCGATTCCCCATATGGAAAAAGGCAATGGGGAAGAGAGAACTTTGAGATGCGTTGGCGGTACATGGATTTTGTCGGAATATATCTAACACTTGTGACACCTCCTCATGTACTTGTAGCAGTCGGATTCCATGGTCAACCAGTAGTACCCTGCTCTCAGAATTTTTCTCACCATTGTGTGTCTGTTGGCATGTGTGCCAAAGGATCCTTCATGAATTTCTTTTATCAGCATGTTTGCTTCTGGTCTGCCTACACATCGGAGCAAGACCATGTCAAAATTTCTCTTATAGAGAGTATCACCGCTCAGAAAGAAGCTGTCTGCCAATCTTCTGAGGGTTTTTCTGTCATTCCTTAGTGCCCCAGGTGGGTACTCTTGTTTCTGAAGGAAGCATTTGATATCGTGATACCAAGGTTTGTCGTCTATGACTGCTTCAATTATGAAGATGTAAGTGGGCCTTTCAAGGCGCATTATATCGATCTTAGGTAGGTCGTTCCATTGACCTACACTACTCATGGAAGAGAGACTGGCTAATGCATCAGCCACGTGATTCTCCTCACGAGGGATATAATGAAATTCGATTCTGTTGAAGAAGGGTAGGAACCTTCTTGCATAATCTTTGTAAGGAATTAGTCCTGATTGGTATGTGTTCCAATCTCCTTTGATCTGATTAATAACCAGGGCTGAGTTGCCATATACATCCAAGTTTTTGATCCTTAAGTCGATCGCTCCTTTGAGACCCATAATACAAGCTTCGTATTCGGCCTCGTTGTTTGTGCACTTGAACGTAAGTCTGGCGGTGAATGGAATATGGGTACCCTGAGGTGTTACAATGATTTCCCCAATTCCATTTCCGTAATGATTGACAGCTCCGTCAAAGATAAGTCCCCATTGGGAACCTGGTTCTGGCCCTTCACTGGATAGCGGTTCATTGCAATCTTTCATTTTCAAATACATGACATCTTCGTCTGGGAAGTCAAACCCGATTGATTCTTGATCTTCAATCGGCTGATGAGCCAAATGATCGGCTAAAATACTTCCTTTGACGACTTTTTGAGCGTGGTACTCAATGTCATATTCTGATAACAACATCTGCCAACGTGCAATTCTTCCCGTGAGAGCATGTTTTTTAAATACATATTTGATTGGATCCATTTCGGAGATTAACCAAGTAGTGTGACGAATTATGTACTGGAGAAGACATTTGGCTGCCCAAGCCAGAGCACAACAAGTTTTCTCAAGCATAGTGTACCGAGTCTCGCAGTCGGTGAATTTCTTGCTCAGATAGTTGATGGCAGACTCCTTCCTTTTGGTTTCGTCTTGTTGGCCAAGTACACAACCCATTGAGTCCTCTAGGACTGTTGAGTAGATGATCAGTGGTCATTCTTCCACTGGAGGTAATAGAATTGGTGGATTCAACAGATACCCCTTGATACTGTCGAAAGCAGTTTGACAGTCTTCTGTCCAAATGCAATCCTGGTTCTTTTTAAGTAATTTGAAAATCGGCGCGCATGTCGCGGTCATGAGGAATATAAATCTGGAAATGTACTTCAAAAGTCCCAGGAATCCTCTGACTTGTTTTTCAGTTCTCGGAGAAGGCATTTCTTGAATGGCCTCGACCTTGTCAGGATCAACCTCAATTCCTTTCTGGCTGACGATGAACCCTAGCAGTTTCCCTGAACGGACACCGAATGTGCACTTATTGGGATTCAAGCGGAGTTTGTACTTTTTCAACCGGTCGAATAGTTTTGACAGGTGGGTCACATGCTCCTCTTCTGTTTTAGATTTGGCAATCATGTCATCGACATATACCTCGATTTCCTTGTGTATCATGTCATGAAACAGAGTAGTCATGGCCCTTTGATAGGTTGCCCCGACGTTCTTCAAACCGAACGACATTACCTTGTAACAAAAGGTACCCCATGGGGTAATGAATAAAGTTTTCTCCATGTCTTTCGGCGCCATTTTGATTTGATTATAGCCCAAGAATCAATCCATGAAGGAGAAAACTTTGAAATTTGCTGTGCTATCTACCAGCATGTCAATGTGTGGTAAAGGAAAGTCATCCTTCGGACTAGCCTTGTTTAGATCTCTGTAATCGACACACATTCTGACATTTCCGTCCTTTTTCGGAACGGGTACAATGTTGGCTAACCATTGAGGATATTCTGACGTGGAGAGGAAACCCGCGTCAATCGGTATCTGTACCTCCTCTTTGATTTTGATGGCCATGTCTGGGTGAGTCCGTCTCAACCTCTGTTTTATTGGCGGACATTCTGACCGTAACGGTAAATGATGTTCCAGGATGCTGGTATCTAACCCTGGCATGTCCTGACAGGACCAAGCAAATACATCGGGAAATTCTTTGAGAAGCTTTGTCAAACTCTCTTTGGCCGTTTGACTGAGTAGTGCCCCAATCCTGACTTCTTTTCTCTCTTTTTCCGAACCCATGTTTACTGTTTCCAACAGCTCTTTGTGAGGTTCAATGGACCTTTCCTCTTGTTTGAGTAGTCGGGAGATCTCTTCTGGAATTTCGTCATTAACTTCTTCTTCAGCCCCAAATACCGGGAATTCAAAGTTGGGAGAAGGCATCGGATCGTATGTTTCAACGGGGTTTAAAACAAGCAATCTGCATGACGTGATGATTTGTTTTTTAGAAGAGATAGAGAGAATGCAAGAGTGTGTGCAGTGTTTTTCTGAAAACTGCTTGTTTTTATTACTTGAATTGGTTTTTAGGATTACCATTTTCTGAAAAAGCAAAAAGAGAAAACAACAATTAATGCAAATTTACAGAACGACGTTATTTTATTTAGGAACAAGTCAATTCTTGAAACTACAGCCCTATAAAACAAAACTCTGTCGCTTTGGGCAAAGCGAAGAGGGATAATTACAGAAAGCGAGCCCTATCAAAACATCCGTTTCACCTGGGCAAGGTGAAAGGTTAAAGACGACAATTACTTTGACTGATGAACGATCTTTGGAACATCGACATCAACCCATTGGCGGCGAACTCCTCGGTGAATCACAAAGTCTGGTACCTTCCTTGATTTGTCTTCAGAAATAACGCTAATTTCTGGTGGAGCAGGATCATTGGAATCTGTCTCCCAGGCAGAGTTGTCGTAGGAGGATTCTTTTGTTGTATTTTGCATAGTATTTGTGTCCTCAGGTGAATCTCCCCATCCAGTTGGCTGGATGTCTTCGAACCTGATACGAGAGCTTTCAGGAGCAGTGTACTTGACCATATAGTCGTATTTTCCACTTGGTTATCCTAGGGTGTCCATACTTCTGTGGAACTGGAGGAGTCATCTCTCTCGATGACGTTGACCTCTGGAGAAGCATAGTTAATGAATTCTAGTCCTGCAAACCTTGCGAATTCATCGTCGTGCTGGATATTTTCTGAATGACCTGAGTGTTGTTCCCATGACATGGTGGGGACGCGGGTATTCGGTTCAATGATGCTCAGCTAATTTTCATTGTTCGATTGATCTTCTTGCCCTGAGTTTCCTGGGTACGGCTGCCAGATAGGCATGCCATCCATCAGGCCATAATAGTCGTGGTCAAAGTTGTCTTTCATCAAAGTGTCCTCCTCTAATGAGTTTGGTGGAGCACGACATCCTTCTGGATCACAATCTCCATATATCATTCTGACATATGACCTAGATATAAATCTCGGACTCTGTGCCGGATAGAAAAATGGCATAGGCACCTCTTCCTGAGACATATAACCTTCCTCGTTAAGATATGACTTCCACTCCTCATATGTATCGAAGGGATCTCCCTCGTTGATGGTATAGACTACTTGAGGCACTGGGTGAAGGAAACCTCCACTGTGGAAGAAGTCCTGAATGGGATGAAGACTTTCATCGTTAGTAGCAGTCCGGGTACAGGTTGAAGAAAAACCAAGACCCTTCTTTGTTTTGTTATCAGTAGGAATGACAAGCTGTCCCCATCCCTTTGTATTGTTACTTTTGATCACTTCGAGAGCATCTCTATATGAGGAAATAGAGGTTCCTTTCTCTGATTGATTCTCATTGCTCACCAAAAGTGCTTGGAACTGAGTTCCAACAACCTCCTCTGGTTCTACACAAGTAGACAATGACAGGTTACTCACGATCAAGGCTTGTTCTCCACAGACCGTGACGAGTTGATCGTTTTTGATGAACTTCAGTTTCTAGTGCAGTGTCGAAGTGACTGCCCCGACCTGGTGTATCCAAGGTCTTCCTAATAAACAGCTATACGCTGCTCGGACGTCCATGACCTGGAAAGTGATTAGGAAAGTGTGAGGATCGATAGTTATAGGAAGGTCGGCTTCACCGATAACTGCTTTCCGAGATCCGTCAAAGGCTTTGACGATGACCTCACTGCGCCTCATCGGGGATCCTTTGAATGATAGTCGCATTAAAGTGGACTTTGGCATAACGTTGATGGCCGTTCCTGTGTCTACCAGTACGCTGGCTAATGCATCGCCTTGGCAGTTGACTGTAATATTGAGCGCCATGTTGTGACTTTTGTCCTCCTCTGGAAAATCCTCATCACTGAACCCTAAGTTGTTGCAGGAAGCGATGTTAGAGATGATGCTGTCGAATTGCCTTATTGTTACATCCTGTTCCACAAAGGCCTATTCTAAGACTTTCTGTAGAGCCCCTCTGTGGGCTTCGGAGCTGAGTAAAAGTGATATCACAGAGATCTTTGAAGGAGTTTGTAACAGCTGATCAACAATGTTGTATTCACTCCTCTGGATGAGCTTCAACATCTCATCATTGTTTTTTGAAAGGCCAGGATCATTGGATTGACCGACTGATGGATTGGGAGCTTCTGTCTGAAGTTTCTTTTCTTTGTTAGGTTCTCCAACTCCTCGGTTGAAGATTCGACCGCTCCGTGTTACTCGACTGATGTCTGTAATATTCACGACGGAGGGTAATGGAATTTCTTTTCCATTCTCAATTATTGTTGCACCGTATTTGTAAGGGATCGCCTTAGCTGATTCATACGGTAATGGTCCCGGTAGATAGATAACTACAGGAGCCTTCCAATTTTTCTGACCGTCATAAGTAACTTCAATTAGTTCTTGGCTAAGAACCTTTGACTCATCAAGTAGAGGGGTGATGGAACAAACATATTTGGTCCTCTCAGGATCAGAGAGTACAACCACATCTTTGATTTGATTAGTGAAGTAGTCTGGCGTCCAGTTAATGGACCCCAAAACTGGATATTGTTGAATCTCTTCGTTGTCCAACTGACCCTGAAGGGCTGCTCGCACGAGGTAACATCCTTGGTTATTTTCCGAGCAAACTCTATAGCGTTCATAGTTATGTGGTGGCACCTGGCCACGTCTGCTTTGAATACAATGTAACCTTACTAGATCTGTTTCCATTGATCGAGCATCCTGACTTTGATGCCTAGTAGGGTTCCTATTAACCACACTGACTTGTTGCGTGTCTTCATCTAGATTGATCGGAAGCCACAAGTGGTTTAACAAGTGTTGCAAAGTTATTTGAATGAGAGCACATCCCTGGTCACTCTCACAACATCCTTTACAGTTCTGATAATTATGCGAAGTTAGAAAACCGAGCTGGACTTGCTTAGCGTGTAATTCTACCAAGCTAGTATTCATCAAGCGAATATCGAAGATCTGAATCATGTTGATCTGATAAAGATTTTTATCATGGTAGTCCTGGATCCACCCAAGATCCATCTGACGCTGGAGGGCCTCTTGTATAAAAGAGCATCCCTGATTGTTTACCGAGCAAATCAGACAGGAATCATAATCGTGTCGTGGCAGATCATGATGTTGGCTTTGCCTTGAGTGCATTGCCACCAGGTTGGCATTCATCGCACAGATGTCATGGCTCTGAATGATGTTGGAATTCGTATAAGTCATGTTGACCCCACGAATTCGGTGCTCTTGGATCCACCCGAGATCCAATTGTTCCATAGAGCTTATTGCACCACAAAACATCCTTGATTGTTCTTAGAGCAGATATCACACTGGTGATAGTTATGAGGTGGTACATGGCCATACCCGCTCTGCCTGCGATGCATCTTGACCAGATTAGTCCTCAATAAGAGTACATTATGAATTTGATAGTTGTCGTTAGGCTCTCCTTCTATTAAATTGACCGCAGCTTTCTCGTGTTGAGGCAACGGGTTCGTGAGAACATTTGGATTCGTATCTTTGAAAGATAAGACCCCGCTCCTAACAAGCTTTTGTACATCAGGTTTGAAATTGAGACATTTTTCTATGTTATACCCTGGTCCTCCTTGATGGTAAGGACAAGTCTGATTCGCTTTGAACCAAAAAGGCAGATTTTCCGGCACTGTAAGAGGGGACCTGGTTTGGACATGCCCCTTGACCAGTAGTAACGGAAACAGTTCTGTATACAACATCAGTATAGGGTCGAACCCTGGTGGTCGCGTTGTACGGTTGTTGTTGTACGGAGGACGAGCCTGCTGAAGAGGCTGTTGTGTCCTTTGCTGATATTGCTGTTTATTAGGTTGGCTCTGAGCAACCTGAGGTTGATACGTAGGAACATGCGCGGGGTTGATAGCAGGAATTACAACTGCTACTGGTTGGTAACGTCACCTTTACTTTCCAAGAGAGATATTCCCAATATCCTGCTCTTTTTTCTTAGGGAGAGCACTACCATATCGTTTTGTATTACTTGATGGTCCAGCGTCTTTAACCAGACGTCCTTCTTGGACGACTTCCTCAAGACGAACTCCGATGCCCACCATCTCGGTGAAGTCATTGGGCGCACTGGAGACCATTCTGTCGTATTAAAATGAGCTTAAGGTTTCCAAGAAGATCTTTGTCATCTTTTTTTCCTCGAGAGGTGGACAAATCTGGGCGGCAATTTCACGCCATCTTTGAGCATACTCCTTAAAGGTTTCCTTGTCCTTTTGTGACATCGATCTGAGTTGATCTCTGTTTGGTGCCATGTCCAGGTTATACTTATATTGTTGAACAAAGGCAGCGCCAAGATCTCTGAAAGTAGCGATCTTAGTGCAGTTTAAACCCATGTACCATTTGAGTGCGGCACCGGTTAAACTATCCTGAAAGTAGTGAATCAGTAGCTCCTAGTTCTTTGTCTGAGTTGACATTCGCCGAGCATACATCACTAAATGACTTTGAGGGCAAGAGTTACCCTTGTATTTTTCAAAATTGGGTACCTGGAACTTGTGCGGAACTTTCACATTGGGGGCCAAACAAAGGTCTGCGGCGTCCTTTCCAAATAGATCCTGACCACGAATGGCCTGCAATTCTTTCTACATCTCCAGGAATTATTCCTGGAACTCATTCATTCTGTCGAACATACTTTCGTTTCCACCAGACAGTATCTGTGGAATCTATCCTTCCGGGACAGTGTGTACCACGGGTGGTGGTATAGTCATTACGGAAGAGACTCTTGGTGCCTCCCGAAGTTTGTAACCTTAAGGAGTTATTGTCATGCCCCTGGCATCTTCTCTTTCCCAAAGTTTGTAACCTTCAGGCCCAACTGTTCCTGATGCATCTTCCAGATCTTCCATGATCGGCGGGATATATCCTTCCGGGATATAGTTGAGTGGCATGCCCCAGGGACGATCTTTCAGCATTTTGTACCTAGGATCAGACTTCTCCACTATTGGCGTTGATGTGGTCTCTGAGATCACAGTCCGTTGTTGCATCTGAGCTTCTGCTAGAGCTTGCATGCTATTATGAAGCTTTCTCAGATCTTCTTTCAGAGTGTCAATTTCTTCTCTCAACTCTCTGTTCTCCTCGTTGAGACCATCCATTTTCTTTTGTCGATTGGCCCGAGTATTGTACGAATGAGACAGTTTGACTCTAGAATCGAGACACAAACGTGAGATTCGTAGGGAAGAAGAATGCGTTTATGCGAGAATGATGAATGATATGCAATGATTTTATTAATTATTTTTTTGTTTAATCAATAGAAACATCAACAATTTGGATTGCAAATATCATACAATGGGGAAACCCCGTTTTATTGAATTCAAAGATTGTGGAAATGGAAATACAGTAGATTACAAAGTGCTATAAAAGGAAATCTAAACTAATGGATCCCGAGTCCTCTCTGAAGAGAGCTCAGGTGCTGGTTCTGGTGCTTTCCTTTTCTTTGACCGGGGCTCTTCAGCCGTTGTTGGGTTGTCATCCCTTTACCAAGTGAAAGAAGCGAGCAAGTTCCTTTGGTCTTCTTGATTCTCTATAACATGTTGCTCTAAAATCTCAATCAGAGCATCCTTATCTTTCAATAGTTGTTGTAGTTTCTTACACTCTACATTGAGAATACGGTACTTGTTCCTCCAAGACCTCCTCTCCTGTTGAACTTTGTTGAGAGTAACTTGAAGTTTTTCCGTGTCGGACATGAAATAAAGGACAGAGTCCCTTAACGGAAGAACTTCCTGATGAGGGTAAGGCATCCTCAGCTTGAGAGCTCTAGTTTGTACCCAGTGGAGATAAGGCTCCACCGAGACACAATCTGGTTTTCCTAGAGACTCTATTCCTTTCCTATGAACGTGTTTCCAAGCATGCATATTTCTGTCTTTAGTGCCCTGTCATTTTCTCCTTCCTTGAAGAAAAGACCTTCCAGATGAGCACTCCGCGGGACATGCCTCATTGGGTATCCAAATTGACGACGAACTAACACCAGATGATAGTTGATTCCTCCCTTAGTTCCTATAAGGGGTACAATTGGGAAATTTCCACAACAGTCAATGATTCTGATCCCGTCGTAGATTCGATTGTACCAATCGATGTCAGAGTTGGTAAGAGACATGATTCTCTGCGACCAACGTAAAGTACTTTTTTGATCCCAAAATGCAGCAGACTTGGGCAAATGGGAAATGAACCATTTGTAAAGCAAGGGTACACAACACATGATCATTCCTCCGCTGTATAAATTCCTTAAGTGTACCAAATGATACGCATCTGCGAGTAAGGTTGGTACGGGATTTCCAATCAGACATATCTTAATGGCATTAATATCTACAAAGTTATCGATGTTGGGAAACAAAAATAACCCGTAGGTGAGCAAAACAAAGATGTTCTTGAAAGTGGCCACATTCCCTATACTAGCAAAGTACAGGGCTTTCTTTATCAAGAATTGGGCTGGCAAACCTTGGATGCCACCCTTAGTGGTCATGTGAGTCCTGACTTCTGACTCGTCCAAATAAATTGCTCTTGCAATGGTTTGATCTTTTGGAATTTCTTCCAGTCCATAAAAGGGAGCTTGATCAGTGATATGTAAATCTGTCAGGTGAGAATACTCCTCCAGTGTTGGTGCTAGCTGATAATCCGGGAATATGAAACAGTGGTAGACCGGATCATAGAACTGGATTAGTGTGGACAGGATTCCCTCAATCACATGGACCCTTAACAGAGATAGCAGTCCTCCATACTTGGCTCTGAAAGCCTCAGGGTTGGTGATCATCCTCGCTAACCCTCTCAAATCCCCTAACTTTGGAACCTTGAAGGTATACTTATGAGTCTTTATTCTACCAAAATCCATAACACAATCTCTTTATCTGACATTTGCAATCATTGTCTCAGTTTAATTTGAAAAAGAGAGACTAGAAGAGAAGATTTTCCTTTTTGAATGTTTTTTAAATGAATGTATGAATGCAGCACACAAAAAAATAGAAAAAACATGGGGTCAAAGGGTTGGTGTCATGAAGTCAAGGCTCTACCCCCCCAAAAGGTTTATACTGGTGATTTTTTGTACCTGTCCGCAAGATCATTGATCCCTCTTGGGATAACAACAGCAAGCAGATCGCAAGCGAGCTGATGTATCCTAGAGTGATCTCAAATGAGGGTACTATCACGTGACAACTATTTCCGATAGCTTTTGCACTACAAAATGGCTTCAGTCTGCTAAAAACCTCAGCTTCTCAGATAACCCAGTCGACCACACTACTTTTAACAACCGAAGTCGTATAGGCAATGCATCTGCAAAGGGAGTCTCCACTGAGTTTGATGGTCGACCGGGGACTCTTAACTGGGATTCACTCCCCGTAAGATTACCCGTATTGCCATCACCTATCTTAGGTGTATACTCAATCTTTCCACATGCGGCATCACACGCATTCCCATTAGCAGAAAAATAAACACAAATATCAATTAGGAAAAGCAGTATATATATTTGTCTTAATCATCCTAGACCTCTAATATTATGATCCTATAAAGCCAATGACTCCCCAGCAGAGTTGCCATTTCTGTGATACTTTGTGAACTCAGGGTTTTCTACCTAAGATTGTGAACTTAAGGTTTCTACCGAAGATTGTAAGAAAGAGAAGAGGGCCCCACGGTGGGCGCCATTTTTTCTGTAGCGCGATTTTTGTGGTCTTGAAGCACTATCGCTTGGGTACTACAGTTTGATTCATTTTTTATCCTGTTAAGATGATTAAGGAAGGGAAATAGATGTCTCCAATTAACCCTGCTTGCAAACTGAGTTTAAACAGCTGACTGTTACTTTACATATGCTGTTAAGATGTGGGCCCTCTTCGGTTATTTTGTTAAGAACACAGTGTCTGGACTATTTGTGAGGTTTTTGGTAATGTGTTTATATTTGATGCTTTTGGGTTGATTTGACGGAGATACTGGATTTTGGATTTTTGATTAGTATGCTCGCTAAGATTTTTCAATCTTATGCCTACGTATTCCCGTTTAACGAAACAGGGAAATCAGAGCGATCGTAGTTCCTCCTATTCTATGGGAGGAAAAAGGTTATTTTGGTGTCTTGTTTAAAGCCCAAGACACGAAGCTAAAGGTGATTTGTATCTTGTTCAAAGCCCAAGATGTGAAGCTAAAAGGGTTTTGGATGAGAGAGAATTTGTCATCTCTAAAGAGGAGTTGTTGATGTTTGTATGCTGTGAGCAAGGCACAGGTTTGATGCTAAAAGTTGATTGACTCAACGAGTTTTCCTTATACAAAGCCTAAGAGGAGGCGATTGAACCAACAAGAGGGTGCTCGTACGAAGCCCGATATTTAGGCTAAAAGGGTTGACTCAACAAGAGAGTCTTTTATCTGTCTTATATGAAGCCTAAGACGGAGGCTAAATAGGTTTGACTCAACAAGAGAGTCTTTTATACTCAACAAGAGAGTGATTTAGTGTCTCGTACGAAGCCCGAGATGGAGGCTAAAAGGGAAGTGACCCAACAAGAGAGTCTTTTATACTCAACAAGAGAGTATTTTGCAGTCTCGTACGAAGCCCGAGATAGAGGCTAAAAGGAGATTGACTCAACAAGAGAGTCTTTTATACTCAACAAGAGAGTGATTTTATCTGTCTTATACGAAGCCTAAGACGGAGGCTAAAAGTTTGACTCAACAAGAGAGTTTTTTATACTCAACAAGAGAGTGTTTTTCTATCTCGTATGAAGCCCGAGATGGAGGCTAAAAGAGGATTGACTTAACAAGAGAGTCTGAAAAGGTTAGCTCTACTAGGGAGAATCATTGTACAAAGCCCACGAGGAGGCTATCTTACCGCAGTAGATTCTGGAGATCCTGAAGCGAGTCCAAGTGTGGGGAACTCTCATGAGAGAGACCGGGTTTCTGCCTATGTTTGAAGGGAGCTTGAGAATGTATTTGAAACTCAAGGGTCTTAGACTGTCCAAGTCTAGGGTTTTATCTTTTGTACTATGCCTAAGAGGAGGCACGTGTATTAAGGGATGGGTATCAACCCTACAACGGTCAGAGTTTTGACGCTGGAAAGACTACTCTAACAAAGGATGACTAAGTTCTGTCTTATACCTTTAAGAGGTCATCTGGGTCCTTGCATTAAGTCCAAGAGAAGGCATGAGAACTTCTAAGAAGCTGAAGGGTCCTTGTACAACACCCAAGAGGAGGCAGGGATGCTTTTAGGAAGCCTATGGGTCCCCAAACCAAGAGAAGTTCAAGACATGCTATTCACAGAGAATAGATCAAGCCAGGAAAGTTCGAGAATTTGAAAGAAACTCAAGAGATGCTATTCACGGAGAATAGATCAACTCTGGGGAGTAGAGTTTCTTTGACAATTTCTAAGAGTGACAGTCTGAGAAAGGGTTCACCGAGAATGCTGCCTTTCACATTTCCATATTGTTTAACCCCAAGAGGAGGGAAGACTGTGTCTGGTAATCCTATGGGGGATCTAGTTTTGTTTGTATTTAAGAGTGACCAACAGGCTTTACCTAGTTCTAGACGTAGTTGCCTGGGAAAACTCTAAATAACTATACTAGTATTACACAATGGATATATGACAAGTATATAAAGGATGTGAAAGAAGACTTATAGTGAAGCAGCCCCACAATACAGTTATATACATATGAAAGCGATAAATGAAAGCGGATAGACACTTACCCGTTGTTGAGCTTCCAAACTATTTTGTTAGTTGTTCAACAAAGAAAGCTTTGATAACAATATTTATTCAAAATCAAAGGAGAAAGTGTTTTGAAAAGATTGTTGGGGCTTACAGCTCAAGGAGAGCCCCAAGTTTTAACGATGATCTCACCATTGTTTTGAAAACTGTACAGAGGGACTTATACAATATGTGAGGCCCACAAGGTTTTTATGTACAAGGGGGTTGGTTCTTATACTCTATTAGAGGCCCAAGTGTTTTTGTATCCGTGATGGGGCTTACAACTCAAGGAGAGGCCCAGGGTTATATTTTGAACTGGCGATCGTGTCGAGGTTTTTTTCTTTTAACACAGAGGGACTTATACAATATGTTAGGCCCAATATTGTTTTGGTTAAAAGGGGATTGGGTCTTACACTCTATTAGAGGCCCAAGAGTTATTTTTGTACAAGAGATGGAACTTACAACTCAAGGAGAGGCCCAGGGTTATTTGTTTGAAAATGGCGATCGCGCCGGGATTTTTGAAAACGCAGTGGGTCTTATACAATGACTGAGGCCCAAAAATGTTTTGGTTTTCAAAGGGGTTGGGTCTTACACTCTATTAGATCCCCAAGTGTTTTAAAAAGATTTGTGAGGGTGAAAATCAAAGAAACCCTAATTTTGTTTTCCTTAAAAAGTAAATATTTAAAGAAAATCAATAAAAATGATAAAAATACCAAATAAGTTTGAATAAACCACTTGTGATTTTTGTTTAAGGTTTGAAAAATGAGGTTTTAATCACAAGATGATTTAGAACTCATTTGGTTTTGATTTTCAAAATGAATATTCACTTTTAAATGTTTAAAAACAATTAAAAATGAATTTATTCACAAAAATACTAATTATATTAAATAAATAATATAAATTTGATTTTTTTTGTGGAATAAAATATTTCAACATTTTTGTGATTTTTTACAAAAAGAACCAATAAAAAATAATTAAAATTGAGGGAGTTATTAATTTTTCAAATCATTAAAAATAATATGAAAAACAATAAAAAGTAAAAAAAAACATTAAAAAGGGGTCTGGGGCGAGGGGGATTCGAACCCCAGACCTCTTGTGTGCAGCATGCACGCCTTACCACTAGGGTGGTGATACATCTGTGTATCAAACCCCAACCATAAATATACAAGGCTTGCCTTGTTCTTGGCCTGGCCAAGGCAAGGTAAGGCAAGGTTTTTGGTCAGAAACGTGAATGTCATAACTTCCTCATTTCTCCATGGATGGAGACAAAATTTATATGCATCTGGCCTAGAATTTCCTAAGTAATCCAATGGTGGTGGTGGTTTTTCCAGAAAATCAATCCTCCTCAAAACCCGATAGTGGTTTTGAAATAGGCCATAATGTGCATTTTTTGTGCTACCTCTTGGTACAACCATGAATTACATGATGAATTGGTTCAAACACAACACATATAACATGTATAAGAGATGCATGATCAGTGGACCTCAAAGCAAGGCATATTTTAAAGAGTTCAAGTTGTGATGCTTACCTCCTTTGGAGCTTTTTGGGCTATCTGCCAAGTGCTTTGTTCCAGAAATGTTTTGATGCTTTGAACACTCTCAAATGATCTCTTATAAGCTTTTAGGATGATTGGAATCAGTTGGAAACCTCAGGAATGGAAATTGGCCCTTTCTTGCAAAAGGGGCAAAAGTGGCCAAAATAGCAACTCTCTCAAATGATGTTCCAGATGTGTGGAACCATTTAGGATAGTTCAAGGATGATATTTGGAGTGTGTTTGAGGCTTTATCTGGTTTTGATAATGACTGAATCAAGACATGGCTTGAAAAATGCAAAAAGGCCCTATTTTGAGGTTTTGAGAGGGGACTTTATGATTTTGGTGTTACAGGTCACTTGTGAGTGTTTGGATCACTTTTATATGATGTTTATGAGGTGTGTGTGTGATTGGTTTGGTTGGAATTGCTCTCAAACTCAAAACCCGATAGTGACTTGCTTTGGAAGGCAAATTTGGAAGTGAGAAGGTGATTTTGAGGAAAGCATCTATTTGATGGCTTTGGTGTACTCAAACTGAGCACAAATGAGCTCTATTTATAGTAGAGCAAGTTTGTTTTGGCTGCAATAGTGAATGGCAACTGCAGCAGAGGTTTGGCCAATGGTTGCATTTTGGAATCCAAGTCTCCTCTAGCCATTGACTCAAGGTTAGGGCACAGGCTTCTGGTTCCCTAGTTCTTGGATATGTCTTGACTGAATTCAGTTGGAAATGATTTAGTCTATACCACCTTGGTGCATCCATTAAATGTTCCAAACCAAAATTGGAGTCTTGTCTCCTCTTTAGGGATTTCTAGGTTTGGCATGCTATTTTTAGTTCTAAAGACTTGGGAGGCTTATGGATCAGTGTTTGTCCCTCCTTGGTCCCCCCTGAGGTGTTCAGATGGATAAACTTGTTTGTCATTTTCACAAATTTGGCAAATCGAGCAAAATTCACAAATCTGCTTTGCCATGACAATTTGCAGCATGACATATTTGCATGGTCATATCTCATGGCTCAAGTGGAATTCCATGGAGTACTTGGCCATTTTGGAGAGCTCTCATATGATACAACATATGTGTGATCATAGTTTGTTTTGATACCTTTTGGATCCAAGTGAAAAATGCCCCTACATTTGGAAAAAAGTGAAGGCAAATTCTGATTTAGTGAAAATTTCACTAAGTGTTGGAAAAAAGTGACATTTTCACTTTTTGTGATTTTGGCCATTCCATAACTTGAAATCCATGAGGAATTGGAATGAGGTGTAGTTGACACTTTTAAAGTATGCCATGAGAGCTACAAATCCATATTTGGATCAGCCCAAATGGTTGCTTGGATCTCAAGTTATGATCCTTGGAACTTGGTACCCTAGCCACTTTGTTCCATAACTTAGAAAATTTCTAAGTTTTTTTATGGTTACCCCTTTTACAAGTTATCCCACTTTTCTTATTTTTCTTTATGAATGATGATTCCAATCACACATTAACATCATTTTAGGGTCAAAGAACCATAATTGTGAAAAATCTCAAAAAGTTAAAGTTGACTTTTGTGCACAGTTGACTTTTTGTCAAATGAATTCCAAACTATGCGATCCTCTATGAAATCAAGTCCTTGACCTAAATCAAACCTGATGGATTGATTTCATAGGTGTTATAAGGTGTATTGAATCATGTCCCAAGGTTTGGGAGCATGCCTGGGTCAGAAGTCAAAGGCACAATTGACTTTTCCCGCGAAACCCTAATTGTGATTCTGATGAATTTAAAACATGTTGATCAAGCTTCTTGGACCAATCCATTGTTGCAAATGGATCAATGTAGTGGGTTAGAGACCCTCAAATCATGTCTTGAGGTCTTGGCTCATGTTTTGTCCCAAAAATCAACTTAGGGGTGAATTAGGTCAAGAAACCCTAATTCCTGATTTTTGATGAATGCATCCCCTGAGGCTAAATTGACTTGATGATTGGGTTTATGATGTCCCATGGAGTATCTTAGGTTATTCTTTGAAGCATTGGCTCATGCCCAAAGGAAAATTTCCATCTGGAGGCCCTGGTCGACTAAACCCTAATTTGGTGACACTGGCGATCTTGAGGCTTGATCCACTTAGAATGCTGCAACATTGTGCTTGATTCTTGATGTGGGAGTCCTCTTGATCCATTGTGGATGTTTGAGAGGTTAGACAAGTTGAAGATCATGTCAATTCTTGATTGATCCTTTGTCTAAAGCTCAGAGAGGGCATGAAACCCTAATTTTGATTGTAGTGAATGTTCACCCATCTTTGGGGAGACTGAGGAGGTATGATGGTCCATCCATATTGTGATGATGATTTACACAATGATGAGAAATCTTAGTGGTCAAAATTTTGGGTATGACAGATCATTCTAATCTTTTCCGTAGTCTTTTGAATGATCTCGGGTCCCAAAATTCTATCTTCGCTAACTTCCGCCCAACATAAAGGCGTCCTACATTTCCTTCCATATAAAGCCTCGTAAGGAGCCATACCAATACTCGCATGATAACTATTGTTATATGAAAACTCAATCAACGGTAAAAGTTCTATCCAATTTCCTTCACTTTCAAGTACACAGGCCCTTAACATATCTTTCATCATTTGTATTGTCCGTTCTATTTGACCATCCGGTTGAGGATGATTAGACGTGCTCAAACGCAACCTTGTACCCATAGCTTATTGAAAAGCCTTCCAAAACCTTGAAGTAAACTTCGGATCTCTATCAGATATAATACTAGAGGGAATACCATGCAACCTCACAATTTCTGAAATAAACAACCTTGCAAGATAACTTGCCTTGTATGTAGTCTTTACGGCCAAGAAATGCGCAGATTTCGTCAACCGATCCACAATTACCCAAATAGAGTCATATCCACCTTGAGTACGGGGTAATCCAACTGCAAAGTCCATAGAAACACTATCCCACTTCCATACCGAAATTTCTAACGCTTGTAATAAGCCACCCGGTCTTTGGTGTTCAATCTTCACTTGTTGGCATACCGTACACTCCGATACATACACCGCAATATCTCTTTTCATACCGGACCATCAATAGTCCCTCCTTAAGTCCTGATACATCTTCGAAGAACCAGGATGTAAAGTAAAAGCACTCTTATGCGCTTCTTCCAAAATTCTTCTTTTCAACAACGCATTGTCCGAAACACAAATCCTCTGGTTAAACAAAATAATTCCGTCGGTATCCCGCAAGAAACCCAGTTGAACTAACACTCCTTGTAACTTCTCATCCAACACTTGCCCTTGTTGAATTTCCTCTCTAAGAGTAGAATTAACATTCAAGTTTCCCATAATCACACCATTAGGAGTCTAATCAAACTGAAGATTAAGATCCCTAAACGTTTCCTATAAGGCATACTCTAACATCATCAACTCGGCATTATGCAACACTTTCTGACTCAATGCATCCGCCACTTTATTCACTTTACCCGGATGGTACTTTAGTTCCAAGTCATAATCCTTCAAATATTCCATCCACCTCCTTTGACGCATGTTCAACTCTTTCTGATGAAATAGATACTTAAAACTCTTGTGGCCACTAAACATTTCAAAACGTACTCCATACAGATAATGACGCCACACTTTCAGAGTAAACACAACTGCCGCCAACTCCAAATCATGTGTTGGATAATTCTCTTCATAAACTTTTAATTGTCGAGAAGCATAAGCCACCACATGACTATCTTGCATTAAAACACCTCCTAATCCCTTCTTCGATGCACCACAAAACACCTCATACGACTTGCTAGGATCAGGAATGATCAAAACAGGAGCAGTCGTCAATCTTTCCTTCAAGCTCACAAAACTTCGCTCACAAGCCGAATCCCACTCATAAGGACAATACTTTCTAGTGAGTTTAGTCATCGGTAAGGACAATTGAGAAAAACCCTTGATAAACCTTCGATAATAACCTGCTAGCCCCAAAAAACTTCTAACTTCGGAAACATTCTTCGGTCTCTCCCAACTAATTACCGCTTCAACTTTTGATGGATCAACCGCCACACCTCCCTGAGATATGACGTGACCAAGAAAACTAACCTCCGACATCCAAAACTCACACTTGCTCAACTTGGCAAAAAGTTGCTTCTCTTGTAAAATCGACAAAACGATTCTCAAATGTCCCTCGTGCTCTCGTGAAGTACGAGAATAAACAAGAATGTCGTCAATGAAGATCACAACAAATTGGTCCAAGAATGCTTGAAATATCCGATTCATATAATCCCTAAAAACTGTCGGAGCATTCGTCACACCGAAAGGCATTACTAAGAATTCATAATGACCATAACGGGTTCTAAATGCGGTCTTTGATACATCCGAACTCTTCACACGGATCTGATGATAACCCGACCATAAATCAATCTTCGAGAACACACAGGCTCCTTTCAATAGATCTAACAGGTCGTCTATCATGGGTAATGGGTATTTGTTCTTGATGGTGACTTTATTCAACTGCCGGTAATCAATACATAACCGCATTCCACCATCCTTCTTCTTTACCAATAACACTGGAGCTCCCCAGGGCGAAAAACTGGGTTGAACGAAATGCTTAGACATTAACTCCTCCAATTGATCCTTCAATTCTCTTAACTCAAGTGGTGTCATCCGATACGGAGAAACAAATATAGGAGCCGTTCTCGGTATCAGGTCAATAGAGAATTCCACTTCCCTCTCCGAAGGAAGAGAAGTGATATCCTCAGGGAAAACTTCAGAAAACTCACAGACTACAGGAATACTCAGAACTTGAAGATTGCTACTTTCCTCCTTAGTGAGAACCAAAAGAACAGATTTTTCCTTCTCAAATAAGAAATTTATCATTCCAACCGTACCTTCTAAAATAGTTGTTAACACATCCTTCGGGGTAGCCTCAACAGATGGAATGATGATTAGCTTTTCCTCACACCCAATAAACACCGAATTAGCAGAAAGCTAATCCATCCCCAAAACGACATCAACTTTCTTAAGCGGTAAACAAATAAGGTCAATCTGAAAAACTCTACCATCCACAGACAAAACACAGTTTTCACACATCAACGGTGCCTCAACCATTTCATCCGTGGTGGTAGTGACCGCCATAGGAGGAGGCAAAGGAATAGCTTGCAACCCAAGTCGCTTCATACATTGCACCAACACAAAAGAGTGTGTTGCTCCACAATCAAATAATACAAAACAAGGATGTCCATTTACGAAACACGTACCAGCAATCAAAGAGTTATCACCCTTTGCCTTCCTCGCATCTAAAGTATAAACTCGACCGACACTCTTCCCTTGCGTCTGATTTCTACTCTGAGGGCAAACCCTCGCCAAATGACCCATCTTCTGACACTGAAAACACCATTTTTTCTGTAGCGAGCGATTTTGGACGCGGTTCTTAAGCGCTGGTCGCTCTCTGCGGTTTAAGTTTAAAACTACAGGTCGATTCATTTTTTATCCTATTGAAGCTGATGAAGGAAGGGAAATAGATGTCTCCAATTAACCCTGCTTTGCATACTGAGTTTAAACAGCGGTCTGTTAGGTTACGAATGCTATCAATGTGGGGGGGCCTTTGTACTGGTTATTTGTATTTTCGCCAATACGGTTTCTTTCTTTTTATCTAGACAGAAGGTTTCTGGCGGGGAACAAGGATTAGGATGTTAGGACTGATGTTTTTGAATTACTGCTTTTAATTGATGGAGATATGGGATTTGGGTTTTTTGTTGCTTGTGCTCGCTAAGATTTTTCTTTCAATCTTATGCCTACGTATTCCCGTTTACCGAAACAGGGAAATCAGAGCGTTCGTAGTTCCTCCTATTCTATGGGAGGAAATGGTTGTTTTGGTGTCTTGTTCAAAGCCCAAGACGTGAAGCGAAAGGTAGTTTGTATCTTGTTCAAAGCCCAAGATATGAAGCTGAAGAGTCTATTTGTATCTTGTTCAAAGCCCAAGATATGAAGCTAAAGGTTCGACTTTAGAGAGAATTTGTCATCTCTAAAGAGGGGTTTGTCTGTTACGACTGTTTTATAAAGGATAATTACTTTAACCGGGATACGCGGATCCTAGTAATGCCATAATTTCCTTTAAAGGGGATTTCAACCTGCAGGAGAAGACTTTAACTCAGTGTAGAGCAATGCTATCTTTCCTTAGGAATTTCTCATGCTAAAAGAGGGACAGTGGCATGGATGTAGATGATCCAGAGGCTTGCCACTTACAACGATTAGATGAAGAGGAAGGAGTTGTTGATGTTTGTGTACTGTGAACGAGGCACAGTTTTGATGTTAAAAGGTTGATTGGATCAACCAGTGGTTTTCTTATACAAAGCCTAAGAGGAGGCTAATATGTGTCTCGTACAAAGCCCGAGAGAGAGGCGAAAAGGTTTTGACTCAACAAGGGAATCTTTTGGTATCTCGTATAAAGCCCGAGATGGAGGCTATCGTTTATTGGGCACAATAAGAACCTTTTTGTATCTCGTATAAAGCCCGAGATGGAGGCGAAAGGGGTCATTGACTCAACGAGGGAGTCTCTTTATGTGTCTCGTACAAAGCCCGAGAGAGAGACCGAACGTTGTTTGACTCCGCTGGGGAGAATCGTTGTACAAAGCCCAAGAGGAGGCTATGGTGACTGTTCAGTCAAGCGATAGGTCCAGTATACTGATTTTGAAAGAGAAAATCAGTTCTTATATGAGCAACACTGTACTCAAGGATTTGACTCAGGGATCCGGGTTATTCCTGTTTTTAAGGAAGCGGGAAATCCGAAGGGTATTGAGACTGTCCGAGTCTGCGGGTTTCCTTCCTATTTAACGAAGGGGTCACTTGAGAATGTCTTTGAGACTCAAGGAAGTTAGACTGTCCGTGTCTAGAGTTTCATCTCTCGTACTGTGCTTTGAGAAACAGTAGTAGACTCTATGAAAGGACTGTTCTATGAAGATGCCTAGGTTCTGTTCCTATATCTCTAGGAGGTCGTTGGGACAATTTGTACGAAGCCCAAGAGGAGGCTGGAATCTTTTAAGAAGCCGACGGGTCCTTGTACTAAGCCCAAGAGGAGGCTATCATTCCCGGAGGAAGAGATCATTATATAAAGCCTAAGAGGAGGCTGTGAATACTTCTAAGAAGCCGTAGGGTCCTTGTACTAAGCCCAAGAGGAGGCGGGGTTGCTTTTAGGAAGCCTGTGGGTCCTTGTATGATGCCCAAGAGGAGGCCGATGCCTTTAAGAAGCCCGTGGGTCCCCAAACCCCGAGAAATTCAAGGCAATGCTATTCACCGAGAATATATCAAAGTCAGGAAAGTTCGAGAATTTGGAAGAAACTCAAAGATGCCATTCACGGAGAATACATTCATCTCTGGGAGTAGAGTTTCTTGACAATTCCTAATAAGGACAGCCTGAGAGAAGACTGTGTCTGGTGATCCTATTGGGGATCTAGTTGTCTATTTCTACGAATAAACGAAACAACGTCACCTAGTTCTAGACGTAGTTGCCGGGGAAACTCGAAATATCTATACTATTATTACACAGTTGATATGAGTTTATGAAAGAAGACTTACAGTGAAACAGCCCCACAATACAGTTATATGTATATGAAAGCAGTAAATGAAAGCAATAACCACTTACTCGGTTGTAGAGCTTCCATGTTGTTTGGTTAGTTGTTTAACAAAGAAAGATTGAAAACAACAATATATTCAAAATCAAAGGAGAAAGTGCTTTGAAAAAGAAAGTTTTGGGGCTTACAGCTCAAGGAGAGGCCCAGGGTTTTATCAGTGAGCGCACTGTTGAATTTGTACAGAGGGACTTATACAAGTGACTGAGGCCCAAAAAGGTTTTCTGTACAAAGGGATGGGTCTTACACTCTTTCAAGAGGCCCAAAAGGTTTAAAGAAAAAGAGTGGGGCTTATAACACGAGGGTAGGCCCAATTGATTTTTCGTTTAAAAATGGCGATCGCGCCGAGGTTTTCTTTTAACGCAGAGGGACTTATACAATAAGTGAGGCCCAAAAATGACTTGGTCAAGAAAGGATTGGGTCTTACACTCTATTAGAGGCCCAAAAGTGTTTTGAAAATAATTTATGAGGGTTGAATTAATCCAAAAACCCTAATTTGTTTTCAAAAATGTATTTAATTGAATAAAAATTCAATTAAAATGATCAAAATTGTTTAACATGTGAAAAACAAATTGTGATTTTGGATTAATGCTTCAAAAATTAATTATTGACCTACAAAATAATTAGAAAGCATTAAAAGTTGCAAAATCAATGTAGAAAAAATATTTAAAATGTCAAAAACAATAAAAATATTAATTCTTTGCAAAAATATCAATTATATGAAATAAATAATATTTTTGGGATTTTTTTGGGAAAATAAAATATTTTAACATTTTTGTGAATTATTAAAAAAAGAATCAACTCAAAATCATTAAAACTCAGAGAGAAATTAATTTTTGAATCAATTAAATAAAATCACAAAATTCAAATATTTGAATTATTCAAAAATGGCGCCAAGAACACACCAAGAACACGCGCGTGTTCTGGGTTTGGCTGATTTGCATTTTCTCCTCAATCTCACTGAATACTTGATTATATCATGCAATCCACATATCATTATGCTCGTGTCAACCTCACGATCATGCCTATAACACTTAATTTCATTTAAATTAAACATAAAACATGAAATCACGAAGAAACCTCAAGAACCCTAATTTCTGCATGAAGGCTAGGATTTTTGATACACGATTCAAACAATGCAATTAATTGAGGGAAAACATTCCATGCATGATTATGAACATATGGCCAAATTATTGTGCGAGGAAATATGCATAGATTGAGAGATGACCAAGTATATGCTTACCTCTAAGCCATGACAGCAAGTGCAATGTGATTTTTGATTTGGAGGTGTTACAGATGAGTGGTGATGATCTGAACAGCTTCCCTACACCCTATGTAGTGTGTTTGAATGGTTGGACTTGATTGAAATTGGCTGGATCAATCTGTGGTACCTCAACTGCACTTTGGTTAAAACCTTGAGCAACCAGCTGGTGATTTTGTGAAATTGGTGTTTCAGAAGTGATCTAAGTGTTTGATCAGCTCATATGTGATGTATGTGAGGTGTGTGAGTGATTGGTTTGATTGGAATTGCTCTCAAACTCAAAACCCGATAGTGACTTGCCTTAGAAGGCAAAATTGGAGTGAAAGAAGAGTTTTGAGGAAAGCATCTGTTTGATGGCTTTGGTGTACTCAAACTGATAACAATTGAGCTCTATTTATAGTAGAGCAAGTTTGTTTTGCAAGGAATAGTGAATGGCAGCTGGTAAGTAGGTTTGGCCAATGTTGTCCAATGGAAATGCAAGTCTCCTCTAGCCATTGACTAGAGGTTAGGGCACAGAGCTTTGGTTCCCTTGGTCTTGGATAAGTCTTGACTGATTTCAGATGAGAATGGCTCAGTCCATGCCATCTTGATGCTTCCATTGAATGCTTCAATCCAAATTTGGAGTCTTGTCCCTATTTTGGCCATTCTAGGTTCAACATGCTATTTCTTGTTCCATGGACTTTGGAGGCTTGGCTCAGTGATTGTCCCCTTTAGATTCAATCCTCTGAGGTGTCCAAGTGGATAGGAGCATTTGAATTTGGCTGATTTTGGCAAATCGAGCAAAATTGCAAATTCTGCCTTGCCTTGACAGATTTCAGCAAGGCAACTTGACAATGTCATATCTCAAGGTGTAAGTTGAATTTGGCAATGTTCTTGGCCATTTTGGAAAGCCCTTACATGATATAACAGCTGTTTTAACAAGTTTGGTTTTGATCTCTTTTGATTCCAAGTGAAAAATCCCTCTACATTTGGCAAAAAGTGAAGCAAAATCTGACTTAGTGAAATTTTCACTAAGTGTTGGAACAAAGTGTGATTTCTTGATTTTGATCACTCCATAACTCAAAATCCTTAGAGTGTGTTTGGATGAAGCATTTTAATAAAGGAAAGTAATTTTTTGAGGGAATTTAAAACGACTTACTCAAAATCCATTGTTTGGATAAAAAATATGGAGAATTGTTAAAATGATGTAAATTTATGGAGTGTTTTATTCATGTTAAATTTAAGGAATTTAAAATGACACCAAAAAGTAAGGAATTTCAAATTACTTCTTCACTCTATATAATGCAAATATTAAACTGTTTATTAATTTTACAAATTTAGCAAGATGGTCCTCATATTTTATGAAAATTTTAAGTTCACCCTCAAAATTTTCAAAAAATTGCAAATAAATCCCTAATAATTTTCAAATTTTACAAATTGGTCCCTTCAAATTTTCAAAAATTGCAAATTGGTCCCTATTTTAAATACTTAAAATTTGACCCAAAAGTTTTAAAATTTATGAAAATGACCCTAAAATTTAACAATGAATCATTTTAATACTCCATCCAAACAAAAGAATTTAAAAATGAATGAATTTCAATTGAATCATTTGAATTACTTAGAATTTTAAATTCCCTAAAAGTTCTCAATTACCTCATCCAAACACACTCTTAATGAATTGGACTTAGGTCTAGTTGAAGTTTTTGTAGAGGGTAATGAGGGCTACAAATCCATCTTTGGATGAGAAAAAATGGCCTTGTGGCTTAGGAGTTATGGTCCTCCAAAGTTGGTGCATTAGTGGTACTTTTTCCATAACTTAGAAAAATTTCTAAGTTTTATGGTTACCCCTTTTACAAGTTATCCCACTTTCTTTGATTTTTCTTGATGAATGATGATTCAAATCATACATTAACATCATTTTAGGGTTAAAAATCCATTTTGGTGAAAAATCTCAAAAAGTCAAAGTTGACTTTTGTGCACAGTTGACTTTTTGTCAGATGAATTCCAAACTGTGCAATTCTTCAGGAAATCATGTCCTTGACCTAAATCAAACTTGATGGACATGTTCCATGGGTGTCATAGGGTATATTGGGGCATGTCCTAGGGTTTGGGAGCATGTCCTGGTCAAAAGTCAAAGTTACAGTTAACTTTCCTCGCGAAACCCTAATTGTGGTGCAGATGAAAATGAGACTTGTTGCTCAAGCTTCTTGGATTAATCTATTGTTCCAAATGGATCAATATAGTTCATTAGAGACCCTCAAATCATGTCTTGAGGTCTTGGCTCTTGATTTGTCCCAAAAGTCAACTTAGGGGTGAATTAGGTCAAGAAACCCTAATTCCTGATTTTTGTTGAATGCATCCCCTGAGGTCAAATTGACTTGATGCTTGGGTCCATGAGGTTCCATGGAGTACATTAGGTTGTGTTTTGGATCTTTGGCTTATGTCCAGATGAAAATTTCCATCTAGAGGCCCTGGTCGACCAAAACCCTAATTTGGTGACACTGTCAATCTTGAGACTTGATCCACCTAGAAGGGAGCAACCTTGTGCTTAATCCTTGAAGTGGGAGTCCTTTTTGGTCCATTATGGATGTTTGAGAGGTTAGACAAGTTGAAGATCATGTCATTCCTTGATTGATCCTTTGTCTAAGGCTCTGAGAGGGCTTGAAACCCTAATTTTGATTGTAGTGAATGCTCAACAACCCTTGAGGCATTTGGTGAGGCATGATGGTTTATCCATATTGTGATGATGATTTGCACAATGATGGGAAATCTTAGTGGTCAAAATTTGGGGTATGACAGATGCCCCTATTTAATCTTCTTGGACCCGAAGGTGTGAATGACGAAGGTATTCGGGCATTCGGGGTGCAAGAGGATTAAATATCGGAATACCCGAAATTTTGATGGTGGTTATGAATGGTAGCTTACACATTCATCTTCTTTAGCTAAGCGATGGTGCTTAGAAAAGGTAAACTTCCCCTCGATCCTGGTCTTCAGCCAAGGAGCTGGTCTCAGTTGCTTATGTAAACTTCCCCTCGATCCTGGTTTCCTACCAAGGAACTGGTCTTAGTTTCTGATTTAAACTTCCCCTCGATCCTGGTTTCCTACCAAGGAACTGGTCTTAGTTTCTTTTGTCAATAAACTTAATTGACAAGGGACGCTATGCGTAGCGGTTTTCCTCAAACTTCTCGCCGAATTTTCCTGGAGAGATGCCATTTGACGGAAAAACTTTTGATAGCAGACTTGTTGGAGAACCCAGTCGTCTGAGTTGTAGAGTTGCACAAACTTCTCTGTTGGAGACGGCATTTGTTGATTCTACTGGGGGAAAGCGAGTCTCTTGAGAGACTGTTTCCACTTGGGATTTTACATCATACTTTTCTCGGGATCTTCCCAGAGAAATGCCATATGATGGGGTCCAATTTTGAGGTGCCGATGACCTTTTCATCAGCAGATTTTCGGAGAAATACTGATGTGCTGCCGAATCTCTGATTACGAGGCTTTCTCTGTGGATTTTCCTTAATTCGGGAAAGCAAGGATATCATCTTCAATGGCGAAGAGTGACATCTGTCGAAGGTTCTCTGGCCTTTCAGAGGTTCAAGTTATCAAAGTGGTCTAGTGCCGACTCTGATCTAAAGATACACTGGTGGCGAGATTGTTCAGACACAAAGTTTCTCGACGAGGAAAGAACTGACAACTCGATTGAGAGAACTCCTATCACTAAGGGACAAGACCGACTAAAGTGATAGCGATGCAATATGAAATATGAATGCAAATCAATAATGCAATGATGAATGTATGTATATGCTGACAAAACTGACGCGACACACAAACTAAAAAATGAACATGACTGGATACTCGGCCATCGCGGGGCGTGTAGAGATATCGTTGGTTCAAGATAGCAATTCCACCTTGCTTAGGAGAGATAGTCCCTGCTGGGAGCTACCGTTGGTCGGGCTTAGGAGGTAAGAACTCTGCCGTGGATGTCAGACGAAACAAGGTCTCTGACACAGTTGATCCCTTTATTCAGGCGTACTGGGTTAGAAGGAGCACTTTGATTCTGCACTTTGAAGTTTGCTTACTTCTGAAGAAGCGAATGATGCCCTTTCGATGTTTAACAATCAAAAGAAATTTCCAACTTTATTTTAAAAGCAGAAAAAGTTTTAACAAGTAAATTCATTTGTTTTATTTCAAGAATCGTTAATCATGTTAACAACGTCGTTCTGTAAAGCTAAAACAAGCAAGAATTACGAACAAAAGCACAAGGCTCAAATTTTATTGATAAGATGGAGATCATCCAAACGCGTGATTCCATTGAGTATTTAAAAAGTTTGAAAATGGTAATTTACAGGGAAAAGGGCTACGTTGAAACATAACGACCACTATCCTTCTACCAACTTTGAATTCAGGGCATCCTGAGCTTCTGTCGAAGATGACCTTGACTGGAGTTTTCCTCTGATGGATGATGTAACTGCTGCTGCTGAGGGACTTGCCTCTGTTGAACATAGTTACTTGCCATTATCCCTAATTTTTGCCTGGATTGTACTATGAGATTTCCAATCCATCGGGATGAATTTTTTCATGTCTCTAACTTTTGCCTGGACCGCCCTTTCGGGTTTTCAATCCACCGAGACGTTTTTTTTTTTAGTTTAGGCGAAGTATTTCTTGACTACATCAACATTCGTGGGGTAGGCAAATTCCTCTCCGTCCATGGTTGCAAGTCTCAAGGCGCCGCCTGAGAAAGCTTTCGTGACCACATAGGGGCCATCATAATTCGGGGTCCATTTGCCCCGAGAGTCAGTGAGAAACGATTGAATCTTTTTGAGCACGAGGTCGTACCTTTTTGTCAAACGCCCTCTTCATTCTCTGTTGATACAACTGACCGTGGCATAGTGCCGTTATTCTCTTTTCTTCGATCAGATTCAGTTCGTCATGTCTGAGTAGTCGGGAGATCTCTTCTGGAATTTCGTTGTCAACTTCTTCTTCAGCCCCAAATACCGGGAACTCAAAGTTGGGAGAAGGCATCAGATCGTATGTTTCAACGGGGTTTAAAACAAGCAATCTGCATGACGTGATGATTCGTGTTTAGAAGAGATAGAGAAAATGCAAGTGTGTGCAGTGTATTTTTCTTTTACTGCTTGTTTTTATTATTGAATTGTTTTTTAGGATTACCATTTTCTGAGAAAAGAGAAAAGAGAAAACAACAATAAATGTGGAAATTACAGAACGACGTTATTTTATTAATGAACAAGTCGATCCTTGAAACTACAACCCTATAAAACAAAACTTTGTCGCTTTGGGCTAAGCGAAGAGGGAAATTTTACAGACAGCGAGCCCTATCAAAACATCTGTTTCACCTGGGCAGGGTGAAAGGTTAAAGATGGCAATTACTTTGATTGGTGAACGACCTTCGGAACATCGACAGCAACCCATTGGCGGCGAACTCCTCGGTGAATCACAAAGTCTGGCACCTTCCTTGATTTGTCTTCAGAAATGACGCTGATTTTTGGTAGAGCGGGATCATTGGAATCTGTCTCCCAGGCAGAATTGTCGTAGGAGAATTCCTCTGTTGCATTTTGCATAGCATTTGTGCTCTCAGCTGTATCTCCCCATCCAGTTGGCTGGATGTCTTCGAACCTGATACGAGAGCTTTCGGAAGCGGTGTACTTGACCATATAGTCGAATTTTCCACTTGGTTCTCCCAGAGTGTCCCAAACTTCTTTGGAACTGGAGGGGTCATCTCTCTCAATGACGTTGACCTCGGGAAAAGCATAGTTGATGAACTCAAGTCCTGTAAATGTTGCGAATTCATCTTCATGTTGAGTAGTTTCTGAATGACCTGAGCGTTGATCCCATGACATGGTGGGGACACAGGTATTCCGTTCAATGACGGTCAGCTGATTTTCATTGTTTGGCTGACTTTCTTTCCCCAAGTTTCCTGGGTAAGGTTACCACATTGGCAGACCATCCATTGGGCCATAGTAGGTGTAGTCAAAATTATCTTTCATCGGAGTGTCTTCCTCTAATGAGTTTGGCGGAGCGCGGTATCCTTCCGGATCACAATCCCCGTAGATCATTTCGACATCTGATCTTGGTATAAATCTCAGACTTTCTGCAGGATAGCAAAATGCTATAGGCACCTCTTCCTGAGACATATAACCGTCCTCGTTAAGGTAGGACTTCCATTCTTCATCTATGTCAGAGGGATCTTCCTCATTGATAGCATGTACTGCTTGAGACACTGGGTGAAGGAAACCTCCACTGTGAAATAAGTTTTGAAGGGGATGAAGACTTTCATCATTGGCATCTGTCCGGGTACATGTTGCAGAAAAACCAAGACCCCTCTTTGTTCTATTGTCAATAGGAATGACAAGCTGTCCCCATCCGGTTGTATCGGTACTCTCGACCGCTTTAATAGCATCTTTGTATGAGGAAATCGAGGTTCCTCCTCTGAACTGATTGTTCTCGCCTACCGACAGTGCTTGGAACTGAGTTCTAATAACCTCCTCGGGTTCTATACTAGTAGACGATGACAAGTTACTTACAAGCAAGGCTTGTTCCCCACAAACCGTGACAAGTTGATCGTTCTTGACGAACTTTAGCTTTTGGTGGAGGGTCGAAGTGACCGCTCCAGCCTGATGTATCCAAGGTCTTCCTAATAAACAACTGTATGTTGCCCGGATATCCATGACCTGGAAAGTGACTTGGAAAGTGTGAGGACCAATAGTTATGGGAAGATCAACTTCGCCGATAACTGTTTTTCTGGATCCGTCGAATGCTTTGACGACAACCTCGCTAACCCTCATCGGAGGTCCTTTGAATGATAATTGCATCAAAGTGGACTTCGGCATAACATTCTGGGCTGACCCTGTGTCTACCAGTACGCTGGCTAAAGCATCGTCTGGCAGTTAACTGTAATATTGAGCGCCATGTTATGACGATGACCCTCTTCAGGTAATTCTTCATCACTAAATCCCAAATTGTTGCAGAAAGTGATGTTAGAGATAATGCTATCGAACTGTCTGATTGTTACATCCTTTCCATAAAGGCTTGCTCCAAGACTTTCTGTAGAGCCTCCCTGTGGGCTTCTGAACTGAGTAACAGTGATAATACCGAGATCTTTGAAGGAGTCTGTAACAGCTGATCAACAATGTTATATTCACTCCTTTGGATGAGCTTCAGCATCTCATCATTGTTTTTTGAAAGGTCGAGATTACTGGATTGACCGACTGATAGATCGGGAGCTTCTGTCTGAAGTTCCTTTTCCTTGTTAAGTTCTCCAACTCCTCGGTTGAAGATTCTACCACTCCGTGTTACACGACTGATGTCTGCAATATTCACAACGGAGGGTAATGGAATTTCCTTTCCATTTTCAATTATTGTTGCACCGTATTTGTAAGGGATTGCCTTAGCTGATTCATACGGTAGCGGTCCTGGTATATAGATGACTACAGGAGCCTTCTGATTTTTCTGACCATCGTAAGTAATCTCAATTCGTTCCCGGTTAGGAACCTTAGATTCGTCAAGTAGAGGGATGATGGAAAAAACATCCCTGGTCCTGTGATGACTAGAGATTGTGACAACATCCTCAACTTGCTCGACAAGGTAGTTCGGCGACCAGTTGATGGGTCCAGAACCCGAATAGAGACGAATTTCTCCACGATCGACCTGACCCTGAAGAGCTGCTCTCACAAGGTAACACCCTTGGTTACTTTCCGAACAGACACTACAACTATCATAATTGTGTAGTGGCACCTGGCCACGCCCACTTTGAATACAATGTAACCTCACTAGGTTAGCTTCCACTGATCGGACATCCTGACTTTGACGACGAGTAGGATTCCTGTTACTGATACTAATTTGCTGAGTATCTTCATCCATGTAAATTAGCATCCACCAATGATTTAACAAGTGCTGAAGTGCCTCCTGGACAAGGGTACAGCCTCGATCATTTTTGCAACCCGCTTTACAGCTTTGATAGTCATGTGATATTAAGAATCCGAGTCAGACCTGCTCAGCATGTAACTCTACCAGGTTGGTATTCATTACGCGAATATCGAAGATCTGAACCATGTTGATCTGATAAGGGTTCTTATCATGGTAGTCTTGGATCCATCCAAGATCCATCTGACGCTGGAGGGCCTCCTGTATGAAAGAGCATCCTTGTTTGTTTACCGAGCAAATCAGATAAGAACTGTAATCGTGCCGCAGCAAATTATGATACTGGCTTTGGCTTGAGTGCATCGCCACCAAGTTGACATTCATTGCACGAATGTCGTGGTTCTGAATGACGTTAGAATTCGTGTATACCATGTTAACTCCACGAACTCGGTGCTCTTGGATCCATCCGAGATCCATTTGTTCCTGTAGAGCCGTTTGCACTACAGAACATCCCTGGTTGTCTTTAGAGCAGATATCACACTGGTGATAGCTATGAGGTGGCACATGGCCATATCCACTCTGTCTACAATGCATCTTAACCAGATTGGTTTTCAACAAGAGTACATCGTAAATTTGATAGACATTGTTAGTCTCTCCTTCTATCAAATTGACTGCAGCCTTCTCGTGTTGAGGTAGCGGATTCGTGAGAACATTAGGATTCGTATCTTTGAAAGATAAGAGCCCACTCCTAACAAGCTTTTGCACGTCGGACTTGAAATTGAGACAAGTCTCTATGTTATACCCTGAACCTCCTTAATGATAAGGGCATGTTTGATCCACCTTAAACCAAAAAGGCGGATTTTTCGGTACTGTAAGAGGAGATTTAGTCTGAATGTGCCCCTTAGCTAGTAGTAATGGAAACAGTTCTGCGTACGTCACGGGTATAGGATCAAATCCTGGTGGCCATGTTGTACGGTTGTTGTTATATGGAGGACGAGCCTGCTGAAGAGGCTGTTGTGTCCTTTGCTGGTCAGGTTGGCTCTGCGCAACCTGAGGTTGATACGTAGGAATAGACGCAGGGTTGATAGCAGGAGTCAGAGCTACTACTGGTTGATAACATCGCCTTTGCTTTCCGAGAGAGATATTCCCAATATCTTGCTCTTTTTTCTTAGGGAGAGCACTACCGTATTTTTTAGTATCGCTCGTCGATCCAGTGTCTTTTACCAAACGTCCTTCTCGGACGGCTTCCTCAAGACGTACACCTATGCCGACCATTTCGGTGAAATCACTGGGTGCACTGGCAACCATTCGGTCATAGTAAAATGAGCTTAAGGTCTTTAAGAAGATCTTTGTCATCTCGTTTTCCTCAAGAGGTGGACAAATTTGAGCGGAAATTTCACGCCACCTTTGAGCATACTCCTTAAAGGTTTCCTTGTCCTTTTGCGACATCGATCTGAGTTGATCTCTGTCGGGTGCCATGTCCAAATTGTATTTGTATTGTTGGACGAAGGCAGTGCCAAGATCTCTGAATGTACTGATCGTAGTACGGTTTAAACCCATGTACCATTTTAGTGCGACACCGGTTAAACTATCCTGAAAGTAGTGAATCAGTAGGTCCTGATTCTCCGTCTGAGCTGACATCCGCCGAGCGTACATCACCAGATGGCTCTGAGGGCAAGAGTTACCCTTATATTTTTCAAAGTCGGGCACTTGGAACTTGTGCGGGACTTTCACATGTGGGACCAAGAAGAGATCTGCGGCGTCTTTTCCAAATAGATCCTGACCGCGAATGGCTTGCAGCTCCTTCTGGATTTCCAAGAACTGTTCCTGGAATTCATCCATTCTATCGAACATAGTCTCATTCTTACCAGAAGGTGTTGGTGGAATCTGTCCTTCCGGGACAGTGTGCACCACAGGGGGTGGTACCGTGACTACGGCAGTGAGTCTTGGCGTTTCCCGAAGTTTATAACCTTTAGGAGTCTTCAGTATGCCTCTGGCATCTTCGCTTTCCCGAAGTTTGTAACCTTCAGGCCCAGCGGTTTCTGTTGTGATTCCCTGATTTTCAGTGATCGGCGAAACATATCCTTCCGGGATATAGTTAACAGGCATGCCCCAAGGACGATCTTTCGGTATCTGATACCTAGGATCATACCTCTCCACTATGGGCGTTGAGGTGATCTCTGAGATCACAGTTCTTTGTAGCTGAGCTTCTGCCATGGCTTGCATGTCGTTATGAAGCTTTCTCATATCCTCTCTCAGAGCGTCGATCTCTTCTTTCAACTCTCTGTTTTCTTCCTCAAGATCATCCATCCTTTTCTGACGATTGGCCCGAGTATTATACGAATGAGACAGTTTGACTCTAGAATCGAGACATAAACGTGAGATTCGCAGGGAAGAAGAATACACGATGTGAGAATGATGAATGCAATGATTATATTAATTGTTTTTTTGGTTTAATCAACATAAACTTTGACAATTAGATTGCAAATATCAAACGGTGGGGAAACCCCTTTTTATTGAAATCAAAGGATTACAGAAATGGAAATACAGTAGATTACAAGGTACAGAAACAGAAACCTAAACTAATGGGTCCTGAGTCCTCTCTGAAGAGAAATCAGGTGCTGATTCTGGTATCTTCCTTTTCTTTGACCGGGGCTCTTGGGCCGTTGTCGGGTTGTCATTCCTTTGCCAATTGAAAGGAGCGAGCAAATTCCTTTGGTCATCTTGATTATCTACAGCATGTTGCTCCAAAATTTCAATCAGAGCATCTTTTTCTTTCAGTAATTGCTGTATTTTGATGCACTCTATGTCGAGGGTGCGGTACTTGTTCTTCCAAGACCTTCTCTCCTTTTGAACTCTGTTGAGAGTAACCTGAAGCTTTTCAGTTTCCGTCATGAAGTACATGACAGATTCCCTCGGCGGAAGAATTCCGTAACGAGGATAAGGCATCTTCAGCTTGAGAGCTCTAGTTTGTACCCAATGGAGATAAGACTCCACCGAGACACAGTCTGGTTTTCCCAGAGACTCTCGTCCTTTCTTATGAACATGCTTCCAAGTGTGCACTATTTCCATCTTTAGTGCTCTGTCGTTTTCTCCTTCTTTGAAGAAAAGACCTTCCAGATGAACACCCAGTGGGATGTGTCTCATCGGGTATCCAAATTGACAGCGAACCAATACCGGATGGTAGTTGATTCCTCCTTTAGTTCCTATAAGGGGTACGTTGGGGAAGTTTCCACAACGGTCAATGATCCTGATTCCCTCATAAATCCTATTACACCAATCTATATCAGAGTTGGTAAGAGACATGATCTTCTGCGACCAACGTAGGGCACTCTTGCAATCCCAAAAAGCAGCAGACTTGGGCAAGTGAGAGATAAACCATTTGTAAAGCAAAGGTACACAGCATGTGATCTCCCCTCCGCTGTACAAATTTCCCAGGTGTACAGAATGATATGCATCTGCGAGCAAAGTTGGCACAGGGTTTCCAATGAGAAAAACCTTAATGGAGTTAATATCGACGAAGTTATTGATGTTAGGAAACAAAAATAACCCGTAGGTGAGCAAGACAAAGATGCTTTCAAAAGCAGTCACGTTCCCGATACTGGCGAAGTACAGGGCTTTCTTTGTCAAGAACTGGGCTGGCAAACCTTGGATGCCACCCTTAGTGGTTAGGTGAGCCCTGACCTCAGACTCGTCCAAATGAATTGCTCTTGCAATAGTCTGATTCTTTGGAATTTCTTCCAATCCAAAAAATGGAGCTCGATCTATAATGTTAGATCGATCAGGTGAGAATACTCCTCCAGCGTTGGTGCAAGCTGGTAATCCGGGAATGTGAAACAGTGATAAACCGGATCATAAAACTAAATGAGCGCATCCATGATTCCCTCAATCACATGGACTCTTAACAGTGGTAGTAAACCTCCATGCTTGGCTCTTAAAGCCTCTTGGTTAGTGATCATCCTCGCTAACCTTCTCAAATCCTCTAGTTTTGGAACCTTGAAGGTATACTGGTGAGTTCTCCTTCTACCGAAATCCATTAGTGCAATCCTTTTCTTTGATATTTGCAATCACAGTCTTAGTTTATTTTGAAAGAACAGAGAGACTAGAAGAGAAGATTTTTTGAATGTTTTAATGTTTTATTAAATGAATGCATGAATGCAGCACACAAAAACATAGAAAAAACATGGGGTCAAAGGGTCGTTGTCATGAAGTCAAGGCTCTACCCATCCCCAAAGGTTTATACTAGGGTGATTTTTGTACCTGTACTCATTATCATCAGCTCCTCCCAGGAAAGCAAAACAACAAGCGGATCGCCAACGAGTTGTAGTGCAATCTTAGAGTAAGTGCCATTCACCGAGAATAGATCACCAGCCTCAAATGAGGATAGTATCGCGTAACAACTATTTCCGATAGTTTCCGCACTACGAAAGGGTTTGGCTCCCCAGCTTCTCAGACTTAACAACCGGCCCATTGTCTAGGTGAGAGAATGGGTTGCGTTGGTCAGCCTCCACTGAGGTTGATGGTCGACCCCGTCGCCATCACTTATCTTAAGTGTATACTCAATCTTTCCACATACGGCATCACCCGCATTCCCATTAGCAGAAAAATAAACACGTATAGCAATTAGGAAAAGCGGTATATATATTTGTCCTAATCATCCTAGACCTTTAAAGCTATGAATCTTAAGTTCCTGACAGAAAATGGGTTCCCCGACGGAAGCCCCAATCTGTGGTTTCCACACAAGAGGTGAAAAGGTAATCAAAATTAGGCCCCACGGTGGGCGCCATTTTTTCTGTAGCGAGCGATTTTGGACGCGGTTCTTAAGCGCTGGTCGCTCTCTGCGGTTTGAGCTTAAAACTACAGGTCGATTCATTTTTTATCCTATTGAAGCTGATGAAGGAAGGAAAATAGATGTCTCTAATTAACCCTGCTTTGCATACTGAGATTAAACAGCGGTCTGTTAGGTTACGAATGCTATCAATGTGGGGGGGGCCTTTGTACTGGTTATTTGTATTTTCGCCAATACGGTTTCTTTCTTTTTATCTAGACAGAAGGTTTCTGGCGGGGAACAAGGATTAGGATGTTGGGACTGATGTTTTTGAATTACTGCTTTTAATTGATGGAGATATGGGATTTGGGTTTTTTGTTGCTTGTGCTCGCTAAGATTTTTCTTTCAATCTTATGCATACGTATTCCCGTTTACCGAAACAGGGAAATCAGAGCGTTCGTAGTTCCTCCTATTCTATGGGAGGAAATGGTTGTTTTGGTGTCTTGTTCAAAGCCCAAGACGTGAAGCGAAAGGTAGTTTGTATCTTGTTCAAAGCCCAAGATATGAAGCTGAAGAGTCTATTTGTATCTTGTTCAAAGCCCAAGATATGAAGCTAAAGGTTCGACTTTAGAGAGAATTTGTCATCTCTAAAGAGGGGTTTGTCTGTTACGACTGTTTTATAAAGGATAATTACTTTAACCGGGATACGCGGATCCTAGTAATGCCATAATTTCCTTTAAAGGGGATTTCAACCTGCAGGAGAAGACTTTAACTCAGTGTAGAGCAATGCTATCTTTCCTTAGGAATTTCTCATGCTAAAAGAGGGACAGTGGCATGGATGTAGATGATCCAGAGGCTTGCCACTTACAGCGATTAGATGAAGAGGAAGGAGTTGTTGATGTTTGTGTACTGTGAACAAGGCACAGTTTTGATGTTAAAAGGTTGATTGGATCAACCAGTGGTTTTCTTATACAAAGCCTAAGAGGAGGCTAATATGTGTCTCGTACAAAGCCCGGGAGAGAGGCGAAAAGGTTTTGACTCAACGGGGGAATCTTTTGGTATCTCGTATAAAGCCCGAGATGGAGGCTATCGTTTATTGGGCTCAATAAGAACCTTTTTGTATCTCGTATAAAGCCCGAGATGGAGGCGAAAGGGGTCATTGACTCAACGAGGGAGTCTCTTTATGTGTCTCGTACAAAGCCCGAGAGAGAGGCCGAACGTTGTTTGACTCCGCTGGGGAGAATCGTTGTACAAAGCCCAAGAGGAGGCTATGGTGACTGTTCAGTCAAGCGATAGGTCCAGTATACTGATTTTGAAAGAGAAAATTAGTTCTTATATGAGCAACACTATACTCAAGGATTTGACTCAGGGATCCGGGTTATTCCTGTTTTTAAGGAAGCGGGAAATTCGAAGGGTATTGAGATTGTCCGAGTCTGCGGGTTTCAATCCTATTTAATGAAGGGGTCACTTGAGAATGTCTTTGAGACTCAAGGAAGTTAGACTATCAGTGTCTAGAGTTTCATCTCTTGTACTGTGCTTTGAGAAACAGTAGTAGACTCTATGAAAGGACTGTTCTATGAAGATGACTAGGTTCTGTTCCTATACCTCTAGGAGGTCGTCGAGACAATTTGTACGAAGCCCAAGAGGAGGCTGGAATCTTTTAAGAAGCCGACGGGTCCTTGTACTAAGCCCAAGAGGAGGCTATCATTCCCGGAGGAAGAGATCATTATACGAAGCCTAAGAGGAGGCTGTGAATACTTCTAAGAAGCCGTAGGGTCCTTGTACTAAGCCCAAGAGGAGGTCGGGTTGCTTTTAGGAAGCCTGTGGGTCCTTGTATGATGCCCAAGAGGAGGCCGATGCCTTTAAGAAGTCCGTGGGTCCCCAAACCCCGAGAAATTCAAGGTAATGCTATTCACCGAGAATAGATCAAAGTCAGGAAAGTTCAAGAATTTGGAAGAAACTCAAAGATGCCATTCACGGAGAATACATTCATCTCTGGGAGTAGAGTTTCTTGACAATTCCTAATGAGGACAGCCTGAGAGAAGACCGTGTCTGGTGATCCTATTGGGGATCTAGTTGTCTATTTCTATGAATAAACGAAACGGCGTCACCTAGTTCTTGACGTAGTTGCCGGGGAAACTCGAAATATCCATACTATTATTACACAGTTGATATGAGTTTATGAAAGAAGACTTACAGTGAAACAGCCCCACAATACAGTTATATGTATCTGAAAGCAGTAAATGAAAGCAATAACCACTTACTCGGTTGTAGAGCTTCATGCTGTTTGGTTAGTTGTTCAACAAAGAAAGATTGAAAACAACAATATATTCAAAATCAAAGGAGAAAGTGCTTTGAAAAAGAAAGTTTTGGGGCTTACAGCTCAAGGAGAGGCCCAGGGTTTTATCAGTGAACGCACTGTTGAATTTGTACAGGGGGACTTATACTAGTGACTGAGGCCCAAAAAGGTTTTCTGTACAAAGGGATGGGTCTTACACTCTTTCAAGAGGCCCAAAAGGTTTAAAGAAAAAGAGTGGGGCTTATAACACGAGGGTAGGCCCAATTGATTTTTCGTTTAAAAATGGCGATCGCGCCGAGGTTTTCTTTTAACGCAGAGGGACTTATACAATAAGTGAGGCCCAAAAATGACTTGGTCAAGAAAGGATTGGGTCTTACACTCTATTAGAGGCCCAAAAGTGTTTTGAAAATAATTTATGAGGGTTGAATTAATCCAAAAAACCTAATTTGTTTTCAAAAATGTATTTAATTGAATAAAAATTCAATTAAAATGATCAAAATTGTTTAACATGTGAAAAACAAATTGTGATTTTGGATTAATGCTTCAAAAATTAAGTATTGACCTACAAAATAATTAGAAAGCATTAAAAGTTGCAAAATCAATGTAGAAAAAATATTTAAAATGTCAAAAACAATAAAAATATTAATTCTTTGCAAAAATATCAATTATATGAAATAAATAATATTTTTGGGATTTTTTTGGGAAAATAAAATATTTTAACAATTTTGTGAATTATTAAAAAAAGAATCAACTCAAAATCATTAAAACTCAGAGAGAAATTAATTTTTGAATCAATTAAATAAAATCACAAAATTCAAATATTTGAATTATTCAAAAATGGCGCCAAGAACACACCAAGAACACGCGTGTGTTCTGGGTTTGACTGATTTGCATTTTCTCCTCAATCTCACTGAATACTTGATTATATCATGCAATCCACATATCATTATGCTCGTTTCAACCTCACGATCATGTCTATAACACTTAATTTCATTTAAATTAAACATAAAACATGAAATCACGAAGAAACCTTAAGAACCCTAATTTCTGCATGAAGGCTAGGATTTTTGATACACGATTCAAACAATGCAATTAATTGAGGGAAAACATTCCATGCATGATTATGAACATATGGCCAAATTATTGTGCGAGGAAATATGCATAGATTGAGAGATGACCAAGTATATGCTTACCTCTAAGCCGTGACAGCAAGTGCAATGTGATTTTTGATTTGGAGGTGTTACAGATGAGTGGTGATGATCTGAACAGCTTCCCTACACCCTATGGAGTGTGTTTGAATGGTTGGACTTGATTGAAATTGGCTGGATCAATCTGTGGTACCTCAACTGCACTTTGGTTAAAACCTTGAGCAACCAGCTGGTGATTTTGTGAAATTGGTGTTTCAGAAGTGATCTAAGTGTTTGATCAGCTCATATGTGATGTATGTGAGGTGTGTGAGTGATTGGTTTGATTGGAATTGCTCTCAAACTCAAAACCCCATAGTGACTTTCCTTAGAAGGCAAAATTGGAGTGAAAGAAGAGATTTTGAGGAAAGCATCTGTTTGATGGCTTTGGTGTACTCAAACTGATCACAATTGAGCTCTATTTATAGTAGAGCAAGTTTGTTTTGCAAGGAATAGTGAATGACAGATGGTAAGTAGGTTTGGCCAATGTTGTCCAATGGAAATGCAAGTCTCCTCTAGCCATTGACTAGAGGTTAGGGCACAGAGCTTTGGTTCCCTTGGTCTTGGATAAGTCTTGACTGATTTCAGATGAGAATGGCTCAGTCCATTCCACCTTGATGCTTCCATTGAATGCTTCAATCCAAATTTGGAGTCTTGTCCCTATTTTGGCCATTCTAGGTTCAACATGCTATTTCTTGTTCCATGGACTTTGGAGGCTTGGCTCAGTGATTGTCCCCTTTAGATTCAATCCTCTGAGGTGTCCAAGTGGATAGGAGCATTTGAATTTGGCTGATTTTGGCAAATCGAGCAAAATTGCAAATTCTGCCTTGCCTTGACAGATTTCAGCAAGGCAACTTGACAATGTCATATCTCAAGGTGTAAGTTGAATTTGGCAATGTTCTTAGCCATTTTGGAAAGCCCTTACATGATATAACAGCTGTTTTAACAAGTTTGGTTTTGATCTCTTTTGATTCCAAGTGAAAAATCCCTCTACATTTGGCAAAAAGTGAAGCAAAATCTGACTTAGTGAAATTTTCACCAAGTGTTGGAACAAAGTGTGATTTCTTGATTTTGATCACTCCATAACTCAAAATCCTTAATGAATTGGACTTAGGTCTAGTTGAAGTTTTTGTAGAGGGTAATGAGGGCTACAAATCCATCTTTGGATGAGAAAAAATGGCCTTGTGGCTTAGGAGTTATGGTCCTCCAAAGTTGGTGCATTAGTGGTACTTTTTCCATAACTTAGAAAAATTTCTAAGTTTTATGGTTACCCCTTTTACAAGTTATCCCACTTTCTTTGATTTTTCTTGATGAATGATGATTCAAATCATACATTAACATCATTTTAGGGTTAAAAATCCATTTTGGTGAAAAATCTCAAAAAGTCAAAGTTGACTTTTGTGCACAGTTGACTTTTTGTCAGATGAATTCCAAACTGTGCAATTCTTCAGGAAATCATGTCCTTGACCTAAATCAAACTTGATGGACATGTTCCATGGGTGTCATAGGGTATATTGGGGCATGTCCTAGGGTTTGGGAGCATGTCCTGGTCAAAAGTCAAAGTTACAGTTAACTTTCCTCGCGAAACCCTAATTGTGGTGCAGATGAAAATGAGACTTGTTGCTCAAGCTTCTTGGATTAATACATTGTTCCAAATGGATCAATATAGTTCATTAGAGACTCTCAAATCATGTCTTGAGGTCTTGGCTCTTGATTTGTCCCAAAAGTCAACTTAGGGGTGAATTAGGTTAAGAAACCCTAATTCCTGATTTTTTATTAATGCATCCCCTGAGGTCAAATTGACTTGATGCTTGGGTCCATGAGGTTCCATGGAGTACATTAGGTTGTGTTTTGGATCTTTGGCTTATGCCTAGATGAAACTTTCCATCTAGAGGCCCTGTTCGACCAAAACCCTAATTTGGTGACACTGTCAATCTTGAGACTTGATCCACCTAGAAGGGAGCAACCTTGTGCTTAATCCTTGAAGTGGGAGTCCTTTTTGGTCCATTGTGGATGTTTGAGAGGTTAGACAAGTTGAAGATCATGTCATTCCTTGATTGATCCTTTGTCTAAGGCTCTGAGAGGGCTTGAAACCCTAATTTTGATTGTAGTGAATGCTCAACAACCCTTGAGGTATTTGGTGAGGCATGATGGGTCATCCATATTGTGATGATGATTTGCACAATGATGGGAAATCTTAGTGGTCAAAATTTGGGGTATGACAACACTATCGATACCACACCTTCCATGATGATTCCTACCACAAGTGCGACACACAGGAAGTGAACTAGTCCTAGAACTCTAAACTTGCTTCCCTTTGAAAGCTTGTGGTCTCGGCCTAAATGGTTGATTTGATCTTCCACGATCACTTTGATTCGACCTACTCATATCCCCCCAGCTTAAACTTTCTTCAAACTATTCTCTGCCACATAACACTGCCTTAGTAATTCATCATAACTAGTGAACTCTCTTTGAGACACGCTATGCGAAATATCAGCCTTTAAACCAAAAAGAAACTGATCAATTTTCCACCTCTCGTCCGAAGCATACATGGCCTGTCTAGAATAAGCAGCCATAATCTCAAATTTCTCAGCATAAGCAGCTACAGTCAAGGTACCCTGTCTCAATTATTGAAAATCAAATTCCTTCTGGGTCCTCAAAGAACTAGGGAAATAATTCTTCATAAAATTAATCTTAAATCGCTCCCAGACCTTAGGTACCCCTTGAATAGTCATCAGGGCTGAGGCACTTTCCCACCACCTCATGGCAGGACCCTTCAACGAATGAGAAGTGAATACCACCTTATTCTCCTCACTACAATGGACTATCAAGAAAATTCGCTCCATAACAGCTATCTATTCATGAGCTTTCACAGGATCTAACCCGCCATGAAATTCCGGAGGATTCATGCGGATGAAATCTCAAAAACTCCCATCTATAGCTTCTGGAACAACCACATGAGGATGCATACCTCCATTCATTTGTTGTACCATCTGCTGCATGAATTGGTTCTGTTGCTGCTGCATCTGTTGCATAAACTGATACAAATGGGCATTCCCATCGCCGCCCGGCGAATATGTCCCAGCTGGAGTAGTTCTGGGTCTACCACGATTGCTTCTGCATCAGTCAGCCATGTTCCTAAATGTCATACAGATAGGATTAAGTTGATCAGGCTCAATACCATAAATATAACACTTAAGACCAAAGGCGACACCACACATATGAAACGGAAAGAAATACTTATACTATTTCATGGCTAGGTCGAGGATACGACCTGCTCTGATACCAACTGTAACACCCACATATAATATACATGCATCAAAGCATAATATTATACATGAATCCAAGTGTTTGGTACTGAAATACCATAAGTTCCTAGTTAACACATTATATACATTACATGCCCAAAAATCCTAATACAAAAAAAACTATGGCACAATGTATACAAGATGTCCCAAGACACTAAGAACTAGATCAATACAATGATCTCAAAATAAAATTCCATAGCGGAAGCCATGCCATCCCAAAAGCTACGATTCGTAAGGAAAAATCAAACCACTTTATCCTTACCCTTCGCGGAACTTGTAGTACCTGTAATATAATCAACAACATGGGGTGAGATAACAAATCTCAGTGAGTTCCCTATCTTATGGATCCTCTCGGCTTTACATGGTTCTAACCAATCCTAACTCAAGTCCAAGGGAAGGGGAAAGGACTTTGAGTTCACATTTTAATTCTCACACTATATAGAAACATGTTCATGAGTTTATCAACTCAAAATATCACTAATCAATAACCTGTACCAAGGCATCCCCTTTTCCCGTCCACTTCTATGTCTAGAAGTCAACCCAAGTCATGGATCCTTGTAACCTACTTGACATACGAATGGAATCGGGTTCTACGGGCCATTAACCGCTATGAACCGTCACTTTACACGGGCCATTAACCATCACAAGCATATGCTACATGGGCGCCATTCGTACTGCACGCGGGAATCAAACCTGCCAAGTAGTCATGCATACGTTTCAGAGGAGCTCGAGACTCATGAAACTGCAACTCAAGATAAACGGTTACGATTACGTGATATCATACACAAACGTGATTGTATTCGACAATCACAAGGCCACATTGCCTTAAGTCCACATTCGCCTTTCTCATAATCATCATAGTTCACACATGTTCCATACTAGTGTCTCACTCTCGTCTAGACCATTACTCGGCAAGGATGCACCTTTCTACAACACATGCCCGAGCATCGCCATCTAGAGTTCTCTATCAATTTCTAGTCTCACAACTAGATTCTACTATAGTTTCATGTTGAGGTTTCCTCACTCTTCCTATTCCATTTTCATTTTAGCATGCATATTCACTCAATATCATGTTTAAACGACAATAGGATAAGCAAAGCATAATACAATTGAACAATAGAATTACATATGATAATTCAACATAATTGTACCACTTTTGGATTTCCTCCAATTATTTAATCGGGCAATAAAACCGAAACTTTTCACCTTCATCATATAGATTATTTTCACAGCTTTCTATCGGTACTAAGAACATTTAAATCGGATAAACGAGTCAAAAGTTATGGAATTTAAAAGAAAAGAAAACATTTGAAAAAGTCCCAGGAGCGCCCGACGCTCTAGGCTTCGCTCGGCGCTACGCACCAGAAGCAGAATTTTCTGCTGCGTTTTACATGGTTCCCAAGCCTCAAAATCCAACTTTCTCAAACCAAAACATTTCCAAACAAGCATCATTCATGATTATATGCATAATACGATTATACTACGCAATTTATATCGATTTCCAACCGTTAGATTCATGATTTTACCAAGATCACTCATTTTCTCACAATATCAAACCTAACTCTAAAACTCAAGAAACTCTACAACTAATGCCTCTAACTAGAACCCACCTTGATTAGAGGATGATGATGAAGAAGATGAGATGATTTGATGAAGAAGAGATGATGATCTTGATCTTTCCCTCTTCTAGGTTTTCTTCTCCTTTTCTTTCCTTTCCTCTTCCTTCTCTCTAACTTCTTTCTATCTTTCTCTCTCTTTGTTTCTATGTAAGGAAAAAGGGTGGAAAAGAAATGATATAGAGAAAATCATTAATTAGTAACACTACTAATTGTCCAAATAGTCTCTATAGTACCAATTAATAAAACCCCAGAGTCAGAAAATATTAATTTGATCAGCTCTGAGCTCATCCGTTTACTCTAATAATCTTATCCAATAAATTCTCAGAGTAAATCGGAACCCAGTTGATCACAACTAATATTATCCAGAGCAAAATAAAATACGGGGTATTACAATATCAGTAGAAGGATCTAGAATGCTTAAAAATATCATTTCATTTCCGAATTAATTTCACTTTCCCTCCACAATTCAAATGGTTTTCCATTCCTCACTCCAAACCAAAAACCCATTCCAAATTCAAACCCACACTCTAAACCTCACTTTCATTCCAATCCTAAACCATATTTAAACCAATCTGCTCCAAACCACACACAACTACACTCCATTTTTCTAATTTTTCTACACTTCTCACTCACATTCTCTCAATTCTCTCTCACTTTTTTATTCTCCATCTTCATCTTCAACCTTCACCAAAGCTCTTCTATTAGAATTATCAAATGCTTCATTGGAATTTGTTAATTCTAGAAATAAACCTTCATAATTTCCTCTCATCAACACAAATTCTGCAGTTGAAGTGTTTTTGGATCAAGATCTAGGCTTTGGAAGTGCTTTCTTGAAGTAATTTTGGAAGTAATTTTGGTTTTAATTCATTTTCGCACGGATCTTCAATTTTCTTGCTAGAGGCTCTTTGGATCTTGGATTTCCTTTGCTTGATCTGTCAAATTCTGTTTACAACAAGTACCGAAGCAAATCTCCGCTTTGTAGGTTGGTAATTCTTAGATCTACTTCTCCTTTTGGCTTATTTTGCATTTCATGATGTAGATCCTTGAGATTTTGGTGTGATTTGATCCATTGATTCAAGTGTTAATCTTGTTGATGTTTGATTGATTCAATGTATGTTCATTTGATGTTAATTGATGTGAATTTTGTGCATAATTACATGTTATTACATGTTGCATTTTAACCTTGAGTTGGTGCTGAAAAAGTGCTTTTGGAAAGTATTTTTGCTGTTCTGGAGCTGTGCAATCGATTTGCATCCTGAAGTAATCGATTGCACCTGTTTAATTTGACGAAATTTGATTCTGGAGCTGTGCATTCGATTTGTATCTTGTTGCAATCGATTTGCACCTGTAGCTTTTGTGTTTTTAGCTTGTTTGGAAGCATGTATTGATACCTATTCCACCTCTAAACCTCATGGCTTTGTATGATGCATATTTATGGAATTTTTTAGGGTTGTTTAACCTCTAGTTGCTGTATGCATGTGAATATTTGATGCACGATCTTCCGATTGTTGATTTGTTTGCATTCTTGAAGCATGTTCATGATGCATACTTGTTCACATGTGGGAAATAACTTGTTGAACTTGTGTAATCTTTTGGAAATGAATGTGATGTGATACATTTGAGTATGATTCTGACCTTGATGTTATGGTGTGCATAATTTTGATCATTTGTGCCTTATACCTTGCTTGAACACTTGTTTTCCTTTGAGAATGATCATGGTATATGTTCAACTAGTCTTGATGCATGTTTTGAGCTTATGCTTTGATGTTTCTTTTTGCCATTCATGAGATGATGTTTGGATTGATATACATGGCTATGCTACTGCCTTACTTGAGTTCATGCCCTAATCTCACATGTTTGTCCTTTTGAGGTGTGTCTTACATGATCTTTTTTGTTGACCAATGTTTTTTTGTGGTTAAGATCATGCCTTGAACTCTCTTACTCCTCCTTTGATCAATAACATGAGATGAATGTGACATGACTTGCTTGCTACCCCATCTTGGTTCTCATACCATTTGATCTCACTTCACTTTGCTTGATTATTGATTATTGTCATACCCCAAATTTTGACCACTAAGATTCCCCATCATTGTGCAAATTATCATCACAATATGGATGTACCATCATGCCTCATTAGTCTCCCCAAAGATGGGTGAGTATCCACTACAATCAAACTTAGGGTTTCAAGCCTTCTCAGAGCCTTTAGACAAAAGATCAATCAAGGAATCACATGATATTCAATTTGTATAAACCTCTCAAACATCCACAATGGATCAAGAGGACTCCCACATCAAGAATCAAGCACAAGGTTGCAGCATTCTAAGTGGATCAAGCCTCAAGATCGCCAGTGTCACCAAATTAGGGTTTTGGTCGACCGGGGCCTCCAGATGGAATTTTTCCTTTGGGCATGAGCCAATGCTTCAAAGCATAACCTAAGATGCTCCAAGGGACCTCATGGACCCAATCATCAAGTCAATTTAGCCTCAGGGGATGCATTCATAAAAAAAATCAGGAATTAGGGTTTCTTGACCTAATTCACCCCTAAGTTGACTTTTGGGACAAAACATGAGCCAAGACCTCAAGACATGATTTGAGGGTCTCTAATAAGCTACATTGATCCATTTACAACAATGGATTGATCCAAGAAGCTTGATTCACAAGTTTCAGGTTCATCAGAACCACAGTTAGGGTTTCTCGGAAAAAGTCAACTATGCCTTTGACTTTTGACCCAGGCATGCTCCCAAACCTTGGGACATGATTCAATACACCCTATAACACCCATGGAACATGTCCATTAAGTTTGATTTAGGTCAAGGACTTGATTTCACAAAGGATCGCACAGTTTGGAATTCATCTGACAAAAAGTCAACTGTACACAAAAGTTAACTTTGACTTTTTGAGATTTTTCACAATTATTGACCCTAAAATGATGTTAATGTGTGATTGGAATCATCATTCATCAAGAAAAATCAAGAAAAGTGGGATAACTTGTAAAAGGGGTAACCATAAAAAACTTAGAAAATTTCTAAGTTATGGAACAAAGTGGCTAGGGTACCAACTTTGGAAGATCATAACTCCTAAACCACAAGGCCATTTTCCCCATTCAAATCTGGATGTGTAGCTCTCATGGCCCTCTACAAAAGCTTCAACTACACCTCATTCCAATTTGATAACACGAAAATGTATCATATATTTGCCTTGATTTATTACTAATAATTACGTTATTTCGGCTTAAGTTCCGATTATTCCGCGAGTATTCTAGTGTTTTTGCAGGTATTTCATTGTCCAAGCTAAAAAGGAGCAAAGTAGAAAGACATGAAGAAATGAGAAGAAAACAGGAAGAAATGACTAAGAAAAAAAGCAGAAAATGGAAAGTGGTGTGCGTGACGACCGTCACACACTCACCACGACCGTCACACAATTCCAAAGGCTACCACGCTCGTCACACACTCACCACGACCGTCACATGCCCAAAATGGTTATAACTTCCAGAACACAGACGTGGACACAGAAAACCAATGCAGTCACGCACGATCAACATTTCCTCCTAAATTCTCTCAACTTCAGTACGTGAGCCCAGTCTCCCATGGATTTCTCAACAACTGAAAGTTATGCTCCTATATTCTCTCCAACGTAAAGCAAAGCTTGGGCTATAAATACAGAATTGGTAGAACAACAAGAGGAGACACAACTTAGTGAATTTTACCCCGAATTGCTCCAGAATTTATTTTCGTTCTTGTTTGTTCCCTTTTTCATTCCTTGTTCACCATTACCTGAAATAGTGATAGTTTCTCAGATCGAGGAGCTATTTCACCGTAGTTAGAATTTATTTTAATCTTGCCTTCATCATTCATTATTCCGGTACGATCGAGCAAAAGCCTACCGACTTGTGGAGGAATTGCTAGAACCGAATTATCGCTTGTTTATCAGGTTTTTATCATTACTTTAATAATAGCATTATTATTTTCCCACTGCCATGTCTAATCTATTATTTTGTAGTTTATATTTATGCATGTTTGTTTTAATTAATATGTCTAGCTAAATCTGATTTATCAGTATGTAATTAAGTTAACCGGAATGGATTCGATAAAAATAAGCTAAAACCATAAACAACTTAATTTCTAGCTGCGATTTCTTAATTAAAATTGGACTTTTATTACGAGAGTAAAAAGGTAGCAAAGGTTAGGATTAAGACCACGAGAGTGTGATATTTTAACCGGATAGCTGAAATCGGGCATTGGTTTTAAAAACAGCGAGAGCGCTTTAAAGTTAATTAGATTGTATTGCTTTTCAAAAAGTATTTCTAAACTCAAATGGGCTAGCGAGAGCAGACATTATGATTTAGGAGTATAGTCCAAAGCAATAGCCACATGTGAGGGCTTTTAAACTGATATTTTCTACAGAAATATAATGTGACTTATTTTTATACGCTTAGGTTTTATTGAATCCACGATGGTACACTAAAGTTACGTACCGATATCCTAATATCAACTAGTTTATTTTAAATTTTAGATTCCCTTTAGTTTCTCGTTTGAACTTAAAACTAAAATATCTTCGCCTTAGCTAAACACAGTAGCAAACCGTAGCACTAGGTTGATTATCAAGTCCCTGTGGGATCGATATCTTTATTACTACGCGATAGGCTGTGCGCTTGCAGTTAGTAACCGTTAGACTTAGAAAGTCGCGATCAAGTTTTTGGCGCCGTTGCCGGGGACTTTGATTTAGTCAATAGTGCAATTCTTTGTTGCGCAGTATAGACTAAGGCAACAAATTTTATTTCCTTTTCTTTTTCTCGATTGTATGCCAAGTACTCGCTCACAAAGCGAAGACTTGCAACCACCAATCGCCGAATTAGAGCACTTCTTACATTTAAGACGCCGATTACTAGAGTATCAACGCAAGTATAATATTCCCGATCTTCTTGCTAATACTCCTGAACCAGCCAAAGAACGAAACATGGTCGAAGTACCACAGAACCGTCCTCTTACGTATTATGCTACCCCATCTGAGCAAGAACCACATAACATCATTTCTGCCCCCGCTATCAACCGGAACGGTTTTGAGTTGAAACCCTCATTGCTGTCAGCCGTACAACAACATCAATTTTCTGGAAATCCTACGGACGATCCTAATGAACATTTGACCAAATTTGTGCAGTACGCAGATACAGTGAAGGCAAATGGTGTGACTGCAGACGCGATAAGACTACGTCTTTTTCCTTTCTCATTAAGAGACAGAGCTTGGGCTTGGTTGCAATCCTTGCCGTCAAATTCCGTCACTACGTGGGATGAGTTGAAAAAGGTGTTCTTAGCATGATATTTCCCACCAAGCAAGACAGCTATGCTGAGAGCCCAAATTAATGCATTTCGACAAAAAGATACTGAGTCTCTTTACGATGCATGGGAGAGATACAAAGATATGATGAGGATGTGTCCGCATCACGGTCTTGAAGATTGGTTAGTCATCCATACGTTTTACAATGGTCTCTTGTACAATACAAGAATGACAATAGATGCCGCCGCTGGTGGTACACTTATGGACAAACCCTATACCGAAGCCTATCAATTCATCGAAAGCATGACTCAAAACCATTACCAATGGGGAGGTGAAAGAACGCCAGTGGAAAAAGCTCAAACGAAAGGTGGAATGTACGAAGTTAGTAGTCTTGATCATGTCCATGCTAAGGTAGATGCCCTTGCTCAAAAGATAGACAACTTGACCATAACACCCGCAGCCACCATGGCTGTCGTAGCTCCAAACTACGAATTATGCGGAGTATCTGGACATGCTGCCCCCGGATGCCAAATTTTAGCAGGAGTCTCCACTGATCAAGTGAATTATGCTCAAGGAAACCCATATGCAAATACCTACAATCCTGGTGGGAAGAACCATCCAAACTTTTCGTACAAGAATAATAACGCTCTATATGCACCTGGCCAAGCACCTGCTGTGCTACCAGGATATCAAAAACCTGCTGCTAACGTTCCCAACGTTCCTAGGAAGTCAAACCTTGAAATTATGATGGAGAACTTCATTGCTGCACAAGCTCAACAAAACAAGGAGTTCCTTAACCAGAATGTTCACACCGGTGAACAAATCAAACAATTAGCCAACAAGGTTGACGCTCTAGCCACTCACAACAAAATGTTAGAAACACAAATCTCACAAGTGGCTCAACAACAAGCAGTTACCGCTACTCCAGCTGGGAACCTTCCAGGTCAAACTCAAATTAATCCGAAGGGACATGCAAAAGCTATAACACTTCGGAGTGGAACAGAACTAGAAGGACCCACTGACCCAAGGATCGAAAATCCAGTCATGTACCAAAAACCTAGTAAGGAGTCTGAAAAGGAAGGCGAACCAAAGGAAAATGAGAAGGAAGATAATGGCAAAGAGGCCGAAGAGAAAGAAGAACCATATGTTCCTCCGCCACCTTATAAACCACCTATCCCGTATCCCCAAAGATTCGCTAAATCTAAAAACATAGGGCAATTTAAGAAATTTGTTGAACTTCTGAAACAATTGAATGTCACAATACCTTTTACAGAAGCAATCACACAAATGCCCTCATACGCTAAATTTTTAAAAGAATACTAACTAACAAGAAAAAGCTCGAGGATTCTGAAACCGTTATGCTTACTGCAGAATGTAGCGCTATAATCCAAAATAACATGCCTCCTAAGCTAAAAGATCCTGGTAGTTTCTCTATACCATGTGTAATTGGAAAGTCTGTCATAGACAAAGCCCTATGCGATTTAGGAGCCAACATCAACTTAATGCCCTTGTCTATTTGTAAAAGGCTCAACATGGGGGAATTGAGACCAACAAGAATGTATGTACAACTAGCTGATAGATTGGTGAAATTTCCTCTAGGAATGCTAGAAAACGTTCCAGTACGTATAGGACAATTTTATATTCCTACAGATTTCATAATCATGGACATCAAGGAAGACTCAAACATCCATATCATTTTAGGAAGACCATTCCTAGCTACTGCCGGAGCCATCATAGATGTGAAAAAAGGAAAACTGACTTTCGAGGTTGGTGAAGAGAAAGTAGAATTTATCCTCTCACAATTCTTCAAAGCACCTGCTATAGAAGACTCGTGCTGCTTCCTAGATGTAATTGATGAATGCGTTAAAGAAATGGAAAAACACCAAGACACATATTCTGAAGTGCTGAGAATTCCTATGCCACCAATTTTTGAAGATGATAATTGGCGTGGTGAATACCAAGATAATAATCTAAGTGAATGTCTCGCACTCACTCCTGACCCTATGCCTTGCCCAAAGAAACCAAATGTAGAACTAAAGACATTGCCCAAAGATCTAAGGTATGAATTCCTAGATACAGAACTCGAACGACCAGTTATAGTCAACGCAGATTTAGGACAAATAAAAACCGAGAAATTATTACATGTCTTGAGAAAGTACCCGACTGCCTTAGGCTATAACATCTCTGATTTGAAAGGAATAAGTCCCTCTATCTGTATGCATCGCATCATGCTTGAGGAAGACTATAAAACCTCTAGAGAACATCAAAGGAGAATCAACCCCATTCTGAGTGATGTCGTTAAGAGAGAAGTGCAAAAGCTGTTAGAAGCAGGAATCATATACCCAATATCAGATAGTGAATGGGTTAGCCCAGTTCACGTGGTACCCAAGAAAGGAGGTATTACAGTCATCAATAATGAAAAAGGCGAATCTGTAGCACAACGTACTCAAACCGGATGGAGAATGTGTATCGACTATAGGAAACTAAACAAAGCCACTCGTAAAGATCATTTCCCTTTACCCTTCATAGATCAAATGCTTGAACGCCTGGCTAAACACTCCCATTTTTGCTATTTAGACGGATATTCAGGATTCTTCCAAATTCCTATCCATCCTGACGACCAAGAAAAGACTACTTTCACGTGTCCCTATGGAACCTTTGCCTACCGGCGAATGCCTTTCGGATTATGTAACGCACCCGCAACATTTCAGAGATGCATGATGTCCATCTTCTCTGACTTCTTAGACGGTATAATGGAAGTCTTTATGGACAATTTCTCTGTCTGTGGGGAAAGTTTTGAAGGATGTCTATCAAACCTCGAAATGGTGCTCGAACGATGTGTAAGTGTCAACTTAATGCTCAATTGGGAAAAATGCCATTTCATGGTCCGACAAGGAATAGTTCTAGGACATATAGTATCCGACAAAGGAATCGAAGTCGACAAAGCAAAAATCGAAGTTATAGAAAATCTCCAACCACCGAAAATCGTTAGAGAGATAAGAAGTTTCTTAGGACACGCCGGTTTTTATCGACGTTTCATTAAAGATTTCTCTAAGATAACCAAACCCCTAACTGAGCTGTTAATGAAAGATGCTGAATTCATCTTTAATGACAAATGCTTGGACGCATTTCAAACACTCAAGCAAGCTTTAATATCAGCACCCATTATGGAACCCCAAGATTAGAATGAACCATTCGAAATCATGTGCGACGCAAGTGATTATGCGGTAGGTGCAGTCCTAGGACAAAGAAAGGACAAAAAGCTTCACGCAATCTACTATGCCAGTAGAACCTTGGATCATGCACAAATGAACTACGCTACCACAGAAAAGGAACTCTTGGCTGTCGTGTTCACATTGGATAAATTTCGTTCCTATCTAGTAGAAGCAAAAATAATCATCTACACCGATCACGCCGCAATCAGGTACCTATTAAGCAAAAAGGACGCCAAACCAAGGCTTCTGAGGTGGATTCTACTCCTACAAGAATTCGACTTGGAAATCAAGGACAAGAAAGGCACTGAAAATGTAGTAGTTGACCACCTGTCGAGAATGGAGAATATCCAACCAGAACAAGTACCAATTAATGACGATTTCCCTTATGAAAGACTCTTAGCCCATTTAGAAGGTAATAAAATTGAACAATCCCTGACTTATACTGATACAGAAACTAATGAAGTGGTAGAATCTGTTTACACTAAGACCACGCTGCCATGGTATGCTGACTTTGTCAACTATCTAGCAGCTGGAGTACTGCCACCTGATCTAACCTATCAACAAAAGAAGAAATTCTTCCACGACCTTAAACACTATTATTGGGACGAACCACTTCTCTTCAAGAGGGGTACCGATGGTGTTTTCCGTCGTTGTGTACCCGAAGACGAGGTGGAAGACATAATTTCTCATTGTCATTCCGCGCCCTATGGTGGGTACGCGAGCACTTCAAAGACTTGTGCTAAGATTTTGCAAGCTGACCTCTTTTGGCCTACTCTATGGAAAAATGTCCATATCGCGGTTATAAATTGTGATCGGTGTCAACACACTGGTAACGTCTCTAGACGCGATGAAATGCCTCAAAAGGGCATTCTAGAAGTAGAAGTCTTTGACGTGTGGGGAATAGATTTCATGGGACCATTTCCGTCCTCTTTTGGTAACAAGTACATACTCGTCGCTGTCGATTACGTTTCCAAATGGATCGAGGCTGTAGCTTCTCCTACAAATGACACACGAGTAGTGATAAAGCTCTTTAAGAACATAATCTTCCCTAGATTTGGTGTGCCAAGACTCGTCATTAGTGACGGTGTCTCCCATTTCATATCTAAAATATTCGATAAACTGCTATCAAAATACGGAGTCAAACATCGTGTGGCAACACCATATCATCCCTAAACCCGTGGACAATTCGAGGTTTCAAATAGAGAAATAAAACAAATTTTAGAAAAGACTGTCGCTACCTCTAGGAAAGATTGGTCAACTAAACTTAATGAAGCTTTATGGGCTTATAGGACAGCTTACAAAACCCCCATAGGAACCACTCCATTTAAGTTAGTCTATGGAAAATCTTGTCATTTGCCGGTAGAAATAGAGCACAAAGCCTATTGGGCTGTTAAAACCCTCAATTTAAATTACGCTGCCGCAGGAGAAAAACGAATCTTAGATTTGCACGAATTAGAAGAACTAAGACTAGATGCTTATGAGAACGCCCGCATATACAAAGAAAGAACTAAGAGATGGCACGATGAGCGCTTATCTAGAAAAGAATTTAGTATGGGAGACGCCGTGCTCCTATTTAATTCGAGACTTAAGCTTTTTCCAGGAAAACTTAGATCTAGGTGGTCCGGACCCTTTGAAATTTCTAAAGTTTTTCAAAGTGGAGCGATAGAAATAAAAGGAAGAAATAGTGAACCATTCATAGTAAACGGGCAACGCTTAAAACATTATCATAATATTGCAAACAGAGACTATTTGAATAGCCTAAGACTTCTAGAGCTTCCCGCTCATCCCTATAACTGAATTATCACTAAGCTTTCGTCAGGCTTACGACGTTAAAAACAGCGCTTAGTGGGAGGCAACCCACGAGATTGTTTTTCTTTCCCTTTAACTTTCTTTTATTTTCATTTATTTTTATTTCTTTACATTTTTCTTAACTCTATTTTCATTTTTTTCGTTTCCTTTTACTTTCTTAATCTTATTTTCATTGCTTTTTCATTTTCATTTATTTTCTCAAAAATTTAAATTTTTTTATGGAAACTGCTGCGCTGATCTTATAATTACATGCTACAGGATTTTAAAGTCTTTCTACCTTCTCCTTTTCCCTCTGATTTGATTTTCTCCACTAGTATTCATCATGCAACAAGTAGATTTTATGGAAACTATATTCAGAGGTAGAGCTCAGAGAGAGAAATTTGAAGTTTTGGCCAAGAAAAGCATGGCAATGACTTTGTATTATGATGGACCTACCATGGACAGCCTAGGTATCCACAATAGTGTTTTGTTTTTATTCAGCCAATTGGGTTGGGAGAATGCTGCTACTAGAAGGAGATTTGTTACCTACCGTGAGCTTACACTTGAGTTTCTTAGCTCCCTAGTTTACCTACCTGATCATGGTTTCGGATCTAGTAAGGGGCTGATTTGTTTTAGGTTGTTTGGTATTGATTACACTTATAACCATAGAGACTTAGCTGACCTTTTAGGATTTCCTAGTGGCTCATCTGTCTTTACAGCCACCCAAGAAGAACTCATGGATATTGAACTGAATTACTTTTGGGGTAGTCTAATTGGAAATAACCACCCTGAGCCGAATGAAATGCATTCTGATGAAATACACAACCCTGCCATTCGCTATTTTCACAACATTCTAGCCCACACCTTATTTGGAAAAGAAGAGAACAATACTTTAGTGTCAAAGGATGAACTATTCATCTTATACTGTGCTTCCCAAGGCCGTCATGTTAATGCAGTCACCTTCATGATGGAGACCTTTATTTGCATTGCACAGGAACCTATTACCCCAATCATAATAGGAGGTTTAGTCACTATGATTGCGAACGCCATTGGACTTAGGTACCCGCTGAACAGACTTACACCCTTAGGTACCATTCGTCCTATGAACTTGGAATTCTGTTTTAACCGACGCATCATTGGAAACTTAGGACCTGCTCCCTTTGACTACTTAATTGCTAATAAGGCTGTCCACCTATTCACTTTACCGAACCATGAGCGAACAAGTGTCCATAACCGTAATAATTGGCTTTATGAGTTGAGTGAACTTAAGAACGCTCCATTATCACCTCCTGAGACACCAAAAGATTATGAGTATTATGATGATATTATCTCCGAAGCTGAAACCGACCCTGAAACCCCTCCAAACTACCATAATTTTACTGAGCCTGACACTAGTGCATATGCTGAAATTTTGACAACCATCCTTGGCACTATGGATGGATTCAAAACTGAGATTGCTGAGGTAAAGGATGAACTCAAAACTATGCGCCTTGATGTCATTAACCTAATGGACATCTCTGTGGAGCAATTTGATCATCTGAACTAGGCTGTGGAATCCTTGAAGAAACAACATGGCTAATACTGTCACACTGCATTTTTCCATTTTATTGCTTTGCTTTTAATATTTTTAGAACCATTTACTTTACTGTCATTTTCTTTTTTATGTCAAGGAAAAAGTTTATTTCAGTTCAATTTCAACTTTAATACTCTACTGCAATTTTACTTTGAGTACACTGTTATCAATTTCCAATTTCTTTAATAAAGTATTCAATTCGTATTCACTGCTAGTGGTTGTGTTGATGATGATATAATGTTCCTGCTTATTTTAATTTATTTCTGTCATTTTATATTTATTTTGACATTTATCAAGTATTTTACTGCTATTAATAATTGCCATTTTCCAATATATGTTATGTACCAGCTTATGTTAAGCTTTCTGTGAGAATGCCAATTTTGCGAGCATGACGGGCATAACACCCTTGTCACGACCGTGACAGGTCCATGACGAACGTCCCACTTATTTTAACGCGCCCTCTATTTTAAACAGAAACCCTTCCTCTTCATCTTCTTTTCTCTTCATCTTCTCTTCAAACGCCCACTCTCTTTTCACTTCCTTAATCGTCCCACTACCCATTACTCTCCATAAAACCCTCACATTAAATCCCACTTTCTTTCCACCACTTCATATTCCCAAACTCTCTTATTTAAACCGCACGAAGCATTCTCATTCTCACATAACAACTCTTACTCATACCCACTTCCTCCATTCAACCTATTTCACTTTGCATGCACCATGGCTAGACACACCAGACAAGCTCCTGACCTTTCCGCTGTTACATTCAGAGAGGGAGAATCCGGTGACCGCCAAAGGGCGAGTTACATCAGCTTCTACCAACGCTCATTCCAACCGACGAGGTACGTCAACACTGCCAGCCTTGAAGAGTTAGGTATGCTCGAGGGTGTACGTTGAATGCTTCAAAATGCCGGTTTATGGCAGCTCTGTACACAAGGGCAGCCTACCTACGAAGCTCTGACTCTAGAATTTCTGAGTTCATTCGCTTATGTTACACCTCCGGGAGATACAAACCAACTTTCTGGTGTAGCTACATTCCGAATGTTTGGTTCTGAGTATTCGGTGGGCCAAAACCGACTTGCCCAAATGCTTGGATTCCATCATGACGCGAATGTCCACTGCCGTTTTCCTAACGATGCCTGGTTCCAGGAAGCTTTCGACCTTTGGGATCAACTTACAGGTGTAGCTGCTACAAGCTGGGACAGCCTCAACGCAACTTATATTCATAACCCAGCGATACGATATTTTCACAGAGTTTTAGGACACACAATCTTCGCGAGGGACAGCAACCACAAAGTTAACTCCAAGGAGCTCTTTTTCCTTCGTTGTGTGCTCCTTCCCAAACCAATCAATGCAGCTCCGTTCCTACTAGCTCACATCCATGCCAACTATGCTAGAGGTTCTAAACCTTTCTACTTCGGAGGTATTGTAACTTCTATCGCACTCGGCCTTGGTCTGGGAGACAACCTCGCTAATTTACCTTTCATACCACCTGAGTCCCTGGATATTGAGTATTGTCGCTCCTCCCACCTAATTAAAGCAAGGGCGGATGGACGATACCATCCAGTGGTCCATACCGGTATCATTAGGAGCATCATCATGCCATGCCGAGACCGCATCGACCCTCAAAGACAAGCAAATTGGCTTTTTGATCTCCGTGCTCCTGAGCCTAATGTGGCTGCTCAAGAAAATCAAAATAACGAAGCAGTCGATGAAATGGAGCTAGAGATGGATCAACTACCTCCTGAGAACCCACCACCTCCTGCCCAAGATGCCTCAACATCCACCGGACGTCGTCGCCGCGCCGAACCAGAACAAGAGCCCATCACTAATGAAGAAATATTAAGGGGCATATGGCACCAAAACCAATTGGCTGCCCAGAGAGAGGTACAACAACAGACGCAGTATAATGAAATGATGAACCTAATGCGTCAAATCCAACAGGGGCAAGTCAACCAAAGCCAGCGTATGGGCGATGTGATAGAAGAGATGGGTGCCCTAACGCTACGAGTGCAAGACCTACATGACTATATCCATCACGTAGGCATTCCAGATGATGTAGCACAGAATGGACGCGCTCGTACCCGAGGCAGAGGACGTGGACCTCATTAGATTTAGAGTTTGTTTTAGTTTTCGTTTCTTTTTGTAGTTTCTATCCGGATTTATATCGCAACATTGAGGACAATGTCCAATATAGTGTGGGAGAGGTACTTTATTTTCCCTTGTGTATTCCCTTTCCGCATTTCCTTTCAAATAAACTAGCTTTTATATGAAATTTTCGTTCATGTCAAATTTCACCACTTTATTTAGCTATAACAAAAAAAAATTTATGATCAATGCATAACTTAACATACCAAAACATAGGCTATGTTGGGAAATCGAGAAAAATCTAACAAGATTGATACCGTCTTGACACCTTAGACCTCTTGCATATGCAAGATCAGTTTCAATACCCGTTATACCGATACCTTCAGTTCTAGTTCTAGAGTAACCCCAAGTAGTTTATATTAGCAGTCAGCACCGTCTTAAATGCAAACCACGTGGAGAGCCGATAAAGATAAGTGTTTGATGCCGAATCCTTAAATATCTTTCGCATTCCTTGATGCTGTGAAAAATTGAAAAAATGCACCAAACCTACGGTTGCAAAAGTATTACAAAAAGAATGAATCCAGTGTTGGTTGGTTCAGAGGTACCTGGTTCTGAACTCGGTAGGGCGAACCATGGTTCGATCCCCCACAACTTACGAATAGGATATATATATATAAAGGGTTACCACACTTGTGTACCAGACCCCATGCTAGAAAGGATCAAAATCACTAACCGGCTACTCCACTACGTACGTGTAAAGGCAAAGGGCTTAATGTGATTGCGCTAGAATGAAAACAGGTGAAATAGCTACGAGAAACTTTAGGTTGAGCTATAATAGAACGATTAGAACTGGCTTGTATAGAGGGGAGGTCTATGATTATGCTTGTTGCTTGTGTCACTAATGTATCTTTAGTGTTTTACTTGAGTATCCGTCATCTTAACAAAGTGCCTTACAAACATTTTCAAGACAAATGGTATGTCATGTGTGTGCATTTGATGAAACTTGTCCTCGTTCTTACTGACTATTTGCTTGAGGACAAGCAAAGATTCAAGTGTAGGGGAGTTTGATAACACGAAAATGTATCATATATTTGCCTTTATTTATTACTAATAATTACATTATTTCGGCTTAAGTTCCAATTATTCCGCGAGTATTCTAGTGTTTTCGCAGGTATTTCATTGTCCAAGCTAAAAAGGAGCAAAGTAGAAAGACATGAAGAAATGAGAAGAAAACAGGAAGAAATGACTAAGAAAAAAAAGCAGAAAATGGAAAGTGGTGTGCGTGACGACCGTCACACACTCAACACGACCGTTACACAATTCCAAAGGCTACCACGCTCGTTACACACTCACCACGACCGTCACACGCCCAAAATGGTTATAACGTCCAGAACACAGACGTGGACACGGAAGACCAATGTAGTCACGCACGTTCAACATTTCCTCCTAAATTCTCTCAACTTCAGTACGTGAGCCCAGTCTCCCATGGATTTCTCAACAACTGAAAGTTATGCTCCTATATTCTCTCCAACGTAAAGCAAAGCTTGGGCTATAAATACAGCATTGATAGAACAACAAGAGGAGACACAACTTAGAGAATTTTACCCCGAATTGCTGCAGAATTTATTTTCGTTCTTGTTTGTTCCCTTTTTCATTCCTTGTTCACCATTACCTGAAATAGTGATAGTTTCTCACATCGAGGAGCTATTGCACCGTAGTTAGAATTTACTTTAATCTTGCCTTCATCATTCATTGTTCCGGTACGATCGAGCAAAAGCCTACCGACTTATGGAGGAATTGCTAGAACCGAATTATCGCTTGTTTATCAGGTTTTTATCATTACTTTAATAATAGCATTATTATTTTCCCACTTCCATGTCTAATCAATTGTTTTGTAGTTTATATTTATGCATGTTTTTTTTTAATTAATATATCTAGCTAAATCCGATTTATCGGTATGTAATTAAGTTAACCGGAATGGATTCGATAAAAATAAGCTAAAACCATAAACAACTTAATTTCTGGCTGCAATTTCTTAATTAAAATTGGACTTTTATTACGAGAGTAAAAAGGTAGCAAAGGTTAGGATTAAGACCACGAGAGTGTGAAATTTTAACCGGATAGCTGAAATCGGGCATTGGTTTTAAAAACAGCGAGAGCGCTTTAAAGTTTATTAGATTGTATTGATTTTCAAAAAGTATTTCTAAACTCAAATGGGCTAGCGAGAGCAGACATTATGATTTAGGAGTATAGTCCGAAGCAATAGCCACGAGAGTGTGAGGTGAGGGCTTTTAAACTGATAATTTCTACAGAAATATAATGTGACTTATTTTTATACACTTAGGTTTTATTGAATCCACGATGGTACACTAAAGTTACGTACCGATATCCTTATATCAACTAGTTTATTTTAAATTTTAGATTCCCTTTAGTTTCCCATTTGAACTTAAAACTAAAATATCTTCGCCTTAGCTAAACACAGTAGCAAACCGTAGCACTAGGTTGATTATCAAGTCCCTGTGGGATCAATATCTTTATTACTACGCGATAGGTTGTGCGCTTGCAGCTAGTAACTGTTAGACTCAGAAAGTCGCGATCACAATTCATCATGGATTTTAAGTTATGGAATGATCAAAATGGCTGAAAACATGAAATGTCACTTTTTCCAACACTTAGTGAAATTTTCACTAAGTCAGAATCTGTTTCACTTTTTCCAAAATGTAGGGGCATTTTTCACTTGGATCCAAAATGTGTAAAAACAAACTATGATCACACATATGTTGTATCATATGAGGGTTTTCCAAAATGGCCAAGAACTCCATGAAACTCCACTTAAATCATGAGATATAACCATGCCAATATGCCTTGCTGCAAACTGTCATGGCAAGGCAGATTTAGGGATTTTGCTCGATTTTCCCAAATTTTGCAAAGGACAAGCAAATCTATCCATCTGAACACCTCAAGGGGGGACCAAGGAGGGACAAACAGTGATCCATCAGCCTCCCAAGTCTTTGGAACCAAAAGTAGCATGCCAAACCTAGAAATGCCTAAAAGAGGGATAAGACTCCAATTTTGGTTTGGAGCATTTAATGGATGCACCAAGGTGGCATGGACTGAGCCTCTTCCAACTGAATTCAATCAAGGATGATCCAAGAACTAGGGAACCAGTAGCCTGTGCCCTAACCTATAGTCAATGGCTAGAGGAGACTTGGATTCCTATTGATTAACATTGGCCAAACCTCTGCAGCAGTTGCCATTCACTATTGCAGCCAAAACAAACTTGCTCTACTATAAATAAAGCTCATTTGTGCTCAGTTTGAGTACATAAAAGCACTACAACACTTGCTTTCCTCAAAATCTCTTTCTCATGGCAAAAATGCCTTCTTTAGCAAGGTAACGCTGAGTTTTTGAGTTAGAGAGCAATTGTAACGCCCCGGTCAGTTTTGTCAGTTTTGTCTTTTTATTTAATTGAGTCGTTTTTTATTATTTTATTATTATATTATTTTATTTCTGACTTTTATCTGAAAATATGTTATTTTTAGTCGTGATTATATTTTGTCGCGTTTTGGGAACGTTTGCGAGATATTTGAGTGTGGGGGTATTTTGGTCTTTTCATTTATTTTCCTAAGTTAGTATGAATAGGAATAGAAAGAGAGAAAAATAGTAAGAAGAGAAGAAAAGAGGAGAAGAGAAAGAGAAGAGGAAAAAGGAGAAAAAGAGAGAAATCTTGGAAATCAAGGAAATCGATCAACCGACTTTTCTAAACACGATTAAATCGGGTAAGGGTGCGAAACTCGATTATCTTATCATTGTGTATGATTATGTATGTGTGTGTGCATGTTGTCTTGCCTTTTTCCATAGTTTTTCAGTTATAGGTCGAAAACGCGTAAACGACTAGAAATCGATGTAAATTGTTTTGTATGATCTCTATATGTTTATGAACCATTGCTAATAATTGTTTTGCTGTTGGAAGTGATTTGGGTGGGAAAAAAATGGATTTTGGGTTTTTAAAAGCGCAGCAGAATTTTTCTGCATCTGGTGTAAAGTGCTGGGCGGTTTCCTTATTTCGCCGGGCGGTTCGGGATTTCGCCGGGCGGTTTTGAGAGGCGTAGCCTTGACACGATTCTGCCTCTATTGAGTTATTTGGGAAGAATTGGTGACGCCTCTGCTTCGCCGCGCGAAGTAGCGGCGAAGGGCAAGTGTCGGGTAGTTTATGGGTTTCGCCGGGCGGGTTTTTAGGGTTTTTCACATTTTTATTTTCTTTTTAATTCCATAACTTTTGATCTGATTATCCATTTTGAACGTTCTTTATATCGTTGGAAAGCTTATAAAATGTTCTTTCTTATGATGATGGTTTTGAGATTGTTGGCCGATTAATTTATATCAGGAATTTGAAATGTGTTGTTTTGACGACTTTTGCCGTTTAAATTGGGTGAACTTGAGGTGTATATGAAATATGCTGTTGGTGTGGATATTGTATGACCTGTGTACTGTTGTGTGATGAAATTGCATGAAATACATATTGTGATGATGATTGGTGGCCTTAGAGCTAGAAAACGCAATGTGTTGTATTTGATGATTTATGCATGATTATGGATGTGTATATGTGTGCATTTTAAAGGTCATGAGTGATTCTATGCCAAGCATCATGATATGCATTCTTGTGACGTCCTGAGTGACTGATTGATTCCAGAGGGGATCCGCTATAACATCGTGCGCCTTAAAAATAAGAGGACTGAAAGCGATCTGATTGGATCGTGCGCCTTAAATATAAGAGGATCGAAAGCGATGATTATAGACGATCGTGTGCCCATGTAGGGTGTGAGAGATTGGGTTGTGTGCCCGTGTGGGGTGTGAGCGATCCATAAATGTCATGTGCCCGTGTGGGGTGTGAGCGATGGGGAACATCGTATGCCCAACGGGGAGTTACACTAAGTAACGAGCGATGGTTCCAGCAGAGTTCCTGAGTGAACTAGTGATGAGAAATGTTGGACGTCGGTACCGCATATGCATTGCATAGAGTCGTTGTGTCGGTCTCTGTGCATTTGCATAAATCATGGATTAATTGTGTATGGAATAATGAATGTGATTGAGGAGATGGAATAGGTATAATTGTATTGATGATGAGTGTACTGTGTATGACTGATGTGTATGGGTCATGGATACCTGAGAATTGTGTTGTGTTGGGTTGTATTTGATTGTGGTGCATTTGTGGTGAGAATATTTTACTTGTGCATTTCTGTGTTAATATATAATTATATGCAACTGTATTATGATTGTGTTTCTCACCCTTCTGCTATTTTATAATGCTCTATGAGGCATTGCTGATTAGAGTTGCTAGAGGTCTTTTTGTGAAGCTAAGGTCTTCATTCTTTTGTTGGTCGGCTCTGATATGTGACACCGGGTAGTTAGGGAGGCCGTGTGTGATTATTTTGTATTATGTATATGTATCTTTTGGATTTCGCATGTATGGTTGTATATGACACATACACTTTTATGATATATATATATATGAGATTGAGTTACAGGTTTTACGCTTTCATTCTGTTTCTGAATTGTGGGTGTATTACTACCTGAATTATCGCATATCTTTATGAGTAGGTGTTGTATGTTTTGTTTCAATTTGATGTGACCCCCTCGGTCTATGCCGTGCATGTTTTAAATATACTCTGATGAAATTTTGAATTTTATTTATCGCTTTGATAGCTTGAGGGTATAGATTGGGGGTGTTACAATAAGTGGTATCAGAGCCAGTCCGTGTCAGTTTGAGTCAGTCCTTGTTGGTCGTTGTGTTCGGAGGAGCTGTTTGTTTAACCATAGTTTCTGTTATTGGAAATGAACAGAATATGGCTGGAAGGAATGATGCTGCTTTGTCTGCTGCGATGCAAGCTATGGCTTGGGCTGTGCAGGGTGCACCTAATGCTGCTGGTAATGATGAGTTCAGGAAGAACAAGCCGCCTGTCTTTAAAGGGAGACATGATCCTGATGGTGCACAGATTTGGTTGAAAGAGATTGAAAGGATCTTCCGAGTTATGGATTGTGCTGAGGACAGTAAGGTGAGACTGGGAACTCACATGTTACAGGAAGAAGCTGATGACTGGTGGGTTAGTACTCGTCAGGTGTTGGAAGCTGGGGATGAAGAAGTTACGTGGGAATTGTTTAGCCGGGAGTTTCTGAGGAAGTATTTTCCCGAAGATGTAAGAGGAAAGAAGGAAATTGAGTTCTTGGAATTGAAACAAGGTAATATGTCTGTTGTTGATTATACTGCTAAGTTTGTGGAGCTTGTGCAGTTTTATCCTCATTATGCTGAAGCGACTGCAGAGTTTTCTAAGTGTGTGAAGTATGAGAGCGGATTGCGTCCTGAGATAAAGCAGGCAATCGGTTATCAAAGGATAAGAAGGTTTTCTGATTTGGTGGAATGTTGTAGGATTTATGAAGAGGATAGTAAGGCTCGTTCTACTCACTATAAGAGTGTGAGAGAGAGGAAAGGGAAGCAACAGTTCCGTAGTGGTCTGTATGTAACACCAACTGATAAGGGTAAACAAAGGGGTACTTTTGATCGAAGGTCAAGTGGAGGAGGTATGTCTGGTCCTCTGAGGTGTTATAGGTGTGGTGATGTGGGACATCGTCAGTTCGAATGTAAGAAAGATTTGAGGAAGTGTTCTAATTGTGGAGGTGTAGGACATGTCGCGGCTGAGTGCAAAAGGAAGAATGTGGCGAAGTGTTTCAACTGTGGTGACCCTGGTCATATTAGCACGAAGTGTCCAAAACTGAAGCAAGCTCCAGCGAGTGGGAAAGTATTTTCCTTAGCAGGGACTCAGACTTCAAGTGCAGACCGTCTGATCAGAGGTAGTTGTTTAATTAATAGTACGCCTTTAGTTGCTATTATTGATACTGGAGCGACTCATTCGTTTATTTCGTCTGAGTGCGCCAAGCATTTCAATCTTGTGTTGTCTTTGATGGATGGTGAGATGGTTATTGATACTCCAGCAATGGGGTCAGTAACTACTTCTTTGGTTTGTTTAAGTTGTCCTTTGACCATTTATGGTAAAGACTTTGAGATGGATCTGGTGTGTTTGTCGTTGGAGGGTTTAGATGTGGTTCTGGGAATGAATTGGTTGCAATTCAATCGGGTTCATATTGATTGTTATCATAAGTTAGTAAGATTTCCTTCTCTTGAGGAAGACGAAGACTCGAGTTTCTTATCTACCAAAGAGTTGAAGAAACTTTTGGCGGATGAAGCTCAGTTGTTTGGGTTGTTTGCATCGTTGACTGTGGATAGTCAAGTGTCGCTTGATGTGTTTCCTGTTGTGTGTGAATTTCTAGAAGTGTTTCCTGAGGATATTTCAGATGTGACACCAGAGAGAGGGGTGGAGTTTTCTATAGATCTAGTTTCTGGTACTAGACCTGTATCGATGGCACCATATCGAATGTCGACATTTGAGTTGGTAGAGTTAAAGAAGCAATTGAATGAATAGTTGGAGAAGAGGTTTGTAAGACCAAGTGTTCCTCCGTGGGGTGCTCCAGTTTTATTGGTGAAAAAGAAAGATGGAAGTATGCGGTTGTGTGTTGATTATCGCCAGTTGAATAAGGTGACGATTAAGAATAAGTATCCTCTTCCGAGAATTGATGATTTGATGGATCAGTTGGTTGGTGCTTGTGTGTTTAGTAAGATTGATTTGAGGTCGGGGTATCATCAGATAAGGGTGAAAGAGGAAGATATTCAGAAGATGGCTTTTAGGACACGTTACGGTCATTATGAATATTCTGTGATGCCGTTCGGGGTTTCTAATGCGCCAGGTGTGTTTATGGAGTACATGAATCGTATTTTTCACGAGCATTTAGATCGATTTGTTGTTGTGTTTATTGATGACATATTGATTTATTCTAAGTCTCGAGAGGAGCACGCGGAGCATTTGCGTATTGTTTTGCAGGTTTTGAAGGAAAAAAAGCTTTTTGCCAAATTGTCCAAGTGTGAATTTTGGTTGTCGGAGGTAAGTTTTCTTGGTCATGTGATTTCAGGTAACGGTATTGCTGTGGATCCATCTAAAGTAGAAGCAGTTCTACAATAGGAGGCTCCGAGATCTGTTACTGAGATTAGAAGCTTTTTGGGTTTGGCCGGATATTATCGAAGGTTCATTGAAGGTTTTTCTAAGCTAGCACTTCCTTTGACCCAGTTGACTTGTAAAGGGCAAGCGTTCATTTGGGATATTCGGTGTGAGGAAAGTTTTAATGAGCTTAAGAGAAGATTGACGACAGCTCCGATTTTGATTTTTCCGAATCCTACTGAACCATTTGTGGTGTATTGTGATGCGTCTTTGATTGGTCTAGGTGGGGTGCTAATGCAAGACGGTAAGGTCGTGGCGTATGCTTCGAGGCAGTTGAGAGTGCATGAGAAGAATTACCCTACGCATGACTTAGAGTTAGCTGCTGTGGTGTTTGTATTGAAAATTTGGAGGCATTATCTTTTTGGTGCGAGGCTTGAAGTCTTTAGTGATCACAAAAGTTTGAAATATCTGTTTGATCAGAAGGAGTTGAATATGAGGCAACGAAGATGGTTGGAATTTTTGAAGGACTACAACTTTGGCTTGAATTACCATCCTGGTAAAGCTAATGTGGTAGCCGATGCGTTGAGTCGGAAATCGTTACATATGTCCGCTTTAATGGTTAAGGAGTGGGAACTTTTGGAATCGTTTAGAGATTTGAGTTTGGTATGTGAAGTGACGTCGGATAGTGTGAGGCTGGGTATGTTGAAGGTTACTAATGATTTTCTGATGACGTTAAGTGAGAAACAGAAGTTGGATGTGAAATTGGTGGATTTGATGTTGGTTGTCGGAAAATATGCGAATAGTGATTTTCAAGTGGATGTTAATGGTGTTTTGAGGTTCCGTGGGCGAATTTGTATTCCGGATGATTCGGATTTGAAAAGGATGATTTTGGAAGCAGGACACCGGAGTAATTTGAGTATACATCCGGGAGCGAACAAGATGTACCAAGATTTGAAAAAGATTTTCTGGTGGTCGGGTTTGAAGAGAGATGTGGCTCAGTTTGTGTATGCATGTTTGACTTGCCAGAAGTCGAAGGTCGAACATTTGAGGCCTAGTGGTTTGTTGCAACCGTTGGATATTCTTGAGTGGAAATGGGATAGCATTTCGATGGATTTTGTAACGGGGTTGCCGAATACTCAACGAAGGCATAATGATATTTGGGTGGTTGTGGATTGGCTGACTAAATCGGCTCATTTCATTCTGATTGACATCAGTTTTCCTTTGGAGCGGTTAGCTGAAATTTATATCAGTGTGATTGTGAAGTTGCATGGTGTTCCGTTAAGTATTATTTCGGATCGAGATCCAAGGTTTACCTCGAGATTTTGGGAAAGTTTACAGAAGGAGTTGGGTTCTAAATTGAGACTAAGTTCGGCTTATCATCCGTAGATGAATGGGCAGACGGAGAGAACGATTCAGTCTTTGGAAGATTTATTGCGAGCGTGTGTTTTGGAACAAGGGGTTGCATGGGATAGTTATCTTGCATTGATTGAATTCACGTACAATAACAGTTTCCATTCGAGTATTGGGATGGCACCGTTTGAAGCGTTATATGGACGAAGATGTCGAACACCGTTGTGTTGGCATGAATCTGGTGAGAGGACGGTGGTTGGACCGGAGTTGGTACAACAGACTACGGACAAGGTGAAACTTATTCGTGAGAAAATGAAGGCTTATCAAATTAGACAAAAGAGTTATCATGATTGAAGGAGGAAAGATCTTGAGTTCCAAGAGGGCGATCATGTATTTTTGAGAGTTACGCCGGTGACGGGTGTTGGTCGTGCATTGAAATCAAAGAAGCTTACTTCTCGGTTTATTGGTCCTTACCAGATATCCGCGAGAGTGGGTGTTGTGGCTTATAGGGTGGCATTGCCGCCGAATCTGTCGAATTTGCATGATGTGTTCCATGTTTCACAGCTTCGGAAGTATGTTTCGGATCCGTCGCATGTGATTCCGATGGATGAGGTCGAGGTAAGGGAGAACCTTACGGTTGAGGCATTACCCGTTAGGATTTTGGATCACGAGGTGAAGCGGTTGAGGGGCAAGGATATTGCACTTGTGAAGGTAGCGCGGGGAGGCACTGCTGAGGGCAATTTAACTTGGGAGTTGGAGAGTAGGATGCGGGAGTCGTATCCAGAGTTGTTCGTCTCAGGTAATATTTTCGAGGACGAAAATTTCTAAGTGGGGAAGAGTTGTAACGCCCCAGTCAGTTTTGTCAGTTTTGTCTTTTTATTTAATTGAGTCGTTTTTTATTATTTTATTATTATATTATTTTATTTCTGACTTTTATCTGAAAATATGTTATTTTTAGTCGTGATTATATTTTGTCGCGTTTTGGGAACGTTTGCGAGATATTTGAGTGTGGGGGTATTTTGGTCTTTTCATTTATTTTCCTAAGTTAGTATGAATAGGAATAGAAAGAGAGAAAAATAGTAAGAAGAGAAGAAAAGAGGAGAAGAGAAAGAGAAGAGGAAAAAGGAGAAAAAGAGAGAAATCTTGGAAATCAAGGAAATCGATCAACCGACTTTTCTAAACACGATTAAATCGGGTAAGGGTGCGAAACTCGATTATCTTATCATTGTGTATGATTATGTATGTGTGTGTGCATGTTGCCTTGCCTTTTTCCATAGTTTTTCGGTTATAGGTCGAAAACGCGTAAACGAGTAGAAATCGATGTTTTCACGGACGAAAATCGATATAAATTATTTTGTATGATCTCTATATGTTTATGATCCATTGCTAATAATTGTTTTGATGTTGGAAGTGATTTGGGTGGGAAAAAATGGATTTTGGGTTTTTAAAAGCGCAGCAGAATTTTTCTGCATCTGGTGTAAAGTGCTGGGCGGTTTCCTGATTTCGCCGGGCGGTTTTGAGAGGCGCAGCCTTGACACGATTCTGCCTCTATTGAGTTATTTGGGAAGAATTGGTGACGCCTCTGCTTCGCCGGGCGAACTAGCGGCGAAGGGTAAGTGTCGGGCGGTTTATGGGTTTCGCCGGGCGGTTTTTAGGGTTTTTCACATTTTTATTTTCTTTTTAATTCCATAACTTTTGATCTGATTATCCGTTTTGAACGTTCTTTATATCGTTGGAAAGCTTATGAAATGTTCTTGCTTATGATGATGGTTTTGAGATTGTTGGCCTATTAATTTATATCGAGAATTTGAAATGTGTTGTTTTGTCGACTTTTGCCGTTTTAATTGGGTGAACTTGAGGTGTATATGCAATATGCTGTTGTTGTGGATATTGTATGATCTGTGTACTGTTGTGTGGTGAAATTTCATGAAATACCTATTGTGATGATGATTGGTGGCCTTAGAGCAAGAAAACGCAATGTGTTGTATTTGATGATTTATGCATGATTATGGATGTGTATATGTGTGTATTTTAAATGTCATGAGTCATTGTATGCCAAGCATCATGATATGCATTCTTGTGACGTCCTGAGTGACGGATTGATTTCAGAGGGAATCCGCTATAACATCGTGCGCCTTAAAAATAAGAGGACTGAAAGCGATCTGATTGGATCGTGCGCCTTAAACATAAGAGGATCGAAAGCGATGATTATAAACGATCGTGTGCCCATGTGGGGTGTGAGCGATCGGGTCGTGTGCCCGTGTGGGGTGTGAGCGATCCATAAACGTCGTGTGCCCGTGTGGGGTGTGAGCGACGGGGAACATCGTATGCCCGACGGGGAGTTACACTAAGTAACGAGCGATGGTTCCAGCAGAGTTCCTGAGTGAACTAGTGATGAGAAATGTTGGAAGTCGGTACCGCATATGCATTGCATAGAGTCGTTGTGTCGGTCTCTGTGCATTTGCATAAATCATGGATTAATTATGTATGGAATTGTGAATGTGATTGAGGAGATGGAATAGGTATAATTGTATTGATGATGAGTGTACTGTGTATGACTGATGTGTATGGGTCTTGGATACCTGAGAATTGTGCTGTGTTGGGTTGTATTTGATTGTGATGCATTTTTGGTGAGAATATTTTACTTGTGCATTTCTGTGTTAATATATAATTATATGCAACTGTATTATGATTGTGTTTCTCACCCTTCTGCTGTTCTATAATGCTCTATGAGGCATTGCAGATTAGAGTTGCTGGAGGTCTTTTTGTGAAGCTAAGGTCTTCATTCTTTTGTCGGTCGGCTCTGATATGTGACACCGGGTAGTTAGGGAGGCCGTGTGTGATTATTTTGTATTATGTATATGTATCTTTTGGATTGTACATGTATGGTTGTATATGACACATACACCTTTATGATATATATATATATATATGAGATTCAGTTACGGATTTTTCGCTTTCATTCTGTTTCTGAATTGTGGGTGTATTACTGCCTGAATTATCGCATATCTTTATGAGCAGGTGTTGTATGTTTTGTTTCAATTTGATGTGACCCCCTCGGTCTATGCCGTACATGTTTTAAATATACTCTGATGAAATTTTGAATTTTATTTATCGCTTTGATAGCTTGAGGGTATAGATTGGGGGTGTTACAGCAATTCCACCACAGCTCATGATCCAAACACATCCAATATGTCATATCTAAGCTGTCCAAACCTTCACAAGTGACCTGTAACACCAAAATCACAAAGTCACCTCTCAAAACCTCAAAATAGGAATTTTGTGCATTTTTCAAGCCATGTCTTGATTCAGTCACTTTCCAAACCAGATAAAACCTCAAACACACTCCAAATATCATCATTAAACTGTCCCAAATGGTTCCCCACGTCTGGAACAACATTTGAGAGAGTTGCTATTTTGGCCACTTTTGCCCCTTTTGCAATAAAGAGCTCAAACTTGTTCCTGAGGTTTCCAGCTGATTCCAACTATCCTAAAAGTTTCTAAGAGATCATTTGAGGGTGTCCAAAGCATCAAATCATTTCTGGAACAAAGCACTTGGCAGATTGCACAAAAGCTCCAAAAAGAGGTAAGCATCACAACTTGAATTCTTTGAATCATGCTTTCCTTTGATTTCCACTGATCATGCACATCTTATACATGTTATATGTGTTGTGTTTGCACCAATTCATCATGTAATTCATGCATGTAACAAGAGATAGCACAAAAAATGAAAATCATGTCCTATTTCAAAACCACTATCGGGTTTTTCAATAGGAGCATGATCTAAAAAAACACCACCACCATTGGATTCCTTGTGAAATTCTAGGCAGGATAGACCTAAATTTTGTCCCAATCCATGGAGAAATGAGAAAGTTATGGCCTTCACGTTTCTAACCAAAATCTTGCCTTGCCTTGCCTTGGACCAGGCCAAAAACAAGGCAAGCCTTGTATATGTGTGGTTGTGTTTCAATCAGCGGATGTATCACCACCTCAGTGGCAAGGCGCGCGCCCTGTACACAAGAGGTATGGGGTTCGAATCCCCCTCGCCCCAAACTCTCTTTTTGCTATTTTTTCCACTTTTCTACTATTTTTCATATTATTTTTAATAGTTTGGAAAATTAATAACTCCCTCAATTTTAATTATTTTTTATTGGTTCTTTTTGCAAAAAAATCACAAAAATGTTGAAATATTTTATTCCACAAAAAAAACAAAGTTATATTATTTATTTAATATAGTTGGTATTTTTATGAATAAATTCATTTTAATTGTTTTTAAACATTTTTAAAGTGAATATTCATCTTGGAAATCAAAACCAAATGAGTTTTAATTCATCTTGTGATTAATCCCTCATTTTCCAAACCTTAACCATAAATCATAATTTGTTTATTAGCACTTATTTGGTATTTTATCATTTTATTAATTTTCCTTGAATAAATTACTTTAAAATGATGAAATTAGGGTTTTATGGGTTTATTACTCTAAAACAATTTTTTTTCAACTCTTTGGGCCTCTAATAGAGTGTAAGACCCAACCACTTTTTGAAAACCAAAATGATTTGGGCCTCAGTGTATTGTATAAGTCCTGATACCATCAAAAAGTTCGGCGCGATCGTCGCCTTTTTAACAAAAACCTTTGGGCCTCTCCTTGAGCTTTAAGCCCCATCTCTTGTACAAAAATAACCTCTTTGGGCCTCTAATAGAGTGTTAGACCCAACCCCTTTATTGTAGAATACCAAAAACCTTGGGCCTCAGACATTGTATAAGTCCATCGGCATTAAAAGAAAAATCTCGGCGTAATCGCCAGTTCAAAAAAACAAATCATCTGGGCCTACCCTCGTGTTATAAGCCCCATTTCTTTTCCTTAAACTCTTTGGGCCTCTTGAGAGAGTGTAAGACCCATCCCTTTGTACAGAAAACCTTTTGGGCCTCACATATTGTATAAGTCCCAATGTACGAATTCAAACAACAGTGCAATCACTGATAAAACCTTGGGCCTCTCCTCAAGCTGTAAGACCCAACAATCTTTTCAAAGCACTTTCTCCTTTGATTTTGAATATGTTGTTATCAAAACTTGCTTTGTTGGACAACTAACCAAACAGCATGGAAGCTCTACAACGGGTAAGTGTTTATCTGCTTTCATTTATTGCTTTCCTATATATAATTGTATTGTGGGGCTGTTTCACTGTAAGTCTTCTTTCACAAACTTTTATATACTTGTCAAATATCCACTGTGCAATACTAGTATAGTTATTTAGAGTTTTCCCCGGCAACTACGTCTAGCACTAGGTAAAGCCCTGTTGGTCACTCTTAAATACAAACAAAACTAGATCCCCATAGGATTTCCAGATACAGTCTTCCCTCCTCTTGGGGTTAAACAATATGGAGACGGAAAGGCAACATTCTCGGTGAACCCTTGCTCAGACTGTCACCCTTAGACATTGTCAAAGAAACTCTAACTCCCCAGAGATGGTCTTTTCTCCGTGAATGGCATCTCTTGAGTTTCTTCCAAATTCTCGGTCTTTCCTGGCTTGATCTATTCTCGGTGAATAACATGTCTTGAACTTCTCGAGGTTTGGGGACCCACAGGCTTCCTAAAAGCATCCCCACCTCCTCTTGGGCGTTGTACAAGGACCCTTCGGCTTCTTACAAGTTCCCATGCCTTCTCTTGGGCTTAATACAAGGACCCTGACGATCTCTTAAAGGTATAAGGTAGAACTTAGTCATCCTTTGCTAGAGCAATCTTTCCAGCATCAAAACTCCGGCCGTTGTAGGGTTGATACCCATCCCTTAATACTCGTGCCTCCTCTTGGGCATTATACAAAAGATAAAACTCTAGGCTTGGACAGTCTAAACCTCTTGAGTCTCAAAGACATTCTCAAGTTTCCTTTCAAACATAGGAAGAAACACCAAAACCTGGTATCTCTCATGAGAGTTCCCCATGCTTGGACCCGCTTCAGGATCTCCAGAATCCACAGCGGTAAGTTAGCCTCCTCTTGGGCTTTGTACAAATGATTCTCCCCAGCGGAGCTAACCTTTTCAGACTCTCTTGTTGAGTCACCCACTTTTAGCCTCCATCTCGGGCTTTGTACGAGATAGAAAATCACTCTCTTGTTCAGTATAAAAGACTCTCTTGTGGAGTCCACCAACTTTTGGCCTCCGTCTTTGGCTTTGTACAAAACATAGAAAATCACTCTCTTGTTGAGTATAAAAGACTCTCTTATTGAGTCGACCACTTTTAGCCTCCGTCTTGGGCTTTGTACAAGACATATAAAAAACACTCTCTTGTTGAGTATAAAATACTCTCTTGTTGAGTCAATCACTTTCAGCCTCCGTCCTGGGCTTCATACAAGACACATATAAAACACTCTCTTGTTGAGTATAAAAGACTCTCTTGTTGGGTCAATTAACTTTCAGACTTTCTTATTGAGTCAATATCCTTTTAGCCACTATCTCGGGCTTCGTACGAGACATCAAAACACTGTCTTGTTGAGTATAAAAGACTCTCTTGTTGGGTCAATAAACTCTCAGACTCTCTCGTTGAGTCAATCACCTTTTCAGACTCTCTCGTTGAGTTCGTCTTCCCTTTTCACCTCCATCTCGGGCTTCATACGAGACACCAAATTACTCTCTTGTTGAGTATGGCAGACTCTCTTGTTGAGTCAAACCCTTTTAGCCTCAATCTTGGGCTTTGTACAAGACAGAAAGAACATTTTCCCCGGAAAAGTCAACTTCTAGCCTCCTCTTAGGATTTGTATAAGGAAACCCCCGGTTGAGTCAATCAACCTTTTAACGTCAAAGTTGTGCCTTGCCCACAGAATACAAACATCAACAACTCCTCTTTGGAGACGACAAATTCTCTCTCAACATAATCCCTTCAGCTTCACATCTTGGGCTTTGAACAAGATACCAATAGACCCTTCAGCTTCACATCTTGGGCTTTGAACAAGATACCAATAGACCCTTCAGGTTCACATCTTGGGCTTTGAACAAGACACCAAAACACCTTTTTTCCTCCCCTAGAATAGGAGGAACTACGATCGCTCTGATTTCCCTGTGTCGGAAATACGTAGGCATAAGATTACGAAATCTTAGCGAGCATACTAATCAAAAACCCAAAATCTCGTACCTTCATGCATCAATCGAAAAGCATCTGACCTAACCAATAGCCTAGACACTGTTCTTAAGCAAATAACCCTAAAGAAGAACCCCCTCTTGATAGCATCTGTAAACCAACCGTTTTGACTGTTTAATCACAGTTTGTAAGCAGGGTTAATTGGAGACATCTATTTCCCTTCCTTAATCAGCTCAATAGGATAAAAAATGAATCGAAATGTAGTACCAAAGCGATAGTGATTCGAAACCACAAAAACCGCGCTACAGAAAAATGGCGACCACAGTGGGAGGCATTTTTTCTAGTCACTTTAAGGGTGAAAGCCTTAAGTTCATGAAATACTACAGTAATGACGACTCTGTTGGGGGGCCATTGTCTGCATAGGATCATAAGACTAGAGGTCTAGGATGATTAAGACAAATATATATACTACTTTTCCTAATTGATATAGGTGTTTATTTTTCTGCTAATGGGAATTCGTGTGATGCCGCATATGGAAAGATTGAGTATACACCTAAGATAGGTGATGGCAATGCGGGTAATCTTGCGGGGAGTGAATCCCAGTTAAGAGTCCCCGATTGACCATTAAACTTAGTGGAGACTCCCTTTGCAGATACATTGTCTATATGACTTCGGCTGTTGAAAGTAGTGTGGTCGACTGGGTTATCTGAGAATCTGAGGTTTTTAGTAGACTTAAACCATTTTGTAGTGCGAAAGCTATCGGAAATAGTTGTCACGCGATACTACCCTCATTTGAGATCTCTCTAGGATACATCAGCTCGCTGGCGATCTGCTTGCTGTTGTTATCCCAAGAGGGGTCAATGATTTTGCGGACAGGTACAAAAATCATCAGTGTAAACCTTGACTTCATGACATCGACCCTTTGACCCCATGTTTTTTCTATGTTTTTGTGTGCTGCATTCATGCATTCATCTAAAAAACATTAAAAAAAAAAAAAATCTTCTCTTCTAGTCTCTCTTTTTCAAATTAAACAAAGACTATGATTGCAAATGTCAGATAAAAAGATTGCGCTAATGGATTTCAGTAGAAGGAAAACTCATAAGTACATCTTCAAGGTTCCAAAACTAGAGGATTTAAGAGGTCTGGCGAGAAAGATCACCAACCACGAGGCTTTCAGAGCCAAGTACAGAGGGTTGTTATCTCTGTTAAGGGTTCATGTAATCGAAGGAATCCTGTCCATATTAATCCAGTTCTACGACCCGGTCTATCACTGTTTCACATTCCCGAATTATCAGCTTGCACCAACGCTGGAGGAGTACTCTCACCTGACTGATCTGCACATTACTGATCAAGCTCCATTTTCTGGACTGGAAGAAATTCCAAAGGATCAAACCATTGCAAGGGCAATTTATTTGGATGAGTCAGAAGTCAAGACTCACATGACCACTAAGGGTGGAATCCAGGGTTTGCCAGCCCAGTTCTTGACAAAGAAAGCCCTATATTTTGCTAGTATAGGGAACGTGGCCGCTTTCGAGGGCATCTTTGTTTTGCTCACCTACGGGTTATTTTTGTTTCCCAACATTGATAACTTCGTAGATATCAACGCCATTAAGATTTTCCTGATCGGAAACCCTGTACCGACTTTGCTCACAGATGCTTATCATTCGGTACACTTAAGGTATGTATAGCGGAGGAATGATCACGTGTTGTGTACCCCTGCTGTACAAATGGTTCACTTCTCACTTGCCCAAGTCTGCTGCATTTTGGGATCAAAAGAATACTTTACGTTGGTCGCAGAGAATCATATCTCTTACCAACTCTGACATCGATTGGTACAATTGAATCTATGACGAGATCAGAATCATTGACCGTTGTGGAAATTTCCCAAATGTACCCCTTATAGGAACTAAGGGAGGAATCAATTATTATCCAGTTTTAGTTCGTCGTCAATTTGGATACCCGATGAGGCATATCCCGCGTAATGCTCATCTGGAAGGTCTTTTCTTCAAGGAAGGAGAAACTGAAAGGGCACTAAAGATGGAAATAGTGCATGCCTGGAAACACATTCATAGGAAAGGAAGAGAGTCTCTAGGAAAACTAGACTGTGTCTCGGTGGAGCCTTATCTCCCCTGGGTACAAACTACAGCTCTCAAGCTGAGGATGCCTTACCCTCGCCAGGAAGTTCTTCCATTAAGGGACTCTGCCCTTTATTTTATGTCTGAGACGGAAAAACTTCAGGTTACTCTCAGCAAAGTTCAGCAAGAGAAGAGGTCTTGGAGGAACAAGTACCGTATTCTCAATGTGGAATACAAGAAAATACAACAACTGTTAAAAGAAAAGGATGTTCTGATTGAGATTTTAGAGCAACATGCTATAGAGAATCAAGAGGACCAAAGGAATTTGCTCGCTCCTTTCACTTGGCAAAGGAATGACAACTCGACAACGGCTCAAGAGCCCTGGTCAAAGAAAAGGAAAGTACCAGAACCAGCACCTGAGCTCTCCTCAGAGAGGACTCAGGATCCATTAGCTTAGATTTCCTTTCGCAGCACTATGTAAAGTACTGTATTTCCATTTCTGCAATCCTTTGAATTCAATAAAACGGGGTTTCCCCACTGTTTGATATTTGCAATCCAAGTGTCGAAGTTTACTTTGAACAAAAAAATATACAATTAATATAATCATTGCATATCATTCATCATTCTCACTTAACGCATTCTTCTTACCTACGAATCTCACGTTTGCGTCTCAATTCTAGAGTCAAACTGTCTCATTCGTATAATACTCTGGACAATTGCCATAAAAAGATGGATGATCTCGAGGAAGAGAATAGAGATTTGAGAGAAGAGATCGACACTCTGAAAGAGGATCTGAGGAAGCTTCATAACGACATGCAAGCTCTAGCAGAAGCTCAAATGCAACAACAAAGGACTGTGATCTCAGAGATCACATCAACGCCCATAGTGGAGAAGTATGATCCTAGGTACAAAATTCCAAAAGATCGTCCCTGGGGCATGCCACTTAACTATATCCCGGAAGGATATGTTTCGCCGATCATTGAGGATCAAGGAACCGTAGCAGGAGCCGCAGGGCCTGAAGGTTACAAACTTCGGGAAATCGAAGATGCTAGGGGCATGACAGCAACTCCTGAAGGTTAAAAACTTTGGGAGACACCGAGAGTCCCGACCATAATGACTATACCACCACCCGTGGTACACACTCTCCTGGAAGGACAGATTCCACAGATACCTTCTGGTGGAAACGAAAGTATGTTTGACAGAATGATTGAGTTCCAGGAATAATTCTTGGAGATGCAGAAAGAACTGCAAGCCCTTCGCGGTCAGGATTTATTTGGAAAGGACGCCGCAGACCTTTGTTTAGTCCCAAATGTGAAAGTTCCACACAAGTTCCAGGTGCCCGATTTTGAAAAGTACAAGGGTAACTCTTGCCCTCAAAGCCATTTGGTAATGTACGCTCAACGAATGTCAGCTCAGACAAAGAACCAGGAGCTACTGATCCACTATTTCCAGGATAGTTTAATCGGTGCCGCATTAAAATGGTACATGGGTTTAAACCGCACTAAGATCGCCACTTTCAGAGATCTTGGTGCCGCTTTCGTTCAACAATATAAATATAATTTGGACATGGCACCGGAAAGAGATCAACTCAGATCGATGTCACAAAAGGACATGGAAACCTTTAAGGAGTACGCTCAGAGATGGCGTGAAATTGCCGCCCAGATTTGTCCACCTCTTGAGGAAAAAGAGATGACAAATATCTTCTTAAAGACCTTAAGCTCATTTTACTACGCTGGATCATCAAGCAGTACAAAACGATACGGTAGTGCTCTCCCTAAGAAAAAAGAGTAGGATATTGGGAATATCTCTCTCGGAAAGCAAAAGCGACGATATCAACCAGTAGCAGCTGTAACTTCTGATATCAATCCCGCACCTGTTCCTACGTATCAACCTCAGGTTGTGCAGAGCCAACCTAATCAACAACAATTTCAACAAAGGACACAACAGTCTCTTCAGCAGACTCATCCTCCGTACAACAACAACCGTGCAACGCGACCTCCAGGGTTTGATCTTATACCTGTGTTGTACACGGAACTGTTTCCATTACTACTGGTCAAGGGGCATGTCCAAACCAGGTCTCCTCTTACCATACCGGAGAATCCGCCTTTTTGGTTCAAGACGGATTAGGCGTGCCCTTACCATCAAGGAGGACCAGGGCACAACATAGAAAACTGTCTCAGTTTCAAATCTGACGTGCAAAAGTTTTTTAAGAGCGGGGTCTTATCTTTCAAAGATACGAATCCTAATCTTCTCACAAACCCGCTGCCTCAACATGAGAAGGCTGCGGTAAATTTGATAGAGGAAGAGGCTAACCATAGCTATCAAATTCACGATGTACTCCTGTTGAAAACCAATCTGGTCAAGATGCATTGTAGACAGAGCGGATACGGCCATGTACCACCTCATGATTATCACCAGTGTAATATCTGCTCTAAAACAATTAGGGATGTTCTGTGGTGCAAGCAGCTCTACAGGAACAATTGGATCTGGGATGGATCCAGGAACACCATATTCGTGGTGTCAACATGACTTATGCAAATTCCAATATCATTCAGAACCACGACATCCGTGCAATGAATGCCAACTTAGTGGCAATGCACTCAAGGCAAAGCCAGTATCATAATCTGCTGCGGCACGATTACAATTCCTGTCTGACTTGCTCGGTAAACAAACAGGGATGCTCTTTTGTGCAAGAGGCCCTCCAGCGTCAGATAGATCTTGGATGGATCCAGGACTACCATGATAGAAATCCCTATCAGATCAACATGGTTTAAATCTTTGATATTTGTTTGATGAATACCAGCTTGGTGGAGTTACACGCTAAGCAAGTCCAACTCAGTTTTCTCACTTCACATGATTATCTGAGTTGTAAAGTATATTGTAAGAGTAACCAAGGGTGCGCTCTCATTCAAAGAACTTTGCAACACTTGTTAAACCACTGGTGGCTTCCAATCTATATGGATGAAGACACGCAATAAATCAGTGTGGTTGACGGGAACCCTACTCGGCATCAAAGTCAGGATGTCCGATCTACGGAAACAGATCTAGTGAGGTTACACTGCGTTCAAAGCGGGCGTGGCCAGGTGCCACCACACAATTACGAGCGCTGTAGAGTCTTCTCGGAAAATAATCAAGGATGTTACCTCGTGCGAGCAGCCCTTCAGAGTCAGCTGGACCGCAAAGTAATCCAATAATATTCAGTTTCAGGGTCTATCAACTGACGCCCGACTATTTTGCTGATCAGATTAAGGATGTTATTGTGATCTCTGATCATGAAAGGACCAAGGATGTTTGCGCCATCATCCCTCTACTGGACGAATCGAAGGTTCTTAACCAAGAATTGATTGAAGTTACTTACGACAGTCAGAGAAGTCAGAAGGCTCCTGTAGTTATCTATCTACCAGGACCGTTACCGTATGAATCAGCTAAGGTTATCCCTTACAAATACAGTGCAACAACAATTGAGATTGGGAAGGAAATTCCATTACCCTCCGTCGAGAATATTGCAGACATCAGTCGAGTAACACAGAGCAGTAGGATCTTCAACAGAGGAGTTGGAGAACCCAGCAGAGAAAAGGAACCTCAAACAGAAGTTCCTAATCCACCAGTTGGTCAGTCCAATGATCCCGACCTTTCAAAGAACGATGATGAGATTCTGAAGCTCATCCAAAGGAGTGAATACAACATTGTTGATCAGCTGTTACAAACTCCTTCAAAGATCTCATTGCTATCACTTTTACTCAGTTCTGAAGCCCACAGAGAGGCTCTACAGAAAGTCTTAGAGTAGGCCTTTGTGGAACAGGATGTGTCAATAAGACAATTCGATAGCATCGTCTCTAACATCACTTCCTGCAACAACTTGGGGTTTAGTGACGAGGAATTGCCAGAAGAAGGCAAAAGTCATAACATGGCGCTCAATATTACCGTTAACTGCCAAGACGATGCTTTAGCCAGCGTATTGGTAGATACCGGATCGGCTCTCAACGTTATGCCAAAGTCCACTCTAATGCGACTATCATTCAAAGGACCTCCGATGAGAGGCAGTGAGGTCGTCATTAAAGCATTTGATGGATCCAGGAAAACGGTTATCGGCGAAGTTGACCTTCCCATAACTATCGGTCCTCACACTTTCCTAATCACTTTCCAGGTCATGGACATTCGGGCAACATACAGTTGCTTATTAGGAAGACCTTGCATACACCAGGCTGGGGCAGTAACTTCGACACTTCACCAGAAGCTGAAGTTTGTCAAGAATGACCAACTCGTCACAGTCTGTGGAGAGCAAGCCTTGATCGTGAGTAACCTTTCATTATCTACATGTGTAGAACCCGAGGAGGTTATTGGAACTCAGTTCCAGGCACTTTCGGTGAGCAATGAGAGTCAATCAGAAAAAGGAACATCGATTTCCACATACAGAGATGCTCTCGAAGTGATCAAAAGTAACAGTGCAAAAGGATGGGGACAGCTTGTCATTCCTACTGATAATAAAACAAAGAAGGGTCTTAGTTTTTCTATAACCTGTACCCGGACTGCTTCTAATGATGAAAGTCTTCATCCCATTCAGTACTTCTTCCACAGTGGAGGTTTCCTTCACCCAGTTCCTCAAGCAGTCCATATCATCAACGAGGGAGACTCCTCCGATACAGATGAGGAGTGGAAGTCCTATCTTAACGAGGACGGTTATATGTCTCAGGAAGAGGTACCTACACCATTTTGATATCCTGCACAGAGTCCGAGATTTATACCCGGGTCAGATGTCAAAATGATATACGGAGATTGTGATCCGGAAGGATGTCGTGCTCCACCAAACTCATTAGAGGAAGACACTCTGATGAAAGACAACTTTGACCACGACTATTATGGCCCGATGGATGGTCTGCCTATCTGGCAGCCATACCCAGGGGACTTGGAGCAAGAAAATCAGCCCAATAATGAAACTCAGATGAGCATCATTGAAAAGAATACCTGCGTCCCCACCATGTCATGGGATCATTACTCGGGGCATTATGAAAATATCCAGCACGACGATGAATTTGCAAAGCTCGCAGGGCTAGAGTTCATCAACTACGTTTTTCCTGAGGTCAACGTCATCGAAAGGGATGACTCCTCCAGTTCCAAAGAGGAGTGGGACACCTTGGGACAATCGAGTGGAAAATACGACTTCATGGTCAAATAAATCGCTCCTGAAAGCTCTCGCATCAGGCTCGAAGACATTCAACCAACTGGGTGGGGAGATCCACCTGAGAGCACAAATACTCTGCAAAATACAACTGAGGAATCCTTCTACGACAACTCTGCCTGGGAGACAGATTCCAATGATCCTGCTCCACCAGAAATCAGCGTTATTTCTGAAGACAAATTAAGGAAGGTACCAGACTTTGTGAGTCACCGAGGAGTTCGCCGCCAATGGGATGCTGTCATACCCCAAATTTTGACCACTAAGATTCCCCATCATTGTGCAAATCATCATCACAATATGGATGGACCATCATACCTCATTAGTCTCCCCAAAGATGTGTGAGCATCCACTACAATCAGACTTAGGGTTTCAAGCCCTCTTTGAGCCTTAGATAAAGGATCAATAAAGGAATGACATGATCTTCAACTTGTCTAACCTCTCAAACATCTACAATGGATCAAGAGGACTCCCACATCAAGAATCAGGCACAGGGTTGCAGCATTCTGAGTGGATCAAGCCTAAAGATCGCCAGTGTCACCAAATTAGGGTTTTGGTCGACCAAGGCCTCCATATGGAAATTTTCCTCTAGGCATGAGCCAATGCTTCAAAGTATAACCTATGATGCTCCAAGGGACATTATGAACCAAACCATCAAGTCAAATTAGCCTCAGGGGATGCATTCATAAAAAATCAGGAATTAGGGTTTCTTGACCTAATTCACCCCCCAAGTTGACTTTTGGGACAAAACATGAGCCAAGACCTCAAAGGAGGATTTGAGGGTCTCTAATACACCACATTGATCCATTTGCAACAATGGATTGGTCTAAGAAGCTTGAGCAACAAGTTTCAATTTCATCATAACCACAATTAGGGTTTTGAGGAAAAAGTCAACAGTGCCTTTGACTTTTGACCAAGACATGCTCCCAAACCTTGGGACATGATTTAATACACCCTAAAACACCTATGAAATCAATCCATCAAGTTTGATTTAGGTCAAGGACTTGATTTCATAGAGGATCGCACAGTTTGGAATTCATCTGACAAAAAGTCAACTGTGCACAAAAGTCAAACTTTGACTTTTTGAGATTTTTCATAATTATGGTTCCTTAACCCTAAAATGATGTTAATGTGTGGTTGGAATCATCATTCATCAAGAAAAATCAAGAAAAGTGGGATAACTTGTAAAAGGGGTAACCATAAAAACTTAGAAATTTTTCTATGTTATGGAACAAAGTGGCTAGGGTACCAACTTTGGAGGATCATAACTCCTAAACCACAAAGCCATTTTCCCCCATCCAAAGCTAGATTTGTAGCTCTCATGGCCCTCTACAAAAGCTTCAAACATAACTCCTTCCCGGTCCTCATGGATTTTAAGTTATGGAATGATCAAAATCACAAAAAGTAAAAATGTCACTTTTTTCCAACACTTAGTGAAATTTTCACTAAGTCAGAATCTGCCTTCACTTTTTTCCAAATGTTGGGGCATTTTTCACTTGGATCCAAAAAGTATCAAAATCAACTATGATCAAACAGTTGTTGTATCATATGAGGGCTTTCCAAAATGACCAAGAACTTCACCAAACTCAACTTGAGCCATGAGATATGACAATGGCAATATGTCTTGCTGAAAACTGTCAAAGCAAGGCAGATTTGTGCATTTTGCCCGATTTTCCAAATTTGTGTAAATGACAAACACACTTATCTATCTGAACACCTCAAGGGGAGACCAAGGAGGAACCAACTCTGATCCCAGGCCTCCCAAGTCCTTGGAACTAAAAATAGCATGCCAAACCTAGAAATCCCTAAAGAGGGGACAAGACTCCAATTTTGTTTTGGAGCATTCAATGGATGCACCAAGGTGGCATGGACTGAGCCATTTCCAACTGAATTCAGTCAAGACTTATCTAAGACCAAGGGAACCAGTAGCCTGTGCCCTAACCTCTAGTCAATGGCTAGAGGAGACTTGGATTCTCATTGATCAACATTGGCCAAGCCTATGAAACAGTTGTCATTCACTATTCCTTGCAAAACAAACTTGCTCTACTATAAATAGAGCTCAATTGTGTTCAGTTTGAGTACACCAAAGCCATCTAATAGATGCTTTCCTCAAAATCTCCTTCTTCACTCCAAAATTGCCTTCCAAAGCAAGTCACTATCGGGTTTTGAGTTTGAGAGCTATTCCAAACAAACCAATCACTCACACGCCTCATAAACATCATATAGAAGTGTTCCAAACACTCACACAACATATGGAACACCAAAATCACAAAATCACTAGCCAATTGCTCAAGTTCTTGACAGATTTGCAGTTGGGGTACCATCTCAAGTTCCAGGTCATTTCCATTCATTCCAAGCATCCAGACATACTCCATAGCACCTATGGAAGCTGTCCATATCCTTGGAACCAAGCTGTAACACCTCTAACACAAAACACGATCACCAGCTGCAAGAGGTAAGCATGAGCTCTTCTAACTCTATGATCCATGCATTTTTTGCTGCACAATAATTTGGCCATATGTTCATAATCATGCATAGAGTGTTTACCCTCAATCAATTGATTTGTTTGAATCGTGTATGGAATTTTTGAGCCTTCATGCAAGTTTTAGGGTTCTTGAGGTTTCTCTTTAATTTCTTATTCCATGTTTAAAATAAATGAAATTAAAGACCATAGACATGATCGTGAGGTGAAAACGAGTAGATTGATATGTAGATTGCATGATATCATCATGTATTCAGTGAGATTGGGTAGAAAACGCAAATCTGCAGAAATAGAGGGTGGCGCGTGTTCTTGCCATGTTCTTGGTGCCATTTTTGAACATTTGAATATTTGAATTTTGTGATTTTATTTAATTGATTCAAAAATTAATTTCTCTCTGAGTTTTAATGATTTTGAGTTGATTCTTTTTTTAATAATTCACAAAAATGTTAAAATATTTTATTTTCCCAAAAAAATCCCAAAAATATTATTTATTTCATATACTTGATATTTTTGTAAAGAATTAATATTTTAATTGTTTTTGACATTTAAAATATTTTCTCCCTCTTGATTTTTCAAATTTTAGTGATTTCTATCATTTTGTGGATAGAAACATAATTTTTGAAACATTAATCCAAGATTACAATTTGTTTCCACACATGTTTAACAATTTTGATCATTTTAATTGAATTTTTATTCAATTAAAATACATTTTGGAAACAAATTAGGGTTTTTGATTAATTCAACCCTCATCAAACTTTTTCAAACACTTTGGGCCTCTAATAGAGTGTAAGACCCAATCCCTCTTAGAAAACCTTTTTGGGCCTCAGTGTGTTGTATAAGTCCCAATACCGTGAAAAGGTTTGACGTGATCGTCGTCTTTTTAACAAAAATCTTTGGGCTTCTCCTTGAGCTATAAGACCTATCTTTATTCATTGGGCCTCTAATAGAGTATAAGTCCCAACCCTTTTTTACATAAACCTTTTTGGGCCGCACTTATTGTATAAGTCCCTCTGTACATTTTTAAAACAACGGCGCGATCGTCGTTCTCAAACAAAAACCATTTTGGGCCTCTCCTTGAGCCGTAAGCCCCACCACTTGTACAAAAATAAACCTTTGGGCCTCTAATAGAGTGTAAGATCCAACCCCCTTTTAACCAAAACTTTTTGGGCCTCAATGCATTGTATAAGACCCAGTACGTTAAAGAAATCTCGGCGTGATCGCTAGTTCAAAAATCAAATCATCTGTGAGCTGTAAGCCCCAACAATCTTTTCAAAGCACTTTCTCCTTTGATTTTGAATATAATATTATTATCAAAGCTTTCTTTGTTGAATAAACTAACAAAACAGCATGGAAGCTCTACAACCGAGTAAGTGTTTACCCGCTTTCTTTATTCGCTTTCATATATATAACTATATTGTGGGGCTACTCATTGTAAGTCTTCTTTCACAAACTTTTATATACTCGTCATATATCCACTGTGTAATACTAGTATAGTTATTTAGAGTTTTCCCCGGCAACTACGTCTAGCACTAGGTAAAGCCCTGTTGGTCATTCTTAAAATACAAACAAAACTAGATCCCCATAGGATTACCAGACAAGTCTTCCCTCCTCTTGGGGTCAAACAATATGGAGACGTGAAAGGCAGCATTCTCTGTGAACCGTTTCTCAGACTGTCACCCTTAGAAATTGTCAAAGAAACTCTAACTCCCCAGAGATGATCTTTTCTCCGTGAATGGCATCTCTTGAGTTTCTTCCAAATTCTCGGACTTTCCTGGCTTGATCTATTCTCGGTGAATGGCATGTCTTGAACTTCTCGGGGTTTGGGGACCCACAGGCTTCTTAAAAGCATCCCCGCCTCCTCTTGGGCATTGTACAAGGACCCTTCGACTTCTTAAAAGCTCTCATGACTTCTCTTGGGCTGAGTACAAGGACCCAGAGACCTCTACAGGTATAGGAACAGAACCTAGTCATCAATTTGCTAGAGCTGTCTTTCTAAGTCAAGTGTCAGACCAGTTAATGGGTTGACCTTCATCCCTTTAACATACCAGTCTTCTCTTGGGCATCATACAAAGATCATTCACTACCCGAGAATTGATTTCTCAAAACACCAGTAGACTTGGACAGTCTCAATACCCCTTTGAATTTTCCATTTCCTTAAAGAATAGGAAATAACCCTGATCCTCTGATCAATCCCAAAGTACAACAATACCTTTAATCTTTCCTTTTATAAGAACTAATTTTCTCTTTTAACCAACATACTGGACCTGTCACTAAACTGAAACTGTCACCAGCACAATAGCCTCCTATTAGGCTTTGTATAATGATCCTTCCTCAGTGAAGTTAGCCTCCTCTTGGACTTTGTACAATGATTCTCCTCGACGGAGCTAACCTTTTCAGACTCTCTTGTTGAGTCACCTAATCTCAGCCTCCATCTCGGGCTTCGTACGAGATACAAATCACTCTCTTGTTGAGTATAAAAGACTCTCTTTTTGGGTCAAACCCTTTTAGCCTCTCTCTCAGGCTTCGTACGAGACACATAAAAGCAATCTCTTGTTGAGTATAAAAGACTCTCTTGTTGAGTCACTTCCCTCTCAGCCTCCATCTTGGGCTACGTACGGGATATAAAATCACTCTCTTGTTGAGTATAAAAGACTCTCATGTTGAGTCAAAACCTTTTTAGCCTCCGTCTTAGGCTTCGTATAAGACACATATAAAGTCACCCTCTTGTTGGGCCACTAGCCTCCTCTTAGGCTTTGTATAAGAAGACCTCGGTTGAGTCAATCAACCTTTTAGCATCAAAATCTGTGTCTTGCTCATAGTATACAAACATCAACAACTCCTTTTCCTTTCATCTAATTACTGTAAGCGGCAAGCCTCTAGATTATTTACATCCACGCCACTGTTCATCTTTTAGCATGAGAAATTCCTAAGGAAAGATGACATTGCTCTAAACTGAGTTAAAGTCTTCTCCTTCAGGTTAAAAATCCCCTATAAAGGAAATTATGGCATTGCTGGGTTCACATATCCCAGTTAATGCAATTCTCCTTTATAATCAGTCACCCAACAGTTGTGACAAACAGACCCCCTTTAGAGATGACAAATTCTCTCTAGAGTCAAAACCCTTTAGCTTCACATCTTGGGCTTTGAACAAGATACAAACCACATTTAGCTTCACGTCTTGGGCTTTGAATAAGACACCAAAACAACCTTTTTTTCCTCCCATAGAATAGGAGGAACTATGATCGCTCTAATTTCCCTGTTTCGTTAAACGGGAATACGTAGGCATAAGATTGGAAAAATCTTAGCGAGCATACTAATAAAAAAACCCAACATCCTGTACCTTCATACATCAATCGAAAAGCATCAGTCCTAACATCCTACCAATATCCTAGACACTGTTTTTTTTAACAAAATAACCTAAGAGAGACCCACAATCTTAATAGCATCTGTAAACCAACAGTCATCTGTTCCCTTCCTTCATTCATTGGAGACATCTATTTCCCTTCCTTCATCATCTTCAATAGGATAAAAAATGAACCGAACTGTAGTACCCCAAAGCGATAGTGCTTCGCAACCACGCAAAAACTCGCGCTACAGTTGCAGTCGATGTTCCAAAGATTGTTCATAAGTCTAAGTAATTACCGTCCTTAACCTTTCACCCTGCCCAGGTGAAATAGATGTTTTGATAGGGCTCACTTTCTGTAAATGTCCCTCTTCGCTTCTCCCAAAGCGACAGAGTTTTGTTTTATAGGGCTGTAGTTTCAAGAATCGACTTGTTCATGAATAAAATAATGTTGTTCTGTAATTTCCGCATTAATTGCTGTTTTCTCTTTTTGCTTTTCCAGAAAATGGTAATCCTAAAAAACAATTCAAATAATAAAAATAAGCAGTAAAAAAAATAATAAAATACACTGCACACACTCTTGCATTTTCTCTATCTCTTCTAAACACAAATCATCACGTCATGCAGATTGCTTGTTTTAAACCCTGTTGAAACACACAATCTGATGCCTTCTCCCAACTTTGAGTTCCCGGTATTTGAGGCTGAAGAAGAAGATGACGAAGAAATTCCAGAGGAGATCTCACAACTACTCAGACAAGAGGAAAGGTCCATTAAACCTCACAAAGAGCCATTGGAAATGGTCAACTTGGGCTCGGAGGAAGAGAGAAAAGAAGTTAAGATTGGGGCACTACTCTGTCCAACTGTCAAAGAAAGTTTGACAAAGCTTCTCAAAGAGTTTCCCGATGTATTCACTTGGTCCTACCAGGACATGCCAGGGTTGGATACCAGCATCGTGGAACATCATCTACCGTTAAGATTAGAATATCCGCCAGTCAAACAGAGGTTGAGGCGGACTCATCCAGATATGGCCATCAAAATCAAAGAGGAAGTACAGAAACAGATTGACACGGGTTTCCTCGCCACATCAGAATATCCTCAATGGTTAGCCAACATCGTACCAGTTCCAAAAAAGGACGGAAAGGCCAGAATGTGTGTAGACTATAGGGATCTGAACAAAGCCAGTCCAAGGGACAACTTTCCTTTACCACACATTGACATGGATGGATTCTCAGGCTATAATCAGATAAAAATGGCGCCGAAAGACATGGAGAAAACTTCCTTCATCACCCCATGGGGTACTTTTTGTTACAAGGTAATGTCGTTCGGTCTGAAGAACGCCGGGACAACCTATCAACGGGCCATGACTTCTCTTTTTCATGACATGATACACAAGGAAATTGAAGTGTATGTCAATGATATGATTGCCAAATCTAAGACAGAAGAGGAGCATGTGACCCACCTGTCAAAGCTATTCGAGCGGTTAAGAAAGTACAAACTCCGCTTGAATCCCAACAAGTGCACATTCGGTGTCCGTTCAGGGAAGCTTTTAGGGTTCATCGTTAGCCAGAAAGGAATTGAGGTTGATCCTGACAAGGTCAAGGCCATTCAAGAAATGCCTTCTCCAAAGACTGAAAAACAAGTCAGGGGATTCCTGGGACGTTTGAACTACATTTCTAGATTGATATTCCTCATGATCACGACATGTGCGCCGATTTTCAAATTACTCAAAAAGAATCAGGACTGCGTTTGGATAGAAGACTGTCAAACTGCCTTCCATAGTATTAAGAAATATCTGTTGACCCCACCGATTCTATCACCTCCGATGGAAGGAAGACCACTGATCATCTACCTCACAGTCTTGGAAGACTCCATGGGTTGTGTACTTGGCCAACAAGACGAAACAAAAAGGAAAGAGTCTGGCATTTACTATTTGAGCAAGAAATTCACCGACTGTGAAACTCGGTACATTATGCTCGAGAAAACTTGTTGTGCTCTGGCTTGGGTAGCCAAACATCTTCGCCAGTACATGATTGGTCACACTACTTGGTTAATCTTTGAAATGGATCCAATCAAGTATGTCTTTGAAAAACCTGCTCTTACGGGAAGGATTGCCCGTTGGCAGATGTTGTTATCAGAATATGACATAGAATACCACGCTCAAAAAGCCATTAAGGGAAGTATGTTACCCGATCATTTGACTCATCAACCGATTGACGATCAAGAATCAGTCGAGTTTGACTTCCCAGACGAAGATGTCATGTATCTAAAAATGAAAGACTGCGATGAACCGCTACCCAGTGAAGGTCCAGAACCAGGTTCCCAATGGGGACTAATCTTTGACAGAGCTGTCAATCATAATGGAAATGGAATTGGGGCAATTATCATAACACCTCGGGGTACCCACATTCCTTTCACCGCCCGACTGACGTTCAAGTGTACAAACAACGAGGCCGAATACGAAGCTTGTATTATGGGTCTCGAGGAAACGATCGACTTAAGGATCAAAAACTTGGATGTATATGGCGACTCAGCCCTGGTTATCAATCAGATCAAAGGAGATCGGAACACATACCAATCAGGACTAATTCCTTACAAAGACTACGCAAGAAGGTTGTTGCCTTTCTTCAACAGAATCGAGTTTCATCACATCCCTCGTGAAGAGAATCACATGGCTGATGCACTAGCCACTCTCTCTTCCATGATTAGTGTAGGTCAATGGAACGACCTACCTAAGATCAACATAATGCGCCTTGAATGGCCCGCTTACATCTTCATGATTGAAGCAGTCATAGACGACAAACCTTGGTATCACGATATCAAATGCTTCCTTCAGAAATAAGAGTATCCACCTGGGGCATTCAGAAAGGACCGAAAGACCCTCAGAAGGTTAGCAGGAAGCTTATTTCTGAGCGGTGATACACTCTATAAAAGGAACTTTGACATGGTCTTGCTTCGATGTGTAGACAGACCCAAAGCAAACATGTTGATAAAGGAAATTCACGAAGGATCCTTTGGCACTCATGCCAACGGACACACAATGGCGAGAAAAATTCTAAGAGCAGGGTACTATTGGTTGACAATGGAATCCGATTGCTAAAAGTACATGAGGAGTTGTCACAAGTGTCAGATATACTCCGACAAAATCCATGTATCACCAACGCATCTCAAGGTTCTTTCTTCCCCATGGCCTTTTTCCATGTGGGGAATCGACATAATTGGCATTATCCAACCTAAAGCTTCAAACGGACATCAGTTCATCTTGGTAGCCATTGATTACTTCACCAAGTGGGTCGAAGCAGCGTCGTACGCTAATGTAACCCGACAAGTTGTGGTCCTCTTTATCAAAAACAATATCATCTGTCGTTATGGTGTTCCGAGCCAGATCATTACGGATAATGGATCTAACTTGAACAACAAGATGATGAAAGAGTTGTGCACTGAGTTCAAAATCAAACACCATAACTCATCTCCCTACCCACCCAAGATGAACAGAGCTGTAGAAGCGGCTAATAAGAACATCAAGAGGATTGTTCAGAATATGGTTGTAACCTACAAAGACTGGCACAAGATGCTACCCTTTGCTCTTCACGGTTATCACACATCTGTCCGCACTTCAACAGGGGCAACCCCTTTCTCTCTAGTATATGGCATGGAGGTAGTGCTCCCCATAGAAGTAGAGATCCCATCAATCAAGGTATTGATGGAAGCTAAGTTAACAGAAGCTGAATGGTGTCAGAGTAGACACGACGAACTGAATGTGATCGAAGAGAAACGAATAACGGCACTATGCCACAGACAGTTGTATCAACAAAGAATGAAGAAGGAGTTTGACAAAAAGGTCCGACCTCGCATCTTCAGGAAAGGAGACCTTGTGCTCAAGAAGATATAATCATTTCTCACTGATTCCCGGGGCAAATGGACTCCGAATTATGACGGCCCCTATATGGTCAAGAAAGCTTTCTCAGGCGGCACCTTGAGACTTGCAACCATGGACGAAGAGGAATTTGCCTACCCCACAAATGTTGATGTAGTCAAGAAATACTTCGCCTAAATAAATAAATAAAAAGAAAAACGTCTTGGTGGATTAAAAACCTGAAAGGGCGGTCCAAGCAAAAATTAGAGACATAATAAAAAATCATCCTGGTGGATTGGAAATCTCAAAGTACAATCCAGGCAAAAGTTAGGGATAATGGCAAGTAACTACGTTCAACAGGGGCAAATCCCCCAGCAGTAGTCATGCCATCCATCAGGAAATCTCGATCAAGGTCATCTTCGACAGAAGTTCAGGATGTCCAGAATTCAAAGTTGGTAGAAGGATAACGGTCGTTATGCTTTAATGTAGCTCTTTTCCCTTAAATTACCATTTTCTAAACTTTGTAAATACTCTATGGAATCACGCGTTTGGCTGATTTCCATCCTATCAATAAATTTTGAGCCCTTGTGCTTTTGTTTGCAATTATTATTTGTTTTAGCTTTATAGAACGACATTTTAACATGATCAGTGATTCTTGAAATAAAACAAAAATGAATTTACTTGTCAAACTTTGTCTGCTTTTAAAATAAAGATGGCAATTTCTTTTTACTGTTGAACATCGAAAGAACATCGATCGCTTCGCCAGAAGTAATCGAGCCTCAAGGTGCAGAATCAAAGTACTCCTTCTCAACCAGTGCACCTGAATGAAGGATCAACTGTGTCAAAGACCAGGTTTCGTCTGACACCCCTGGCAGAGTTCTTACCTCCTAAGGCCGACCAACGGTTGTTCCCCACGGGGACTATCTCTCCTAAGCAAGGCAGAATTGCTATGGTGAACCAGTGATACTTTTCATCTCCCACTGTGGCCGAGTATCCAGTCGTGTTCATCCATTAGTCTGTATGTCGCGTCAGTTTTGTCATAATATACATACATACATCATGCATTATTGATTTACATTCATATTCATATTGCATCACTATCACTCTAGTCGGTCTTGTTCCCTAGTGATAAAAGTCCTCTCAATCGAGTTGTCAGTTCTTTCCTTGTCAGGAAACGTCGTGTCTGAATAATCTCTCCTCTAGTTTATTTCTGGATTGAAGGCGGGCCCTTGACCACTTTGATAACTTGAACCTCTGAGAAGCCAGAGAGCTTTCGGCAAACGTCACTCTTCGCCATTGAAGATGATATCTTCGCTTTCCCGAATTAAGGAAAATCCCCAGAGAAAGACTCTTAATCAAAGATTTGGCAATACAGCAGTTCTTCTTCAGAAAATTCGCTGACGAAAAGGTCATCGGCACCTCAAAATTGGATCACATCATATGGCATTTCTCCAAGAAGATCCCGAGAAAAGTATGATGTAATACCCCCAAGCGACATCAGTCTCTCAAGATACCTGCTTTCCCAAGTAGAACCGACAAATGGCGTCTCCAACAGAGAAGTTTGTGTACCTCTACAACTCAGACAGCTGGGTTCCCCAGCAACTCTTACATCAGATCATATATCCATCAAATGGCATCTCCCCAGGAAAATTCTGCGAGAAGTTTGAGGAAAACCGCTACGAATAGCGTCCCTTGTCAAGAAAGTTTATTGACAAAAGAAACTGAGACTAGTTCCTTGGTAGAAAACCAGGATCGAGGGGAAGTTTATTTCAGAAACTGAGACCAGTTCCTTGGTAGAAAACCAGGATCGAGGGGAAGTTTATTCCAGAAACTGAGACCAGTTCCTTGGTAGAAAACCAAGATCGAGGGGAAGTTTATTCCAGAAACTAAGACCAGTTCCTTGGTAGGAAACCAGGATCGAGGGGAAATTTTACCTTTTCTAAGCATCATCGCTTAACAGAATAAGATGAATGCACAAGTTACCATTCATAACCACCATCAAAATTTCGGGTATTCCGATATTTAATCCTCTTGCACCCCGAATGCCCGAATACCTTCGCCATTCACACCTTCGGGTCCAAGAAGATTAAAATAGGGGCATCTGTCATACCCCAAATTTTGACCACTAAGATTCCCCATCATTGTGCAAATCATCATCACAAAATGGATGTACCATCATGCCTCATTAGTCTCCCCAAAGATGGGTGAGCATCCACTACAATCAAACTTAGGGTTTCAAGCCCTCTTAGAGCCTTTAGACAAAAGATTAATCAAGGAATGACATGATCTTCAATTTGTCTAAACCTCTCAAACATCCACAATGGATCAAGAGGACTCCCACATCAAGAATCAAGCACAAGGTTGCAGCATTCTAAGTGGATCAAGCCACAAGATCGCCAGTGTCACCAAATTAGGGTTTTAATCGACCAGGGCCTCCAGATGGAATTTTTCCTCAGGGCATGAGACAATGCTTCAAAACACAAGCTAAGATGCTCCAAGGGACCTCATGGACCCAATCATCAAGTCAATTTAGCCTCAGGGGATGCATTCATAAAAAAATCAGAAATTAGGGTTTCTTGACCTAATTCACCCCTAAGTTGACTTTTGGGACAAAACATGCGCCAAGACCTCAAGACATGATTGGAGGGTCTCTAATAAGCTACATTGATCCATTTACAACAATGGATTGATCCAAGAAGCTTGATTCACAAGTTTCAAGTTCATCAGAACCACAGTTAGGGTTTCGCGGAAAAAGTCAACTGTGCCTTTGACTTTTGACCCAGGCATGCAGCCAAACCTTGTGATATGATTCAATACACCCTATAACACCCATAGAACATGTCCATTAAGTTTGATTTAGGCCAAGGACTTGATTTCACAAAGGATCGCACAGTTTGGAATTCATCTGACAAAAAGTCAACTGTGCACAAAAGTCAACTTTGACTTTTTGAGATTTTTCACAATTATGGTTCTTTGACCCTAAAATGATGTTAATGTGTGATTGGAATCATCATTCATCAAGAAAAAACAAGAAAAGTGGGATAACTTGTAAAAGGGGTAACCATAAAAAACTTAGAAATTTTCTAAGTTATGGAACAAAGTGGTTAGGGTACCAACTTTGGAGGATCATAACTCCTAAACCGCAAGGCCATTTTTCCCCATTCAAAGCTGGATTTGTAGCTCTCATGGCTCTCTACAAAAGCTTCAACTACACCTCATTCCAATTCATCATGGATTTTGAATTATGGAATGATCAAAATGGCTGAAAACATGAAATGTCAATTTTTCCAACACTTAGTGAAATTTTCACTAAGTCAGAATCTGTTTCACTTTTTCCAAAATTTAGGGGCATTTTTCACTTGGATCCAAAAAGTTTCAAAATAAACTATGATCACACATATGTTGTATCATATGAGGGCTTTCCAAAATGGCCAAGAACTCCATGAAATTCCACTTAAATCATGAGATATGACCATGCCAATATGCCTTGCTGCAAACTGTCATGACAAGGCAGATTTAGGGATTTTGCTCGATTTGCCCAAATTTTGCAAAGGACAAGTAAATCTATCCATCTGAACACCTCAAGGGGGGGGACCAAGGAGGGACAAACACTGATCCATCAGCCTCTCAAGTCTTTGGAACCAAAAGTAGCATGCCAAACCTAGAAATGCCTAAAAGAGGGACAAGACTCCAATTTTGGTTTGGAGCATTTAATGGATGCACAAGGTGGCATGGACTGAGCCTCTTCCAATTGAAGTCAGTCAAGGATGATCCAAGAACTAGGGAACCAGCAGCCTGTGCCCTAACCTCTAGACAATGGCTAGAGGAGACTTGGATTCCTATTGATCAACATTTGCCAAACCTCTGCAGCAGTTTCTATTCACTATTGCAGCAAAAAAAAACTTGCTCTACTATAAATAGAGCTCATTTGTGCTCAGTTTGAGTACACAAAAGTACTACAACACTTTCTTTCCTCAAAATCTCTTTCTCTTGGCAAAAATGCCTTCTTTAGCAAGGTAACTCTGAGTTTTTGAGTTAGAGAGCAATTCCACCACAGCTCATGATGCAAACACATCCAATATGTCATATCTAAGTTGTCCAAACCTTCACAAGTGACCTGTAACACCAAAATCACAAAGTCACCTCTAAAAACCTCAATATTGGACTTTTGTGCATTTTTCAAGCCATGTCTTGATTAAGTCACTTTCCAAACCAGATAAAACCTCAAACACACTCCAAATATCATCCTTGAACTGTCCCAAATGGTTCCCCACATCTGGAACACCATTTGAGAGAGTTGATATTTTGGCCACTTTTGCCCCTTTTGCAAGAAAGAGCTCAAACTTGTTCCTGAGGTTTCCAGCTTATTCCAACTATCCTAAAAGCTTCTAAGATATCATTTGAGAGTGTCCAAAGCATCAAATCATTTCTGGAACAAAGCACTTGGCAGATTGCACAAAAGCTCCAAAAAGAGGTAAGCATCACAACTTGAATTCTTTGAATCATGCTTTCCTTTGATGTCCACTGATCATCCACATCTTATACATGTTATATGTGTTGTGTTTGCACCAATTCATCATGTAATTCATGCCTGTAACAAGAGATAGCACAAAAAATGCAAATCATGACCTATTTCAAAACCACTATCGGGTTTTTCAATAGGAGCATGATCTAAAAAAAACACCACCACCATTGGATTCATTGTAAAATTCTAGGTAGGATAAACCTAAATTTTGTCCCAATCCATGGAGAAATGAGAAAGTTATGGCCTTCACGTTTCTAACCAAAATCTTGCCTTGCCTTGCCTTGGGTCAGGCCAAAAACAAGGCAAGCCTTGTATATTTGTGGTTGTGTTTCAATCAACGGATGTATCACCACCCGAGTGGTAAGGCGCACGCCCTGTACACAAGAGGTCTGGGGTTCGAATCCCCCTCGCCCCAGACTCTCTTTTTGCTATTTTTTCCACTTTTCTACTATTTTTCATATTATTTTTAATAGTTTGGAAAATTAATAACTCCCTCAATTTTAATTATTTTTTATTGGTTCTTTTTGCAAAAAATCACAAAAATGTTGAAATATTTTATTCCACAAAAAAATCAAAGTTATATTATTTATTTAATATAGTTGGTATTGTTATGAATAAATTCATTTTAATTGTTTTTAAACATTTTTAAAGTGAATATTCATCTTGGAAATCAAAACCAAATGAGTTTTAATTCATCTTGTGATTAATCCCTCATTTTCCAAACCTTAACCATAAATCATAAGTTATTTATTAGCACTTATTTGGTATTTTTATCATTTTATTAATTTTCCTTGAATAAATTACTTTAAAATGATGAAATTAGGGTTTTATGGGTTTATTACCCTAAAACAATTTTTTTAACTCTTTGGGCCTCTAATAGAGTGTAAGACCTAACCCTTTTTTGAAAACCAAAATGATTTGGGCCTCAGTGTATTGTATAAGTCCCGATACCGTCAAAAAGTTCAGCGCGATCGTCGCCTTTTAAACAAAAACCTTTGGGCCTCTCCTTGAGCTGTAAGCCCCATCTCTTATACAAAAATAACCTCTTTGGGCCTCTAATAGAGTGTAAGACCCAACCCCTTTTTGGTAGAATACCAAAAACCTTGGGCCTCAAACATTGTATAAGTCCCTCGGCATTAAAAGAAAAATCTCGGCGCAATCACCAGTTCAAAAAAACAAATCATCTGGGCCTACCCTCGTTTTATAAGCCCCATTTCTTTTCCTTAAACTCTTTGGGCCTCTTGAGAGAGTGTAAGACCCATCCCTTTTTACAGAAAACCTTTTGGGCCTCACATATTGTATAAGTCTCACTGTACGAATTCAAACAACAGTGCAATCACTGATAAAACCTTGGGCCTCTCCTCGAGCTGTAAGACCCAACAATCTTTTCAAAGCACTTTCTCCTTTGATTTTGAATATGTTGTTATCAAAACTTGCTTTGTTGGACAACTAACCAAACAGCATGGAAGCTCTACAACGGGTAAGTGTTTATCCGCTTTCATTTATTACTTTCCTATATATAATTGTATTGTGGGCTGTTTCACTGTAAGTCTTCTTTCACAAACTTTTATATACTTGTCAAATATCCACTATGTAATACTAGTATAGTTATTTAGAGTTTTCCTCGGCAACTACGTCTAACACTAGGTAAAGCCCTGTTGGTCACTCTTAAATACAAACAAAACTAGATCCCCATAGGATTTCAAGATACAGTCTTCCCTCCTCTTGGGGTTAAATAATATGGAGACGTGAAAGGCAGCATTCTCGGTGAACCCTTTCTCAGACTATCACCCTTAGACATTGTCAAAGAAACTCTAACTCCCCAGAGATGATTTTTTCTCTGTGAATGGCATCTCTTGAGTTTCTTCCAAATTCTCGGACTTTCCTGGCTTGATCTATTCTCGGTGAATAGCATGTCTTAAACTTCTCGGGGTTTGGGGACCCACAGGCTTCCTAAAAGCATCCCCGCCTCCTCTTGGACGTTGTACAAGGACCCTTCGGCTTCTTATAATTCTCATACCTTCTCTTGGGCTTAATACAAGGACCCTGACGACCTCTTAAAGGTATAAGACAGAACTTAGTCATCCTTTGCTAGAGCAGTCTTTCCAGCGTCAAAACTCTAACCGTTGTAGGGTTGATACCCATCCCTTAATATTCGTGCCTCCTCTTAGGCATTATACAAAAGATAAAACTCTAGGTTTGGACAGTCTAAACCTCTTGAGTCTCAAAGACATTCTCAAGTTTCCTTTCAAACATAGGAAGAAACATCGAAACCCGGTCTCTCTCATGAGAGTTCCCCACGCTTGGACCCGCTTCAAGATCTCCAGAATCCACAGCGGTAAGTTAGCCTCCTCTTGGGCTATGTACAAATGATTCTCCCCAGCGGAGCTAACCTTTTTAGACTCTCTTGTTGAGTCACCCACTTGTAGCCTCCATCTCGGGCTTCGTACGAGATAGAAAATCACTCTCTTGTTGAGTATAAAAGACTCTCTTGTGGAGTCCTCCAACTTTTAGCCTCCGTCTTGGGCTTTGTACAAGACATAGAAAATAACTCTCTTGTTGAGTATAAAAGACTCTCTTGTTGAGTTGACCACTTGTAGCCTCCGTCTTGGGCTTTGTACAAGACATATAAAAAACACTCTCTTGTTGAGTATAAAAGACTCTCTTGTTGAGTCAATCACTTTTAGCCTCCATCTTAGGCTTCATACAAGACACATATAAAATACTCTCTTGTTGAGTATAAAAGACTCTCTTGTTAGGTCAATTAACTTTCAGACTCTCTTGTTGAGTCAATGTCCTTTTAGCCTCTATCTCGGGCTTCGTACGAGACAGCAAAACACTCTCTTGTTGGGTCAATAAACTCTCAGACTCTCTCATTGAGTCAATCACCTTTTTAGACTCTCTCGTTGAGTCCATCTTCCCTTTTCGCCTCCGTCTCGGGCTTCATACGAGACACCAAATTACTCTCTTGTTGAGTATGATAGACTCTCTTGTTGAGTCAAACCCTTTTAGCCCCAATCTTGGGCTTTGTACAAGACAAAAAGAACATTTTCCCCAGAAAAGTCAACTTCTAGCCTCCTCTTAGGCTTTGTATAAGGAAAACCCCGGTTGAGTGAATCAACCTTTTAACATCAAAGTGTACCTTGCCCACAGCATACAAACATCAACAACTCCTCTTTAGAGACGACAAATTCTCTCTCAACATAAACCCTTCAGTTTCACATCTTGGGCTTTGAAAAAGATACAAATAGACCCTTCAGCTTCACATCTTGGGCTTTGAACAAGACACCAAAACACCTTTTTCTTCCCCTAGAATAGGAGGAACTACGATCACTCTGATTTCCCTGTGTCGAGAATACGTAGGCATAAGATTACGAAATCTTAGTGAGCATACTAATCAAAAACCCAAAATCCCGTACCTGCATGCATCAATTGAAAAGTATCCGACCTAACTAATAGCCTAGACACTGTTCTTAAGCAAATAACCCTAAAGAAGAACCCCCTCTTGATAGCATCTGTAAACCAACAGTTTTGACTGTTTAATAACAGTTTGCAAGCAGGGTTAATTGGAGACATCTATTTCCCTTCCTTAATCAGGTCAATAGGATAAAAAATGAATCGAACTGTAGTACCAAAGTGATAGTGATTCGAAACCACAAAAACTGCGCTACAATTATACTTCTTGTTTGGTTTTAAGTCATTGGTGTGTTCATTAGTGCCTTATCTTGCCTAATTGTTTTGACTTCCATTCTTAAAGTTTGTTTTGAGGTGTGTTCATTTGATGTTGGTCTCATTGCTCATTACTTGTATTCATCTCATCTCTTGAGTTGCTTAATGTTGCATCTTCTCCTTCATCTCTTACTTTTTTCTTCTCCCCTAGATCTTAAGACTTGTTTAAGTCTTAGATTTGCTTTTGCATGTTCCCTTAGGATTCCCTAGTCCAACTTAATTTTTGATTAAGCTTGGAGTAGGATAGACATTAGGAGCTAATCCATGTATGATAACCATTAGGTAGAATTCCCCTTCTTACCTCAACTATAGGGCCACCGTTGCATGATAACTTCTAGGACGGAGATCCCTTAGTGTTTTTCTTTCAACCTTTGAGTCTTCTCTTCTCATCTAAAAAACAAGTCCAAAAAACTTAATAAATACAATAAGCATCGTGCGCCACGAGCCTTAAGTGCGTGGGAAATGAAGAATGAGGGGTCTCCCTTCACTTTTCTAGAGTTTTTAGCATACGTCCCATTGGGGGCGACCTTGCGACACATTTGCTCCTATGTCATAGACTTTAGTGCAATGTGAGTTTCAAACTAACTTCAATTCACTTCTGTCTAAAAATCACAAACCAAGTTCAAATCATTTTTATCCTTCAGGATTGTCGGGTGTCAAATCATTTTCAAAAAAGAGCAGGCTACTTCCGTTTTGTCGCAAACATGCATCGACCCTAACTGCCGGACGCGAACCTAAAGTTGCTCATAAAAAATCACTTAATGATCGTGTGGTCTTTACCACAAACTACAGACGCTCTGATTTCCTCTCTCTGGTTAGATTGAGGATACGTAGGCATGAGACGGCGATGTCTCGGCGAGCAACCTTCCCCCCATCCACCTGTAGTCCTCCAAACTACATTGACTCTGACTTTCCCATTACACGAGGGAATACGTAGGCCTAGGACGAGATGTCCTATCGAGTCTCTTTTTTCCCTTTTCGTTTTCCATTTCCATTTAGTAGTAGGCTTTAGATAAATCACCCTTTGATTAGACAAGAAGCGTGGATCCCATCGAGTACGATGACGCGTGGGGGTGCTAATACCTTCCCCACGCGTAACCGACTCCCAAACCCAGGCTATGGTTGCGATGACCATGTCTTCTCTCTTCTTCAGGTTTTCTTCGATCGTTTCCTTTCCTTGCGTCGGGATAAATAACATTCGGTGGCGACTCTTCTGTTCTGTTTCTGCTGGTTGTTTTCGCAGTTGCGACACTCGGTTGCCACAGCGAGGTAGAGATATAGGGTTTCGCCGTTATCTGGTCGAGAGAGGACATACGGTTCTGAAAATGCTCGTTTTATATGGAGGAGAGCCTAGTCGCATTCCTCTGTCCATTCGAAAGCTGCCTCCTTGTGGAGGAGTTTGAAAAAGGGCAGTGCGTGCTGGGCAGACTTGGCCACAAATCGGGATAATGAAGCAAGCATACCATTGAGGGATTGGATGGATTTCTTTGATCTAGGTGTGGGGAACTCAGAGAAGGCCCTGCACTTGTCGGGGTTAGCTTCGATTCCTCGTTCTGTCAGATAGAAGCCGAGGAATTTGCCTGCTCGTACCCCGAACGTGCACTTCTCCGGGTTGAAACGCATCTGGTATTTTCGGGCCTGCTCGAATACTTTCCTTAAATGGGCCATGTGATCGGATTCCTCGTGGGACTTCACGATCATATCGTCCATATAGACTTCGAGCATGTCCCCGATTTCTGCCCGGAAGACCTTGTTCCTCATCCTTTGGTAGGTAGCGCCAGCGTTCTTTAAGCCGAAAGGCATTATGTTATAGTAATAGTTACCCGACTCGGTCATGAAGGCTGTGTAACTTTTGTCACATTTTGCCATTGGTATTTGATTGTAGCCCGAATAGGTGTCCATGAACGATAATAGTTTAAAACTGGCAGAATTATCAACAAGTTTATCTATATTGGGGAGGGGATATGCATCTTTAGGGCAGGCCCTATTGAGACCGGTATAATCAACACACATACACTATTTTCCATTAGACTTTTTAACGAGTACATCATTGGACAACTTGTTCGGCAGGTCTTTTACAGCTTGTTCGGCAGCCTCTATTTTCTCTAGAGACTGCTTTCTCCTACGTTGTGCTATAGCCTTAGCAGCGGGGTCAATTGTGAGCTGATGGTAGGTGACGGCAGGATCTTGGTCGGGGATTTTCGCGGTACTCCAGGCGAACAAATCCGCATTCTCTCGGAGGCAAGCATTGAGCTGTTTCCTCGCTAAATCGGGGAGTTCGGTCCCAATCTTCACTCCTCACTGGGTATCATCACCGGGCAGGACGAGTTTGAGCTTGCCATCCGGAATTGGGCGCATCGGATGAGAGCTCTCGCTGGCGTTGGTTGAAGCTGACGGGCTGCTCGAACAAGTCTTGGTCTCCTTCTAATCGTCTTCAGAGAAATGGCTTTCAAGGTCGATAGAGTCAACGCGGGGCAACGACTTTTCCTCCTCGGAACTGCTGTGCAGGGCCAGCTTGCTTGAAGTCTTCAGCTTGGCGGTGATGGTGTTGAGTCCTTTGGTGGCTGCTTCGAAACATCTCATTGCTTCCTCGATGTCCCTGTGTAGAGTGGCGACCAGACCCTTAAAAGTATAGTACTTCATTTTCAGGTGCACGATTGATGGTACGACCACTAATTCGGCCAAGGTTGGCCGCCCAAAGATGCAGTGATAGAAAGAAGGGCAATCGATGACCAAGAATTGGACTTTAGATCTAAAAGTCACGATCAATTCCACGTATCCCCAGGGCTTTATGACCGACCCGTTGAAACCCTGTAGGTCAGAGCCTACATAGGGAGTCATGTGTGATTCATCTAGTTGGAGGATGGAAAACAGCTGCGAGTACATGATGTCGACCGAGCTGCCTTGGTCTACTAGGATTCGACGAACATCAAAGTTAGCCATCTGGGCTCTCACGAGCAGCGGAATGCTTGAGTTGGGAGCCCCACCGAGGAGCTCCTCGCGGTAGAAAGAGATGGGGACTGACTCTCCTCGAACTTTGTGGAGCATGGTACTTCTGTTGGAGCTCGTGCTGAGAAGATGCTCGAATTTCCTTTTTACGGAGCCCACAGTAACCTTGTTGAAGCCTCCTCCGGCGATGACCATGGTGGATGGGAAGGTTTCCCATGGACTATGTGCTTCTAAGTAGGGGGGAGAGCTGAGCCCCTCGGGAACATAGAAGTCCTCAGGCCGCGATATGCTCATGGCGACTTGAAGGTTTGTCTCTTTCGAGGAAGGTACCTCTTCCTCGACTTTCTTCGAATATTGGGCGTCCTGCCGAGGAGTTTCCCTCTTCTTGGTAAACTGTTTCAGGTGGCCGTCCCTGATCAGTATCTCAATGGCATCCTTCAGGTGGATGCAGACGTCGGTTGTGTGGCCGTGACTTTTGTGGAAATGACAGTATTTCGACTTGTCAGTATTCGGCTTGGCCAGAATCTGCTTAGGGAATCGAACCCTTGCTTGTTTGAACTCTGCGTTGGCGCATTCAGAGAGGATTATCTCCCTGGAAACGGTCAGGGGAGTATACTCATGGAAGCGGGCGGAGGGTCCTTTATTGTCCCAGGACTCTAGGGGGCGGTCCTCGCGTCTTTTGTCTCCCTGACGAGATGTCGAGGGATCATCATGCTTGGAGGCCCAGGAACTCTCTTGGTGCCGTGAATCTCGTGCGGAACTGGCAGCTTCTTTCTCCTGGTACTAGATATATGCTTGTGCCTTAAGGAGGAAGGCGTCCAGGGTCCTCGGAGTTTCAATGCCAACTGCTTTGGCGAATTCTGTCCAGGGGTGAAGTCCTCGCTCAAGCAAGAACTTCTTCATGTCATCGGTCGTTGAGACCTGTACTGCTTCTTTATTGAACCTCTCGATGTGGGTTGAAGAGGCTCATCTTTCCCTTAGATTATGCCTTCAAGGGAGGCATCGGTCTTCATGTGGCGGCGGGATGCCGTGAAGTGTCTGGAGAACATTCTCCTCAACTGTCTCCACAAGGTGATGGACTCGTTAGAGAGTTTTTTTATACCAGGTCATCGCTCCCTTCCTAAGAGTGGTAGGGAATAGTCTACACTTGATGGCGCCCCGGACGCCACGATAGTCAAGCAGAGCATCAATATTTTTGATGTGCTCGTCAGAATCTGTTGTACCGTCGTAGGTGCCCAAAGACAGTGGTTTCTCCAGTCCCTTGGGGAGGCGCATGGCCATGATCTCCTGAGACAACGGGCCTCGAGGCTCGTCATCGCTGCTGCTACTGGTCCATGATGGGGAGCGCATGTTTTGCTCAAGAACAGGACGGTGGTTTCTGCGGGGAGATGGGGTTCGTGCCCGACCCTTGGATCTGGGCGGGGGTGAACGCTGGTCTCTCCTGGTCCTCTTGTTTCTTGGGGAGTACTGGCTCCGCGGGGAGATGTGGTCACGCTTCTGGATGGCATGGGACTCTGGTTTAGGTGGTGCTCGGCGGTCGCTTTCACGTCAGGGAGGTTGGCTTCAGGATCGTCGGCGCTCTTTCCTCGACGCAGGAGATCTTGGCTGGGCAGACTCCTCTAGGGATCCAATCCTCGTGTTTTGTTGGAGGATTAGGAGGTTGGTTTTGTTGAGAGCTTAAGAAGGGCCGCAACGGCCGGGTCGGCGTTGGTCAGAACAGGAACAGGCTGGTGGTCCAGGGAGGGCTGGTCTTCAACATGATCAGCACGAGTGAGGGAGGAAGACGCAGTGGCTCCATCTCTCAGATGGTGGGCGTCGCCTCCAAGGAAGGGTGCAGCTCCGTCAGTATCAGTCTTGCTGACAGGGAGAAAACCAGAGTTGCGAGCATCATCAACGTGATCTTGGCTTGCCATGATCAGAATCTTGGACAGAGAGCTATTTTGGTCTTGAATCTACGATGGATGTTAGACAGGGATGACAGATTTCCCACAAACGGCGCCACTGATCTTGACTGATGATCAGAACCTGAATTGGGCTAAAGATGACGTCTGTGATGCTGGGTGTGAAAGATGAGGAGGGGGTGTACCTGCAAAGCACTCTGATACTAAAGTAAGAATCGGGAGAGAGAGAGAGAGAGAGAGAGAGAGAAAGAGAGAGAGAGAGAGAGAGAGAGAGAGAGAGAGAGAGAGAGAGAGAGAGAGAGAGAGAGAGAAAGGTAAGTACAAAGTATGTATTTCGTAGGGTGATTTTGAATACCTGATCCTCTCAGAGGAGAGGGCTTATATAATGCCCCCACCGCGTGGCCAACGGTCCCTATTTTTAGGGCGAAATAACCGTTTCTCGAAGAATAGGTAACTTCCAGAAACTAGCCGTTGGGACGGGCAGAGGTGCCTAAAACTAGCCGTTGCTGTGGGAAGAGGCTAAGTTGCGGGCACAAGCGTGGCAATTGGGCCATTTTGGGAGCAGAAGTGGATTAGGCCATGCCTAGTCATTGGGCCAGTCCGGAACAGGATCATTTAAAATCGGATAAAGCCGAGCGCAATGGAATGACATGAATTTCATTTATTCCATCACTTACCACCATATTCGTTCCCCTTCGATTTAGACGGAATGAACAACTTGCTTTGTTTCTTCATAAAATTTCTAAGCAGTGGAATTGTATTTTTGTTCCACTCCATTCCATTTTGCTCCATTCTACTCTAACCCGCTTCATTTCGCTCTGATTATTTAATAATATCCAAAGATAGCCTAAAACATTGGGTATATGTCCTCTTATTTATAAAATGTTCAATCTCTTTCACTTTAATGATTTAATTTTTTGTGTGAAAAAAGTCTCTCTTTTGCTTGAAGAAACATTTATGTCTGGTGTTTGGTGTGTATAAAAAAATACAATTTCTTCTATTGTATAATATTAGCTAATAACTGACACGTGCATCCACACGAGTCGTGTGTTGTCACTCGTTATCGGTTATTCAATGTTAAAGTTAAGTATTTGTTGTTTGTTAAAAGTAACAGTAAAATAAATTATATTAACAATAAAGCTCATACACATAAGTTATTATGAATGAATTTTATAAACATGATACTTGTTATTTGTTGAATTAACATCAAACTTGCATCAAATATTTTCTATGGGTTTGAAAAAGGTTGTGATATATTGTGATGATCAAGTTCTAAAATTGAATTAGATACTCGAGCGACCACATGTAAATTACAAGGAACAAAAATAGAGATAATAAATGATTGGGATGCATAATATTCTAAAAAAAACAATTAGTTACCCACATGTAATTCTTATAGAATAAAATTTCAAAAAGTTATTAAACAATATTAAGAACGTATAATAATAAAAATATTTGGGAACAAAAATAGAGATAATAAATGGTTGTAATACATCATATTTTAAAAAAACAATTAATTACTCGTGTAGACCAATCATAAATCGCTTATATTTTAAGTTGAATTAAAAAAAAAATTATGCAATTCTTTTAGAATAAAATCACAAAAAGTTATGAAGCAATATTAAGGATGTATAATATAGAAATAATAGGAAACAAAAATAAAAATAATAAATTATTGTGATACATCAAATTTTTAAAAAATAATTAGTTACCATAACCAATATTACGCAAAATAGCTATAAGAAATAAAAATGGTAAAATACTCTTTTTAGTCCCTTAACTTTACTCCGGAGATCATTTTGCTCTCTTAATTTTTAAAAGGACCAATGTAGTCCCTTATGTCTTCAAATAGCGTCATTTAAATCCTTTCCGTCTAATTGTCACAAACGAAGTCTATTTCTACACGCGTGGCATCTGACATGGCATATGTTCATTACCAAAGTCACTAAAATTCCCAAAAAAATCTCCAAATTTTGCCTTCACTAAGAATCAAACCCACATTTATTTGGTTGCTTGGAAAGACATTGTACAACTAGGCCACATCAAATTTGTTTATTAGTTTTACAAATCAGATATATATATATATATATATATATATATATATATATATATATATATATATATATATATATATATATATATATATATATATATATAACAAATAAACAAGTTGAATAATCTCACTCACATTTTTTTAATCGAATCTCATGAACATGCAAACATCAAAACCCCAGATCATTGTAAAATCACGTGAATCCTCAACGAAAAAAAACATATTGCATAATACTCTAACCTAACAGTCCAAACATTACCTTGGATTCATAAGATCTAAAAAATAAGGAAAGAGCACGAAGAACACTAAACCCTATATTTCAAATTGAAGCCAATCACGCGAAATTGAAGTCAGCAAGCATAAGGATATGAATCAGCAAAAACGAAATGTTATTAAAAAAAGCTGGAAATCAAGCAAAAATTACCTAGCCGAAATCTAGAATTCCCAGATTCCGATGAAGATTCCGACGAGCTTATGTGTTTTCCGGGAAGCTTTTCCAAAATCGGGTGAGTGTGATTTTTCGATCCTTTTTTCACTTTTCCCACTCTTTCTGTTCGTGTTCTACTTATGTTCCATCTTCTGATCTTCTTCTCCTTCAAATAAATGTTTGAATCAAGGAAGTGATTTTATTGATGTGGTTTTCTGTATTCAATCAAGAATGTTTATGATATTTTCAATCTAGAATGTTTATGATAGTCACACAATTTCAATGCAGATTTTGAGTCTAACGAAATCGACGAGGACCATCCATAGTTTATTTGTTTATTTATTTATTTATTAATTTATATCTGATTTGTATAATAAATTAACAAATTTGTTGTGGCCTAGTGGTGCAATGGCTTTCCAAGCAACCAAATAAATATGGGTTCGATTCTTAGTGAAGCCAAAATTTAGGGATTTTTTTTGGAATTTTAGTGACTTTGGTTATGAACATGTGCCATGTCAGATGCCACGCGTGTAGAAATAGACGCCGTTTATGACAATTAGACGGAAATGACCTAAATGACGTCGTTTGAAGACATACGAGACTACATTGGTCCTTCTAAAATTTAAGGGACCAAAATGGACCCCGAGGTAAAGTTAAGAGGCTAAAAAGGGTATTTTGCCAATAGAAATTGAGTGATAAAAGTTTATGAAACATTATGATGATCATATTCTAAAAAAATAATTAGTTACTCATGTTGACCAACCATAAATCCCTTAAATGAAATGTGTTAGAAGCTAATAATTCATGGTTTTAATAGGAAAATTTGTATTTGACATAGTTGTGTTCGACAGAGTCGAAGTAGCTGTAGACAACTTAGTCGAAGATGGTAGAGTAGGAGTTAGCTGTATTCAACAAAGTCGAATATAACATATAGTTGTCGAAGTATGTAATCATGTATTTGATAGAGTTGAATACTGTAGTTAGTAAATAATGTGTTTGGTTGCTTATATATATACAGGTGACAACGTAAATTAAATTACACAACAACTTCATGATAAAATTTCATTTTCACAATATAGTTTATCTCTCTTACTCTTTCTTCTTCTTCTTCATTCTTCTTAAAAACCCTAATTATTCCAACAAATTGGTATCATCGAGCCAGGTTGCAATTCAGTTGGCAATGGAAAGCAGTAACACAACATCAACACAATTTCATGCAAATCTATCGTTTTGCAAAGGTGATAACTATGAGAGATGGGTTGTGCAAATGAAGGTCATCTTCAGATTTCAAGATGTGGCTGAAATCCTGAATGATGGAGTACTAGCATTAGAAGTAAATGCAAATGATGTTCAAAAGATGCGCATAAGGAACAAAAGAAGAAAGATGGAAAATCTCTTATCTTGTTTCATCAATGTGTGGATCCTAATGTGTTCGAGAAGATTATTGAAGAAGAGACGTCCAAGGAAGCGTGGGAAGAGTTAAAAAAACTTGTATGGTGGAGAGGAAAAACTAAAGAGGGTGAAGTTGCAGATGCTGAGAAAGCAGTTTTAAATAACACAGATGAAAGAAGATCAATTGGTTGTCGATTTCTTCTCAATATTAGTGTTACTCACCAACCAGATGAAGGCGTGTGGTGAATAAATCAATGATTTGTAGAAGATCGAGAAGGCGTTGATATGTCTGACGACAAGCTTTGAATACATTTTAGTGTTTATTGAAGTGTCCAAGAACCTGACTGGGATGAAGTTGGAAGAGATTCAAGCTTCATTAGAGGCTCGTGAGATGATATTGAAGCAAAGAAACTCATAAAGTGGGAAAGTGGAGGAACATGCACTGCAAGCAATATTCACCAAGAAGTCTGGAAAAGAAAAGGCGAAGAAGATAAATAATATTTCTAATGATGAGAACTCAAGCAAGAATTCAAAGAATCACTCAGATTCGGTCAAGAAAGGCATGATAAAAAAGTATTTGAGGAAGAAAGTTGATATGAAGGAGGTGCAGTGTTACAACTGTCAAGGATTTTGTCATTATGCTTGAGATTGTTGGAGAAAGAAGGAATCAAGAGAAAAAGACAATAAAGAAGTGCAATATATACATACTGGAGAAAACGAATCTGATGATATGCTACTCATGACCAATACTCAATTGAAGAATGAATAAAACAATATGTGGTATCTAGATTCAGGATGCAGCAAGCGCATGACTGGTAATAAAAATTGGTTCACCAAGTTAGATGTATCGATTAAGAAAGTGATCAGGTTTGCACATGGCAGGCACGTCACATCAAGTGGAAAAAGAAACATAGTTGTGGTCAGAAGAGATGGTCAGAGGGACAATATTACTGATGTATTATATGTACCTTCGATGACACGTAATTTGATAAGCATAAGTAAATTACTTGCAAAAGAGTATAACATGAAGTTGGAAGAAAATCATATAAAGGTGAATGATGGTGAAGGAAGGATGATCGTTAAAGCACCATTGGCAGATAACAAAACCTTCAAGATTCAGATAGTCATCATTGATCATCAATGTCTTGCTTTGACTACTGTAGAAGACAAGAACTGCCTATGATATCACAAGTATGGACATCTAAACTTAAGATTGTTGAAACAAGTTTGGTTCTACAACTATTCTTGAGTTTTGATGATAACAAAGTATAAAAGAACAATTTTTTTCTAATAGTTTGTTAAGTATACAGACTCTGAGCAAGCTCAAAAGAAAGTAAAGCTAAATTTGATCATGTAAGAAGTTGAGTAAAGATGATTATGATCAAACCAAGATAATGGGTAAAGTTGATCCAATCAGACTCTGAACTCTTGTACTTGAGAGACTCTGAATATAAAAACTCTGGACTCTGATAAAGAGTCTCTGAACTTTGGGCATCAATATCAAAATATGAATCAATGAAGAAGTTCCGGAGATAATGTCAACTCTGGTTATCACTTGTCAACTCTTCTGATAAAGTTTCCTCTGATGCTCTCTAAGTCATCCAAGATTTATATAGTCATCAAACTTTGATGTCTATTCTCAAGGTCCTGAAATCTGTATACATGATAAATCTCTCATGTGCAAAATCAATATTCTAGAGTATTTAAATGGGTAAATAGCTTTCATATATTATACTAGTCAAACGTCAAATCAATAGTACGACTTCAAAGACTATAAAAGATTTTCTACCTACTACCAAAGATTTTCAACCGATCCTACCTACTCCACAATTAAAATGCACCTCAAAGGAAGCTCCAATCCTATCCTCCAACAGATCTAATTCTTCCTATATATAGAGGCCAAAGGATGTTTTTGCGAAGACAACAATGATGCATAACAAAAGAGAAAAAGGTCTTGCGGAGAAAACTTCATGATGAAGAAAATTCTTTAAAAAAGATCATCATCAGGAAAGAAAAAGATTGAAGAAACACTAAGATTTATTTCAAATATTCTCAAGTGTATAAATTGAATTACATTGTGTGTAATCTACTTATTAATAAACACTCTTGTAAACATAATACTTGTTATATTAATGTTGGTTAATATCCTTGGGAGACTATTTTTAGTCAAAATTTTCAAGAACTCATTGACAGTTAGTCTTTGAGTTGTAATTCTTTGAGAGACTAGGGTATAGTCTGAATTCTCAAGAAGTATTAGACAAGTGGTCTTTGAGTTGTATAATAAGTTTAATTATTGAGTTAAGTCTTTTTTAATAAGGCAAAATCACTCAGGTGGGTGGACTGGAAGTAGCTTAGTTAACAGCGAACCAGGATAAAAATACTTGTGGAAAAAGTTTTTAAATCCAGAAACCCAATTCAAAACCCCCTTTTATTATGTTTCTAGTACCTTCAATTGATATCAGATCCTTGGGTCTGGTATTGACTCATTGTGTCAAACATTTAACCGTGTCAGAAAAAGATCCATTTTTTAAACACAAAATGGCTCATATAAACAATGATAAAGATTATCTTCTTGCCAATCCTCCAAGTTTTTATGGAGATAAATTTGAATACTAGAAAGACAGGATATAAAGTTTCTTTTTTGGTCAAGATGCAGACTTATGGGATATGGTTTTAAATGGCTACACACATTATATGCTTGTATGTGGATGACATGATGATCACATGTGCAGATGAGGCAGAAATAAAAGTAGTCAAGTCTGAACTGATGCAAGAATTTCAAATGACCGACCTAGGGAACTTGTCATATTTCTTAGGGATAAAGTTTAAAGACACAAGTGAAGGAGTGTTCTTGCACCAAAATAAATATGCTCAAGACATCTTGAAAAGGTTCAGGATGAGCAACTATAATGCAACTGTCACACCATTGGAGACTGGAGCAAAATTGTGAACGGATACAAATGATGAGTTTGTAAGTGCAACATTGTACCAGCAAATCATTAGATCCTTAAGGTATCTATGCAATAATGTCATGCCCTAAATTTTGACCACAAGATTTCACATCATTGTGCAAATCATCACCATCATATGGAGGTATCTTCATACCTTATTAATCCTCTCATAGATTATTGAGCATTCACCTCAATCAAGAAGTAAGGGGGTTGAGCCCTCTCAGAAGCACTCAGGCAAATGATCAATCAAGAATTGACATGATATTTAACTTTCCAAGCCTCTCAAACATCCATAAAGGATCAAGAGGTCTCCCACATCAAGAATCAAGCACAAGAATGCAACATTCCAAGGTGATCAAGCCTCAAGATCACCAGTGTCACCAAATTAGGGTTTTGGTCGACCAAGACCTCTAGAGATAAATTTTCATATGGGCATGAGCCCATACCTCAAAATATGATTCAAGAAGCTCAAAGGGACCTCATGGATCCAATCATAAGTTCAAAATAGCCTCAGGGGATGCATTCATCAAAAATCAGGAATTAGAGTTTCTTGACCTAATTCACCCCTAAGTTGACTTTTGGAGCAAGGCATGAGCCAAGACCTCAAGAAATGTTTTTGATACCTCAAATATCTTATATTTATCCTCTCACAAGTTTAAATTGACACAAAGAACTTGATTCATGAGCAATAAAAAGATGCAAATTCATCTGGACCACAAATTAGGGTTTCTGAGAAAAAGTCAACCATACCTTTGACTTTTGACCAAGACATGATCCAAAACCTTGGGAAATGATTCAAGACACTCTAAAACACCTATGGAATCCATCCATTAGGTTTGATTTAGCCCAATAACTTGATTTCATAAAGGGTCACAAAGTTTGAAATTCATCTGATAAAAAGTCAACTGTGCCCAAAACCAAGTTTGACTTTTGAGATTTTTTGACAAACATGGCTTCTTTAAATAAAAAACAATGTTAATTTATGGTTTGGATCATAATCCATCAAGAAAAGTCACGAAAAGTGAGGTTACTTGCAAAAGGGGCAACCTTAAGAAACTTAAAATTTCACTAAGTTATGGAAAAAGTGGTTTTTACCGAACTTTGCAAGGCCATAACTTGTGATCCAAGTAACCATTTTCTCCCATCCAAAGCTCAAATGAAAGCTATCACTACATACTACAAGATTGTCACCTACACCACATTTCAAATCTTCGTGGATTTTGAGCTATGGATTGATCAAAATCACAAAAATTAAGAAATTGACTTTTTCTTGACACTTAGAAAAATTTTAGGCAGAATCTGTCTCATGTTTTGTCCAACTTTGGAGGCATTTTCCATCATGATCCAAGATGAATAAGTTAAACATCAAAGTTGAAGTATGATATGTGGGCTTTCCAAAAAGTACAAGAACACATTCTAATTCAACTTGAGCAAGAAATTACAAGCCTTGTAACATGACATGAAATTCTGGTTTTTCAAGAAAGCATTGGTGCATAACTTATGCCACACGAATTTCTCCTTCAAATTTTGTCACTTTACAAACTTTTTCATCTTCCAAAAACATAAAACTCTTGATGACTCACTTGTTACTTGATCAAAGAGGCAATAATTCAGCCTAGCATATGATGATCCATCATTACAAAATGCCTTCAATTTCAAATTTGGAAATGTTACATTAATACAATGCATTGAGGTGTCATGAACCAAGCCATATCAATCCAAACTAGTCAAGATTCAGTCCAAAGCTCTGAGTGTTCAAACCTGCAAAAATTGAATTGAGTCAAGCTAGAGGAGACTTGGCACTTTGAAACATCCAAGTCAATGGCTACCTAGCTACACACTATGATCAGCCTCCATTCACTATTCCTTGCAAAACAAACTTCCTCCAATATAAATAGAGGTCATTTGTGACTGATCAACACACACCAAAACATTAGAATACATGTTTTCTTTCATTTCACTGTCTTTCACCCAATTTTGCTTCTCTAACAAGTAGGATTTGAATTTTCAAATAGGAAGCAATTCTGTCAAAACCAATGGTGTAGACACATCCTATACCTCATATAGAAGGGATCCAAACACTTTCCAAACTTCTGTAACACCAGAATCAATAACCACCATGTCACACCTAGACCTAACTGCAGTTGGGATACCACTGAGAGTTCCAGGAGATTTCCAGCCATTCCAAGCTTCTCAACACACTCACTAAGGTCCATTGAAGCTGTCCAGATCATTCAAACACATCTTTAACACCTACAACTGAGGATTTGAATTCCTCTTGCAGAGGTAAGCCTGAACCTCTCAAACTCTATGATCCATGCATCATAAATGTGTCTTCAAGTTACAAACATGTTTTAGCACCAGTGTAGAGTGTTTCCCCTCAATTAATTGCTTTGTAGCTATCGTGTATAGAATTTCATAATGTTCTTGCAAAAATTAGGGTTCATCTGTTCTTCACATGATTTCTCACTCCACACTTAAAAAAAAATGCAATTAATTGGTATCATTGAGATCCTTGTCCAAAAACACACAACTTTCATGTTTGAATCATGTAAAATCATTGCGTATTGAGTGAGATATGTGAGCTTTTGCAAATCAGCCATGGCGGGCACGAGCGAGGAAGAAGAAGGAGCCGTTGGTTCCCTTTTTTCATATTTTTGAATTTTTAAATATTTTTTAATATTTTCAATTCTTCTCAAATATCTCTCTCATTTTTAATCTTTTTCAAATGATATTTTAAACATATATCATTTATACATTTTAATATTTAATTCCACAAAAAAATCAAAAAAATATTTTATATTTGATATATTTTTGAATTTTTCAAAGAATTTCTTTTTAATTGTTTTAAACATTTTTAACATATATCTATTTTCAAAGAATTTCTTCTTCTTGATTTTTCAAAATCAATTGAATTTCAAATCATTTTGTGAATTAAAACATCTATTTTCAAACATTTTTCAAAGTTCACAACATGTTTTTAAATATATTTGATATTTTATATCATTTTTATTTAATTTTTCTTTGAAAAATGTATTTTAATTAAAATTAGGGTTTTTCCTTGATTTTAAATTTTCAAACTTCATTTGAAATACACTTGGGCCTCTAATAGAGTGTAAGAACCAACCTATTTTGTAAATAAATAATTCCTGGGCTTCTGTCATAGTATAAGTCTCGGTGCGATTTTCAAAATAACGGCGTGTTCATTATTTTTCATCTGGGCCTCTCCTTGAGTATAAGCTCCATTTTGCTTCTTTTCAAACACATTTTGTGCTTCTATTAGAGTGTAATACCCAAAATCCTTTGTACATGAATAAATTTTGGGTCTATGCTGTATTATAAGTCCCACAACGTCTTTCGGTATCGCAGTGCGATCACTATTTTCAAAATAAGTTATCAGGGCCTCTCCTTGAGTATAAGCCCCAATCTTTTGTACATAAACATTTTTTTAAATAATAATCAACCTCTATGGGCCTCTCCTTGAGTTGTAAGCCCCATACCTCTATTTTCAAAATCATCTATCTGTTTTAAACTGGTACTAAGAGGAGCATTATTCCCGGTGAAACTGCTCTTAGACCACTTGGGACTCTCTTTGAGTTATAAGCCCTAAACATTCTTTTCATTCAAATAACAACAACTTTCTTTTAATTCAAACTCAAATTCAAAGTTTTCTCAAAACTTTCTTCAATTTCTCAAAACCATAATCATACAGTGGTAATCAATACAACCAATCACAATACACTTGGGCCTCTATTAGAGTGTAAGACCCAACACCATTTCAATTCAATTCATACTTGTTTATATACTTGTTAATTCACTTATTTGTATATACTTGTGCATATCTGTCTAGAGTTTCCCCAGCAGTTAGGTCTACATTTAAGTCAAACCAGAGGTTACTTCTATCTTAGTCACTAACTAGTTCCATCATAGGAAACTTCCCTCAATACAATCTGTCTCCTCTTGGGCTTTATTCAATATGGAAATAAGAAAGGAATTATTCCCGGTGAAACTTTTCTTAAGACTGTCAAAACTTAGAAACATATATATAAAAGAAATTCATTTCCCCAGAGAGGATTAATTCCCGGTGAAACCTCTTTTGAATTTCTTCAAACGATGGAATTGTTTAACAAAGAAAGGATTATTCCCGGAGAAACCTTTCTTGAACTTTTCTTAGGCTTGGACCAACAGGCTTCTTAAAAGTTCCCCATAGCCTTCTCTTGGGCTTAGTACAAGGGCCACCAGGCTTCTTAAAAGTTCCCCTAGCCTCCTCTTGGGCTTAGTACAAGGACCCTCAGGCTTCCTAAAAGCATAGGGTAGAATTTAGTCATCTCTACTAGTTCAATCCTCAGGAAAGTCGAAGCTCCAGAACATCCAATCATTCAAGGGTTGATCTTCATCCCTTAAACCCACAGCCTCCTCTTGGGCATCATACAAAGATCTCTCTCCAACCAGAGTCTATCTCTTCTTAATGAGACTTGTATCGTCTCAGCCTCCTCTTGGGCTTCATACAAGTAGACGTGGAAAGTCTCACCTCATAGTCTTCTCTTGGACTTAACACAAGGACCCAAAGGCTTCCTAAAAGTATAGGATATATCCCGAGCATCTACCAATACACCAGTCCCCAGAAGAGTTAAAACCTCTATGGTTTTCAAACTCACCTTTAAACCCATCTGACACCCAACGAGGCTTTAACTTTCACCTTAAAAATCCCAGCCAGGGTCAGGTTACCATCAAAAAATCCTCAAAAGGATCAAAGCGTCATGGCATTTGATAATTCAACTCTTCCCTGATTCCCCAACAAGAGTTAGTTTCCCTTTGGATTCCGTAACACAGTTTAGACCTTCTCCTGGATTTCAATAAATCCTCAACAAGAGACAGCCTCCTCTTAGGCTTCATATAATGATTTTCCCAGACAGCCTCAATTTTGGGTTTTGTACAAGACAGATATAACACTCCCCAGAGGAGTCATTTTCTTTCAGCTTCAACCTTGGGCTTTGAGCAAGGCACACACAAAAAACAACATCCCCTCAGATGAGACCCTGAGTCCTCTCTGTAGGAAGATACCTCTTCTATACATCACATATCAAAATAAACAATCAAAACCTTTTGTCCAGATAATTGATGTAAGTGGCACACTTGTTGATTCAAAATCCAAGTTGGAGTCTTTCCCTTATCCTGGCTAAAACCCCTCTTTCATCTAACAGCTATAAGTAGCAAGCCTTTGGATTCCATACATCCATGCCAATGTCCCTCTCTTAGCATGAAAGATTCATAAAGGAAAAAGTGGCATTGCTCTACACTGAGTTAAAGCTTCATCCTTCATGACATCTCTCTTATAAAGGAAATTATAGCATTGTTGGATCCCATATCTCAGTTAAAGTAATTTCCCTTATAACCAATTACCTGACATTTGTGATGTATAGGTGAGATATCCCCCTTTAGAGATGACAAATTCTCTCTCAGTCAACCTTTAGCTTCAATCTGGGGCTTTGAACAAGACACAAATACTCTTATAGCTTCAATCTTGGGCTTTAAACAAGACACCAAACATTTTTTTCCTCACATAGAATAAGAGGAACTACGATTGCTCTGATTTCCCAAATCTCTTTATGGGAATACTTAGGCATAAGATTGCAAAATCTTAGCGAGCACACAAATCCAAAATCTTAGGTCTAGTACCTTCACAAAAACAATAGGAAACCCAAAAACAACAAAAACATTCTCTTAACCCTCCCAAAGGAGAAACTTTCCCAATCCATAGCAGATAAACACAAGAAAGCATTTCAAATAGTAGAAATACATGCAAACGAAGGTTCCTATAGATACTATAGATACTCTGGGTGTTAATAGCTTCCCTTTGTATAACCAAACCCCGATCCCCGATCTCTTAGCATTTGTTAAAGAAAACACTTGCGTGCAGGGTTAGTTTAAGATATCTTCCCCTTCCTTTTAAGCTTTATAGGATAAATACAGAAATCAGAAAGTAGCACAAAAATGTGGTAGGTGGTCGCGTCACCAAAAAACCGACGCTACAGAAAAATGGCGACTCTGCTGGGGAGTTTTAGGATTAGATTTCCTAAGAGGTTTAGGCCTTGTTTTACATTTATTTTTCTGCTATCTTACTTGCTTTCTCATTTTTATATATCATATGCTGTCATATTACTTGATATATTTGTTTAAATTACTGTTATTTGGGAATACGATTAATACGCATGTGGTGAGTCTGAGAGAACATTAAGATAAGTGGTGGCATATACAAGAAGGCTTATAGGGAGTGATTCCCGACCAAGCTAACTTGAGAGTCCGCCGAATCAGTGGAGGTACCCTCGTGGAATTATTAATGTTGAATGAGCAAGTCGTGAAAGCATTATTTTTCCCATTGGGCACCCTTGAAACTGAGGATTAGTAAACATTTAACCATTTTACCATTAGGTAGTGTGGTAACTATCGGGAATAGTTGATACGCGATACTACACTCAAAAGAGATTCATCTTGGGATATTACAACTCTCATGAGTCAGTCAGTTTGCTGTTAATATCCTTGAGAGGGGTCAATGATTTTGGGAACCTTTGTTAGAACCCGTTCTACAGGTACAAAAATTGACCTTTAGTACACACCTTGGGGATGGGTAGATCCATGGCTCCATGCTCGTGACGATGAACCCTTAAACCCATGTTTTCAAATGTTTTTGTTTGATGCATTCATGCATCCATGCATTTCATTCATTAAAAAACTCTTTTTAACAAGAAAAAATCTTTTTCTAAAAGAACTAAAACAATAATTGCAAATATCAGAAGTTGCGTTATGGATTTCGGTAGAAGAAAAATGCACAAGTACACCTTCAAGGTTCCAAAACTGGAAGACCTAAGGAAATTGGGAAGGATGATTACTAATCCCGAAGCCTTCAGAGCTAAGCATGGAGGACTATTGTCTCTTTTGAAGGTCAACATGATAGAAGGAGTCCTATCTACATTGGTTCAGTTCTACGATCCAGTATACCACTGCTTCACTTTTCCAGACTATCAGCTCACACCCACATTGAAAGAGTACTCTCACCTGATTGATTTACCTATCACTGATCAAGATCCATTTTCTGGACTGGAAGAAATTCCAAAAAATCAAGCCATTGCAAGAGCAACCTCTTTGGAAGAGTCAGATATCAGAACTCACATGACCACCAAGGGAGGAATCCAGGGTTTACCAGCTAAATTCCTGATGGAGAAAGCCCTATACTTTGCCAGTAAAGGAAATATAACTGATTTCGAGGATGTCTTTGTTCTGCTCATATATGGGTTATTCCTATTTCCCAACTTTGACAACTTCGTCGACACCAATGCTTTTAAGATATTCTTAATTGGGAACCTAGTCCCAACCTTGCTCGCAAATGCTTATCATTCTGTACACTTAAGGAATTTGTACAGTGGGGGGATGATCACATGCTGTGTACCATTACTCTACAAATGGTTTATTTCTCACTTACCCAACTCTGCTGCTTTTTGGGATCACAAGAGTGGTCTGCGATGGTCGCAGAAGATTATGTCTCTCATTCATTCTGACATAGATTGGTACAATCGAATCTATGACGAAATAAAAATCACCGATAAATGTGGAAGTTTCCCTAATATACCCCTCATTGGTACTAAGGGATGAATCAACTACTATCCAATTTTAGCTCGCCGTCAACTTGGATACCCGATGAAGAATATACCACATAATATTCATCTGGAGGGTCTTTTCTTCAAGGAAGGAGAGAATGAAAGGGCACTAAAGAAAGAAATAGTGCATGTCTGGCAACATGTTCACAGGAAGGGGAGAGAGTCCCTAGGAAGGCCAAATTACATCTCTGTAGAGCCTTATCTCCACTGGGTACAAACTAGGGCCATCAAACTGAAGATGCCTTACCCTCATCAAGAAGTTTTTCCCTTGAAGGAATCTGTCCTTTATTTCATGTCTGATGCGGAAAAACTCCAGGTTGCTCTTAACAAAGTCCAAGGTGAGAAGAACTCTTGGAAGAACAAGTACCATATTATTAATTTGGAGTGCACAAAGATCCAAGAAATATTGAAGGAAAAGGATGCTCTGATTGAGATATTAGAGCAGCATGCTATAGAAAGTCAGGAGGAACGAAGAAATTTGCTCTCTCCTTTCACTTGGCAAAGGATCATCGACCCGACAACAGTTGAAAGGGCCCGATCAAAGAAAAGAAAAATTCAGGAACCAGCATCTGAGCTTTCCTCTGAGAAAACTCAGGATCCATAGGCCTATTTTTCCTTCTAGCACTTTGTAAAATACTGTACTTTTGCCTGTAAAATACTGCAATCTTTCGAGTTCAATAAAAGGGTTTCCACCGCTGTATGATATTTGCAACATAACTATTAAAAGTTCTTTTGAAAAAAAAACTATAAAAAAAACAGATCATTCTCATTTTTTGCATATCATTCATTATTCTCACATAACACATCTTTGTCATTGAGTCTCACACATGTGTCGCACTCTAGAGTCAAACTGTCTCATTCGTACAATACTCAGGCCAATCGACAAAAGAAAATGGACGATCTCGAAGAAGAGAACAGAGAACTGAGAGAAAAAATCAACGCTTTGAAGGAGAGTGAAATTCTGGTATCAGGCGTGTGATGTTAAGGTGCGATGTCACAACAACACACTCTGCACAATGAACAGCAATAACAGTAACAAAGCACACAAGGAATTGTTCACCCAGTTCGGTCTAACTACCTACGTCTGGGGGCTACCAAGCCAGGGATGAAATTCACTACTTGTAGAATTAATTTTCAGACTCAACAACCCTGTTGACAATATTCTAAACTTAATTCCTACTAGTGACTTTCTACCTAAGAAACCACTTAGATATGAGAACACTACTCAATCCCTAAAACAATACTCAAGGAACAACCTCTTTGAGCAACCTTGATCTTACTTCAGAGCTTTGATCAAGTAAAAACTCTCTTTTGCTTCACAGCTTTTAAGAGAGGACAGAATACGACTCAGCAATTCACCCTAGAATTCTGGTTATACAACTCGAACAAAATACTCAAGACACTCCGCCTATGCTCTTGATCTTCTCTCTGTATTTCTGTACCTTTTTCCTTTGGTCTTGTGCGCTTTATATAGCTCCTTGAATTGGTCTTGGACTTGCTACAATATCTCGCCAGATTTGTTATTTAAAACTGAATATTTAAAACAGATTTTCTCCTAAAATCTTTTTAAATCTTCAACCTTTTAAATCTCCTACATATCTGCACTAGATCTCCTTTGCAGCAGAAAATATCTATCCCAAGATATTCGCATCCAATGAGACAGCTTGCTCTCCAAAATTCCAGCTAATACGCAACCCTAACAACATCACAGCCTGATGTTATTAATTCTGCAGATCTGATGTTACAACATCGCCATGTGACATCAGACATCCAACTTTAGCAAATTAATTACTTAACACAGCCCAGTGTTAAACCTCAATGTTGCAACATCACCACCTTGACATCAACATTGAATATACTTTGTTTTACCAAAATTCCAGCCAATCCAAGAACTAAGAATCTCCCCCTTTGGCTAATTTTGGCTAAAACAATCTCTGCACCTTCAGAGACTTTAGCAGCGGAAAAACTTCAATCAATAATCTTGAAACTCTAAGCAGCAGCATCAGCAGTAACATCTTTTCTTCACAAAACTCTGCTGCTCACATAAAAACTTTAGCATATATCATTATGCTACAAAACAGCTACAGCTGCACACAATTCAACATTAGCAGCATCTTTAATTTACTTCAGCATCTAGCACAAAAACTTTGCTGCAGCACCATCTACAACAGTAACAATTTTGCTCATATTTCAACAATGTTGCTCCCCCTCAATCATGAACCAGCATGGCACTTGTCAATTACTCCCCCTTAATATCTGCATCACATTAGCAGCATTTGGCATTCTTTGATACTCTTGACTCTCTTGGCTATTTCTCCCCCTTTTTAGCCACAATTAGACAAGGTTCAATCAGAAGCCCTATGAACTACAGTCAGTACACCCTAGCTCTCATTGTTAGCCTCCCAGTTAGCAACCAGGCAAAACAAATCATAGAAGGAAACCAAAAACATAAACAGGCGCATATAACTGCACAATATTCAAATTACATAACCAAGCACATTAAGTGTTGAAACACAGACAAAAAATAAACTAAAACTACTAGACGCAAAAGCAAATATGCTAGTCTTCATTTAAACTAGATCCAACTCCAGGATTCTCTTCCTCCTCCTCTGAGCTATCGGCACTGGCATTTTCACACTCACCACTCTTATCAACCTCATCTTCCTTAGAGCCATCAACAATGTTCTCATTATTTTCTTCAGGAACATCATCACCACTATCCAGTTCTAACTGCTGGATCAACTTTTCAAGTCTCTCTTTTCTAACCAGACTGGTACTGATGACTGCATCAAGGTCTTTGCACATGGTCTTCAATTCTTCGATCAGTTCAGCCTTTGTAGTCTTCTTCTTGACTTCAGCAGTTGATGTTAGAACAATGTCTGGAACATGATGTCCAGAAAACAGTTTAGGGTGTAGGGACAAGGCTGTCATCCTCTGGCAAGCTATGTATGAGCTTGTTAAAGTCTCAGGTTGCTGATCTAAAATGATTCTACACACCAAAGAGGGGAATGCTATAGGTAATTTGACAGCATTGGTTTTAGCATGTTTTACCACTTGGTTAAAGATGTAGCTTCCAAAGTCAAATTTCATTTTCTTTCCAACAACATAGATAAACTTTCCAAGTCCAACAACAATTGTTGTTTTATGGTTGGTTGGCACCCAGTTCGCTGCACCAATCCTGTGAAGAACGACATACTTAATGCTGATCTTGCTAGTCTTCAGCTTCCCTTTCAATGGCCAAACCTTCACTTGTCCAGCAGTAATCTCCTTGCAGATATCGTTATCAGTAGACTCAAGATCACTGCATTCTCCATCATGTCTACCTAGATATTTGTTGATGATGCTAGGAGAAAAATTGATGCACTTCCCTCTAACAAATACTTTCATGAAGTCTGTGCTTCTCTTGTCAATAATGTTGATAGGTATGTTAACAATAAACTCTTTGACAAGCCCATCATAACATGTTGGAAGAGCAGTCACGGTCTTAACCAGACCAACAACATTTATCAGTTCCATAATTTCTTCCATTCCCAGAGCTTCTTTTCCAAGTTCCCTTTCCAAGGCTAATCTTCTCTGATAAACAAACTTCCACATAGATGCACTACTGGCATAATGGAAGGATATGTTGTCCACTGGCACTTCTGGGACCTTATCAAAGATTCTTTTTAAAATGGTTTTTCTGATAGGCGTGATGTCCTGAACATCATCTTCAACATCATAGTCAGACTCTGAATGCTCCACAACCTTCCTTTTTCTAGGATTTACTTTCACTTTACTCCAGGCTTTTGTAGGTCTAACAACACTGTTCTTCTTCTTATCATCAGATGACCTCTTAGGAGAGGATTCAACCTTCTTTTCCTTCCTAGATTTTAACGTCTTTGCAATACTTGGGACAGCTCTTGCTATCACTTCATCATCTGATAGATCATCTACATTGATCATACCAACAGAAGGGGGTTCAGCAGATGTTCTAACATTCTCCTCAACATTTGTCTCTTCATGCATGTCTTTACTCTGATCAGCATCTTCAATAGCTGTTATTGCAAGTTGTTGAAGACTTGACTTATCTACTTGCACGCTATCTTTCTCAGCTAGCATCTGATTCAGTGGAATTGAACTTCCTTTAACAGGGATGCCTTTGTCCAGAATTTTTGAGGCAAGATTACCCATCCTATTATCTACACCAAACTTCTCTTCAATAGACTGAGAAGTTGATGATTTTGGCACAGGTTTGTCCCCAAATAACACACTCGTAACAACTTTCTTTGTTTCAGGATTCTTAAAGATAGTAGCAGGTCTCTTAGGAGTTAGTTTAGTGGGTCTCGAAGTACCTGATTCAGGAAGAATGGTTGAGAGGGGCTCAATGTCCATAGGATCGGGTGCTGAACCTTCGTCAGTGGAAACCCTAGCTCTTCCTTTTGTGGAACTCTGACACTCAGATTTCTTGGATGGAGAAGCCATGAATCCTTTCAGCGAGGGTTGATTCTTGAAGGCGAAGAAGTTAATTCGTTGCGAGAACAGGGCTTTGAAGAAGCGTGATGTTACAGCACCAGGAAATGGGGGTCTGAGGCAAGGAGCTTAATTTTGTGTAATTTTTAAAGACCAATTACTAATTTTCTCCCTCCATAAAGACTTTCCTTTTAAAAAGTTCACATCAGGACTCATTAACTCTGAGTGACCTTTTAGCATCCTGACGTCATAGTCTGATGTTATAACATCAACTTGAGCATCATTAGTTGAATTACCTTCAAGAGAAATCCACTGATAGAAATTATCTTTGGTTTTGACACCCTTCATAACAACCTGATTGTGCTCATCAGAAACCACACACTCATCTTTGGTGTAGTTAACTTTGTACCCTTCATCACACAATTGGCTTATGCTGATCAAATTTGCATTTAAACCATTGACAAATAGAACATTATCAAGTTCAGGTCTACCATCACCTTCCACTTTTCCAACTCCTGCAACTACACCTTTCTTGCCATTCCCAAACATAACCTTATTTGCATGGCAAGGATTGAACTCCACCAACTGCTCCTTTGATCCAGTCATGTGCATTGAACATCCACTGTCAAAGTACCATGCATCCATGGCAACCTGTCCATCTGAGGTATGAGCCAATAGACACGTGATCTGAGCTTTAGGAACCCATTATTTAGAAACTTTGGATCTGACCTTCTTCTGTCTGGTTTGAGGAACTGAATTTGGATAACCATGCAATTTAAAACAAGAGTACTGCACATGTCCAAACCTTCCACAATAGTAGCATCTAACTCTGTCAACTCTGAAGTGGTTATTTCTTCTGCTACTTGGATGATGATACTGTTGCTGCCACCCATAATGTCTTCTTCTTCCATAGTTGGAATATCTTCTTCTGTACTAATGTTGTCTTCTAGTCTGTCTCCTATGGTGATGAGGCTTCCTTCTTCCATAGTAATGAGGCACAACATTGTTGTATCCATATCCATAACCATACCAGTTTTCCTGATGTTGAGACACCTGATGAGACATATTCTGTTTGAACCTTGCAGCTTACATGCTCTTGTGATATTGGGGAGGCATATACTGACTAGCTCCTTGAGGCTGCATCTTCCTCTGAGGGGGACCATTCCCTTTCTCAACATTCTGAGGCTGAACAACCCTCTTAGGAGTAGGATCCTGTCTCTTTGTTTGAGACTTTGGTTGGGACACCTCCTCCTTTGCTCCTGAGGTGCTTGCCACATATCCTATACCAGACTTATCACCTGCAACCTTTTCTGTCTGAAGGATCTTATCAAGTGTGTCTGTATCATAGCTCAGCATCCTAACAGACTTGGTCATATGATCAAGGTGAGCTTTGACCAGTACAACTTCATTTTCCAGATCAGCTTTTTCATTCTCAAGCTGAGCAATCTGTTGCTTGTGGCTCTTGTTTTCTTGACAAATCTCAGTACTTTTTAAACACAGCTCTTGATAAGTAGAAGCTAACTCCTCATAAGTTATTTCTCCATCACTAGAATCATCATCTGAAACAACAGCTCCTATTAAAGCTCTAACATGCTTTGCTGACTCACCTTCACTTTCACTATCAGAGTCAGACCAGGATACTGTCATGCCCTTCTTCTACTTTTTCAAGAAGGTGGGACATTCTTTCTTGACATGTCCATACCCTTCACTCTCAAAGCACTGAACTCCTTTATCTTGGGAAGTTTTCTCTTCATCCTTCTCTTTTGACTTGCTGGTGTCAGAAGTTATGTTCTTGACATTAGGCCTGGAGTTATTATTCATTCTCTTGAACACTTTATTGAACTGTCTTCCCAACATAACTATGGCCTGAGATAGATTCTCCTGGGATTCAGAACTCTTTCCTTTTTCTTCTTCATTATTTGACACCAGGGCTATACTCTTTGGCTTCTTTTCTGGCTCTTCCTCATTCAACCCAAGCTCAAAAGTTTGAAGAGATCCAATGAGCTCATCAACTCTCATCTTGCTGATGTCTTGTGCTTCTTCAATGGCAGTCACCTTTATCTTGTACCTCTTAGGAAGTGACCTAAGAATCTTCCTTACAAGATTTTCATCTGACATCTTTTCACCAAGAGCACTGGAAGCATTAGCCAGCTCAAGAACACTCATGTGGAAGTCATGAATAGTCTCATCTTCCTTCATCTTCAGACTTTCAAACTTCGATGTTAGAAGCTGAAGTCTTGACATCTTAACTCTAGATGTTCCTTCATGTGTAGCCTGCAAAATATCCCACGCTTCCTTAGCAACTTCACATGTATTGATTAACCTGAAGATATTCTTATCCACTCCATTGAAAATTGCATTTAGAGCTTTGGAATTTCCAAGGGCAAGCTCATCTTCTTCCTTGGTCCATTCTTCTTCAGGCTTTGGCTTTGAGGTGCCTTCTTTGTCTTTGCTAGTATCATCTTTTTCACTCATGACAGGTGCTTTCCACTCTTTAATAATAGCCTTCCAAGCCCTGCTGTTCAAGGATTTTAAGAAAGTGGTCATCCTTGGCATCCAATAGTCATAATTGGATCCATCCAAAATAGGGGGTCTGTTGACGAATCCTCCAACTTCTTTGTCCATCTTTACACCAGAAAGTAACTTCCCTAGATCTCACCCAGAGACAGACAGGATGCCTGCTCTGATACCAATTGAAATTTTGGTATCAGACGTGTGATGTTAAGGTGCGATGTCACAACATCACACTCTGCACAATGGACAGCAATAACAGTAACAAAGCACACAAGAAATTGTTCACCCAGTTCGTTCTAACTACCTACGTCTGGGGGCTACCAAGCCAGGGATGAAATTCACTACTTGTAGAATTAATTTACAGACTCAACAACCCTGTTGACAATCTTCTAAACTTAATTCCTACTAGTGACTTTCTACCTAAGAAACCACTTAGATATGAGAACACAACTCAATCCCTAAAACAATACTCAAGGAACAACCTCTTTGAGCAACCTTGATCTTACTTCACAGCTTTGATCAAGTAAAAACTCTCTTTTGCTTCACAGCTTTTAAGAGAGGACAGAATACGACTCAACAATTCACCCTAGAATTTTGGTTATACAACTCGAACAAAATACTCAAGACACTCTGCCTATGCTCTTGATCTTCTCTATGTATTTCTGTACCTTTTTCCTTTGGTCTTGTGCGCTTTATATAGCTCCTTGAATTGGTCTTGGACTTGCTACAATATCTCGCCAGATTTGTTATTTAAAACTGAATATTTAAAACAGATTTTCTCCTAAAATCTTTTTAAATCTTCAACCTTTTAAATCTCCTACAAATCTGCACCAGATCTCCTTTGCCGCAGAAAATATCTATCCCAAGATATTTGCATCCAATGAGACAGCTTGCTCTCCACAATTCCAGCTAATACGCAACCCTAACAACATCACAGCCTGATGTTATTAATTCTGTAGATCTGATGTTACAACATCGCCATGTGACATCAGACATCCAACTTCAGCAAATTAATTACTTAACACAACCCAGTGTTAAACCTCAATGTTGCAGCATCACCACCTTGACATCAACATTGAATATACTTTGTTTTACCAAAATTCCAGCCAATCCAAGAACTAACAGAGAGTTTGGAGAAACTCCACAACATGATGGAATCCCTGGCAGCAGATCAGGATCAACAACCTCAAAGGACTGCGATCTCAGAGATTATGTATACACCAGCGTTTGAGACACCCGACAGTCATCCTCAGTACAACATGCCTAAAGGTTTTCCATGGGGCATGCCTTTCAATTTTATACCTGAAGGATATATACCTCCGGTCACTGAAGAAGCAGAAGCCGTAGCAGGAACCTCCAGACCTGAAGGTTACAAACTTCAGGTAAAAGAAGATGTAAGAGTTACGACAAAAACTCCTGAAGGTTACAAACTTCAGGTCACTGAAGCACCAAGAGTTATCACCATAATGTCTATACCACAACCGGTGATACCCACTATCCCAGAGGAACAGATTCTGCAGGCCACTTCTGGCAGAAACGAAGAAGTATATGAAAAGATGAATGAATTCCAAGAACAGTTCTTGGAAATGCAGAAGGAACTGCATGCCATTCATGGACAGGACTTGTTTGGTAAGGATGCTGCTGACCTCTGTTTGGTCCCTAATGTAAAGATACCTCACAAATTCAAGGTGCCTAACTTTGAAAAATACAAAGGTAACTCTTGCCCTCAATGTCATTTGGTAATGTAAGCTCGGAAAATGTCTACCCAGACAGAAAACCAGCAGCTACTAATCCATTACTTCCAAGACAGTTTAACCGATGCCGCACTCAAATGGTACATGGGTTTAAAATGCACCAAGATCAGTACTTTCAGAGATCTTCGGGTAGCCTTCATTCAGGAATATAAATATAATTTGGACATGGCACCAGATAGGGACCAACTCAGAGCAATGTCCCAAAAAGATAAAGAAACCTTCAAGGAGTATGCTCAGAGATGGCGTGAAATCGCCGCCCAGATCTGTCATCCTCTCGAGGAAAACGAAATGACAAAGATCTTCCTGAAAACATTAAGCTTGTTTTATTATGACCGAATGGTTGCCAGTGCACCTATCGACTTCACTGAAATGGTGAACATGGGGGTACACCTTGAGGAAGCAGACCGAGAAGGATGATTGGTCAAAGATGCAGAGCCATCCAACAGTACTAAAAGATACAGTAGTGCTTTCCAAAAGAAGAAAGAGCAAGATATCAGTAATATCTCTCTGGGTACGCAAAGACGAAGGTATCAACTTCGGCAGGTAGCAGTAGTAATTCCAGCTATCAACCTAGCGCCAGCTCCGACATATTAACCTCAGGTTGCTTAGAGCCAACCGAATCAACAATAGTATCAGCAAAGGCAACAACAACCTCTTCAGCAGGCCCGCCCGCAGTACAATAATAACAATCGTACTACAAGATCACCAGGGTTTGACCCTATACCAATGTTATATCCCGAGTTATTTCCACTTCTGCTGGCCAAGGGGCATGTTCAAACCAGGACTCCTTTCACAGTACCAGACAACCCACCTTTTTGGTTCAAAGCAGATCAAACTTGCCCTTACCATCAAGGAGGATCAGGACATAACATTGAGAATTGCCTCAACTTTAAATCTGATGTACAGAAGCGCATCAGAAACGGGGTTTTATCTTTCAAAGATATTAATCTGGATGTTCAAACAAACCCATTACCGCAACATGAAAAGACTATGGTGAATTTGATAGAAGGAGAACCTGGCAGCAGTTATCAAATTCACGATGTACGCCTACTGGGAACAAATCTGGTGAAAATGCATTGCAGGAAGAGCGGATACGGCCATGTGCCACCTCACAACTATCATCAGTGTGATATTTTTTCCAAGAACAATCAAGTATGTGCCATAGTATAAGCAGCTCTTCAAGAGAAAATGGATCTAGGCTGGATTCAGGATCACAGGATTCATGAAGTAAACATGGCCCATGCACATCCAAACATTGTTCAAAATCATGACATTCGTGCAATGAACGTCAATTTAGTGGCAATGCACTCAAGACAAATTCAGTATTACAACTTGTCGCTGCATGACTACAGCGCTTGCCCGATTTGCTTAAAATACAATCAGGGATGCTCTTTTGTACAAGAGGCCCTCCAGCGTCAAATGGATCTCTGATGGATCCAAGACTACCATGAAAGGAATGATCATCAGGTCAACATGGTTCAGATCTTTGACATTCGCTTAATGAATACTAGTCTAGTGGAATTGCATGCCAAGCAGGTCAGACTTGGTTTCCTGTCCCCGCATAATTATCAAGACTGCAAAGAATGCTCCGAAAATGTTCAAGGTTGTGCACTTGTACAAAGAACTCTTCAACATCTGTTGGACCACTGGTAGCTTCCAGTATACCAGGATGAAGACACGCAACAAGTTAGTATAACTAATGGAAATCCTGATAGACACCAAAGTTGTGATATCCGCTTACTAGAAACGGATCTGGTAAGGATGCACTGCATACAAAGTAGGTACGGTCGGGTACCACCTCATAATTATGAACGCTGTGGAATATGTTTAGAAAATAACCAAGGATGCTACCTCGTGCGAGCAGCTCTCCAGCATCAGTTAGACCGAAAGGAAACTCAACCATGCTTGAATTCTCAATCAATCAACATGGTGCAAGGTTGCCTCCTTGTTTAAAACAAGGACCGAGGACTACTAGACAAGAGCATTGTCATAGTCTCCCGTAATAGAGAACCTGTCAATCATGGAATTACCAAGGATGTTTTCACCATAATTCCTCTGCTCAATGAGTCAAAGATCCCTCTTGACAGTAGAAAAATTCCCAACCTAGAGCCAATTGAGGTTGCTTATGACGGTCGAAAGACCCAAATAGCCCCTGTGGTCATCTACTTACCAGAACCAATACCGTACAAATCAGAGAAAGCTATTCCATACAAGTACGGTGCAACCACGATAGAAGATGGAAAAGAAATTCCACTTCCAATTGTTGTAAACATCGCTGATATCAGTCGAGTTACCCGGAACGGTCGAATCTTCAACAGAGGAGTTGGAGAACCTACAAAAGAAAAAGAACCTCAAGTTGAAGTTCCTAATCAATAAATTGGTCAATCCAGCAACACGAAACCCGTAAAGAATAACGATGAAATACTAAAGCTCATCCAGAAAAGCGAGTACAACATTATGGATCAATTGTTGAAAACTCCTTCTCGGATCTCTGTGTTATCTCTCCTGCTCAGTTCAGAAGCTCATAGAGAAGCTCTACAGAGAGTCTTGGAACAAGCCTTTGTAGAACAAGATGTGACAGTAGGTCAGTTCGATAACATTATCTCCAACATCACTTCCTGCAATAATTTGGGTTTCAGTGATGAAGAACTTCCAGAGGAAGGCAAGAATAATAACATGGCACTCAATATCACAGTCAATTGCCAGAACGATGCTTTAGCCAGTGTACTGGTAGACACAGGTTCATCCTTGAACGTCATGCCAAGGTCAACTTTGGTACAACTATCTTTTCAAGGCACTCCCATAAGAGGCAGTGAGATCATCGTCAAAGCCTTTGACGGATCCAGGAAAATAGTTATCGGTGAAGTCAATCTTCCCATAACCATCGGTCTCCACACTTTCCAAGTCACTTCCTAGGTCATGGACATCCGAGCAGCATATAGCTATTTATTAGGAAGACCTTGGATACATGAAGCAGGGGCAGTCACTTCGACACTTCACCAGAAGCTGAAGTTTGTCAAAAACGACAAGTTGGTCACAGTATGCAGAGAACAAGCTCTAATCGTGAGCAACCTATCATCATTATCCTATTTAGAACTAGAGGAGGTTGTTGGAACTCAATTTCAAGCACTCTCGGTGAACAATGAGAATCACCATAACAAAGGAACGTCGATTTCCTCATACAAAGACGCTCTCCAAGTGATAGGGAGTGGCGACGTAAAAGGATGGGGACTGATTGTAATTCCTGCTGATAACAAGATAAGAAAAGGTCTTGGTTTTTCTCCAACATGTACCCAGACTACAAAGAAGGATGAAAGATTTCGTCCCATTCAGGATTTCTTCCACAGTGGAGGTTTCCTCCACCCGATATCTCAAGAAGTCCACACCATCGAGGAGAACAACTCTTCTAATACAAATGAAAGTGGAAATCATATTTTAACGATGAAGGTAATATATCTCAGGGAGAAACGTATATGCCATTCTGCTCTCCAAAGCAAAGTCCCAGATATATACCAAGATCAGACGTCAGAATGATCTACAGAGATTGCGATCCTGAAGGATGTCGTGCTCCACCCAACTCATTAGTGGAAGACACTCTGATGAAAGACAACTTTGACTATGATTCTTATGATCCCCTGGATGATTTGCCTATCTGGAAGCCTTGCATGGAAGACTCGGGGCTAAAGAGTTAGTCGGATAATGCATATCTGCTGAATGATCTTGAAAAGAATACGCCTGTTCTCCCAGAGTCATGGAATCTTTACCCAGAACATTCTGAGAATGTCCAACACCATGTTGATGAATTTGTACAGATTGCAGGGCAAGAATTTATCAACTTTTCTTTTCCTGAAGTTAATGTCACTGAGGAAGATGGCTCATATATCCCCTCAGAATCTTGGGATACCTTGGGGGCAGCCAAGCGGCAAGTACGACTTTCTAGTAAAATACACTGCTCTCGAAAGCTCTCGCATTAGATATGAGAACATCCAGCCAACAGGATGGGGGTTCCTCTTGAAAATGAAAGTATTGTCGAGGATATAATAGAAGAGTCCTCCTATGATAACTCTGCATGGGAAGAAGACTCCAGTGATACAACTCCGCCAGAAATCAGTGTTATTACTGAAGACAAACCTATAAAGAAGATACCGGACTTTGTGATCCACAGAGGAGTTCGTTGCCATTGGGTTACGGTCAATGTCCCGAATGTCGTTCATAAATCGAAGTAATTTCCGCATCTTTGTTTTGACCTTTCACCTTGCCCAGGTGAAATAGGTGTTTTATAGGGCTCTCTTTTCTGTAAATGCCCCTCTTCACTTCGCCCAAAGCGACAGAGTTTTGTTTTATAGGGTTGTGTTTCAAGAATCGACAAATCATGAATATATAATGTCATTATGAATTCCTGCATTTATTTCTATTTTCAGTTTTCGCTTTTTCAGAAAATAATAATCCTAAAAAAACCCCAAAATAAAAACAAACGTTTTACAAAAAAATACACTGCACACACTTTTGCATTCTCTCTGCCTTTTCTAAAAAGGAATCATCACATCGTGTAGATTACTTGTTTTAAGCCCCATTAAACATACGATCCAATGCCTTCTCCCAACTTTGAATTCCCGGTATTTGAAGCTGAAGAAGAAGAGGACGAAGAAATTCCAGAAGAGATCTCCTGACTACTCAGACAAGAGGAAAGATCCATTGAACCTTACAAAGAGTCATTGGAAATGGTCAATTTAGGTTCAGAAGAAAAAAGGAAAGAAGTTAAGATTGGAGCACTGCTCAGTCCAACTGTCAGAGAAGGCTTGATAAAACTTCTCAAAGAATTTCCAGATGTGTTTGCTTGGTCCTACCAAGACATGCCAGGGTTGGATACCAGCATCGTGGAACATCACTTACCGCTAAAAATAGAATGTCCTCTGGTAAAACAAAAAATGAGAAGGACTCATCCAGATATGGCCATCAAAATTAAGGAGGAAGTGCAGAAGCAGATCGACGCAGGATTCTTTGCCACCTCAGAGTATCCTCAATGGCTAGCCAACATAGTGCCAGTTCCAAAGAAGGACGGGAAAGTCAGAATGTGTGTAGATTACAGGGGTTTATATAAAGCAAGTCCAAAGGATGATTTCCCCCTACCACACATTGACATGCTAGTTGACAGCACAACAAAATTGAAAGTATTCTCCTTCATGGATGGATTCTCGGGCTATAATCAAATCAGAATGGCGCCAGAAGACATGGAGAAAACTTCATTCATCACCCCATGGGGAACCTTTTGCTACAAAGTAATGTCGTTCGGTCTAAAGAACGTAGGGCAACTTATCAAAGAGCGATGACAACTCTGTTTCACGACCTGATGCACAAAGAAATCAAAGTATATGTCGATGACATGATTGCCAAATCTAAAACAGAAGAAGAACATGTGGAACGTCTATCAAAGTTGTTCTAGCATCTGAGGAAATACAAACTCCGCTTGAACCCCAATAAATGTACATTCGGTGTTCGTTCAGGAAAGCTCTTGGGATTCATCGTCAGCCAAAAAGGAATTGAGGTTGATCCCGACAAAGTTAAGGCCATTCAAGAAATGCCTTCACCAAAGACTGAAAAACAAGTAAGAGGATTTTTGGGATGTCTCAATTACATATCAAGATTCATATCCCTCATGACCGCGACATGCGCGCCAATCTTCAAACTACTCATAAAGAATCAAAGATGTATATGGACAGAAGACTTCCAAAAGACTTTCGACAGCACCAAAGAATATTTGGTGAATCCACCGATTCTGTCTCCTCCAGTGGACGGAAGACCATTGATCATCTACTTAATAGTCTTAGAAGAATCCATGGGTTATGTGCTTGGCCAACAAGACGAGACGAAAAGAAAAGAGTCTGCAATTTATTACTTAAGCAAGAAGTTCACGGACTGTGAAACTCGATACACTATGCTTGAGAAAACTTGTTACGCTCTGGCTTGGGCAGCCAAACGTCTTCACCAGTACATGATTTGTCACACTACTTGGTTAATATCCAAAATGGATCCGATCAAGTACGTCTTCGAAAAGCCTGCTTTGACGGGAAGGATTGCCCGTTGGTAGATGTTGTTATCAGAATACGACATCGAGTACCATGCACTGAAGGCCATCAAAGGAAGTATTTTAGCCGATCATTTGGCTCATCAACCGATTGACGATCAAGAATCAGTCAAATTTGACATCCCGGACAAAGATGTGATGTACTTAAAAATGAAAGATTGCGATGAACCACTACCAGACGAAGGGCCAGAGCCAGGATCCCAATGGGGACTGATAACGTGAAATTATATCGTATATTTGACTTGACTAGCATGGATTTTAGTTTCATTTTATTTATTTATGTCTTGTTATGCCAGTATTATTGTCCCATTTCAAGTACCTCAAGTAAAATTGGTCGCAAAGGAGATTTGAGCAAAAAAGGAAAAGAAACGAAGTAAAACAAAAAAAACGAAGAAAATACAACAAAGGCCCAAAATGCAAGATCCAAGGCCTAGCCAAAGCCCAGGTGGTGCCTACCACCACTAAGTGTGGCGCCTGCCATGCACAAAGGGGTGTGACGCCCACCACCTATGTTAGTGGCGCCTGCCACGTAGAAAAAAACAAGGAGTGGCGCTTGCCACTCTCATGTGGCACTTGCCACTTTGCCACTTTGCCACATTCTCTTGGATTCTCTCCATGCCCCGTCTTTCTCCTTCAACCCAACCATCCTAAATTCACGCCAGCTATCAGATTTTCAAGGGAAGGTAGTTAAGTATAAAAGGGGAGGTTCGTCTTCAGTTTAAGGGGTCCAAGTTTGTGTGCGGAAGTGCTGTTAATAGTTTTAGGCAGAAATTACATTGTAAAAGTGGTAGTTTTCCCACATTGAGGAACTACCTCACAACTAGCGTTTAGGCCTACAATTTGTGTAACATGATTGGATCAACAATCTTGCTTTCAATTTAATATCAGTTTTATTCAGGTTCACTTACCTTTACTGCATATTATTTTCCAGCTTTTATTTTCCGCAATTTATATTTATGCTTTATCTTTCTGCCACTGTTATCTTTTTAAGCTTTTACTATTTTCTTCAAGTACCACTTTAAAACTACTTTAAACCGCTTGTTAAATGACATGATGTCCTTGAATGCAATTATGATATTTAGTTTGTATATGTTTAAGTCCATGTCTAGTTAAATTGTCTAGAGGCCGTCATATGAGGACCGTCGTAACCGGGGGGACTCCGTAGACATAATAGGTATGAAATTGTGATTGTATGTCATTTTGGTTGTAATTTCTAATCATAATTTAAGTAGCTTTGTCACGAGAGTGAGAGGTTATTTATCATTGTTTTGTCACGAGAGTGAGAAGCATATAAAGGTTTAAGCCGAGATCCGCGAGAGCGTGAGGAATGAACCGGATAGTAGAAATTAGGCATCATATCTAAATACAGCGAGAGCGCTTTAGATAGAGATTAGGATATTATTGGCTTTCAAAGTGTGTTTCTTAGTTACCGGGTGAGTGAGAGCAAAATCTTGGGATTAAGAAGTATAGCTTTAGTTAAGACCGCGAGAGCGTGAGGCGGAGCCTTTTAGTCGGTATATTTTATGGAATAGGCGTATAATCACAATCAGTACCCGTTTTCTATAAGTCCCTTAGGTGCGCAAAAATCATATTTCGGGCTCGGTTTAGTATTATTTTTAAACCTTTAGTAATTAGCGTTTATATTTCCGTTTGTACCTTTTTAATCATTAGCCTTAGCTTTACATCGCAGCAATAGATAACACTAGGTTGACATTGGTCTCTGTGGGTTCGACAATCTTTTATATTACTTCGATATTTTCGTGCACTTGCGGACGCATCAAGTTTTTGGCGCCATTGCCGGGGACCAACAGTCAATATTGTGATTTTGTTGATGCACCGTATAGACTAAGGCACTCTTATATTAATTACTATGTATCACCCAGATTTCCAATACAATTACCACTCCCAATATTTTGAGGAACCGCAAGAATCCCATAAATCGGACCTCGAAATATTAATGGAGGATTTCAATGCGACGCTAACTCATTCTCACCCAAATTCCCTCTATGATTACCACTCCCAGTATTTTGAGGAACCACAAGATTTCCATAAATCCAACCTCGAAATACTAATGGAGGTATATAATTCAACACTTACTCACTCTAGGATAGAATATATGATGGAGCATTTTGTGGAGACACAAACTCTCCAAAATGAAGAGTTTAGAAACCAACATCTCCAAATTTATGAAACCTTTAGGCAGATGAACACTGTGGTCGAGTCCCTCGTGACTCACACTGAGGCATTGGAGACTCAAATCTCCCTGCTTGCACAGACACCTATAGGACCCTCCCCTGAGAGATATGTGGATGTTGTAACGACCAGTAGTGAAGAACAAATAGAAAATCCTAAGGAGAGTGATAATGAGGTTGATGAGATTTCTGGTGAGAAAAGAGTAGAAATTGAAAAAAATCCACCAACACCACCCGAAATGGAGGTTGTCGAAGAGGTAGAGAAGGAAGCACCTATTGTTGCTCCTTCTCCCTATACCCCACCAATTCCTTTACCGCAAAGGTTTGTAGAAGTTAAGGTAGACTCCCAATCCAAAATGTATGTGGAGGTATTGGAAAATATCCACACCGATGCACCCTTGTCTGAGGTCCTGCACAAAAAGAGAGAATCAGAGGACCATGAAACTAGGGATATCATTAATGCTAAGAGGGTAAGGCTTGCCTTTGAGGTAGTGGATGAAAGAACTAAGCCCAAACTTGAAAAACTGATACTCAGGATAGATCCAGAACCACCACCACAAGTTCAAAATAATGAACCACCCCACAGAAGGAAGAAAATAAAAGGTGAGGGATATGAGAGATGGCTTGATAAGTGGCCATGGAAACCTAAGACTGTCAAAATTTTGATCGAGGAACCATCCTTGAAAGAACCACCTTGAGTGCTTGCACTCCTTAGCCTTCGAGCTATCGACGTTAAACAAAGCGCTGCGTGGGAGGCAACCCACGAGGTTTTTATTTTAAGTTGTTATGTTTATTTAAATTTGCAGAAAATAAAGAAATGTACTGCTTGTCACGTCTTAGCTACATCTAGGCGAAAAATCTCTAGACGACGATCCTGGAGATGAGTCGGTGCCCACGGACATTCCTACGAATGTCTCTGCTGGTGGTGACACCGATGATGAGTATGATAGGAGAGAGAATTTCTCTCCTGTCCATAACTCACCTCTTCCTCATTCTTTGCATGGTCAATTTCCACCTGCACACACCTTGCCATATTTTTCTAACACTTTTGCAGGTACTTCCTCCGGAAGCGGGCGAATATGATGAGCTGGTTCAAGAATTGGATAATTGAAGATATCATAAAATTCCAGACGCCGAAGTGTAGCACGAGTTTTTGCGTGGTTGCAAAGCACTATCGCTTTGGGGTACTACAATTCGATTCATTTTTTATCCTATTGAAGCTGATGAAGGAAGGGAAATAGATGTCTCCAATTAACCCTGCTTGCAAACTGAGTTTGAACAGATGACTGTTGGTTTACAGATGCTATTAAGATTGTGGGTCTCTCTTAGGTTATTTTGTTAAAAAAAACAGTGTCTAGGCTATTGGTAGGATGTTAGGACTAATGCTTTTCGATTGATGTATGAAGGTACGAAATGTTGGGTTTTTTGATTAGTATGCTCGCTAAGATTTTTCCAATCTTATGCCTACGTATTCCCGTTTAACGAAACAGGGAAATCAGAGCGATCGTAGTTCCTCCTATTCTATGGGAGGAAAAAAAAGGTTGTTTTGGTGTCTTGTTCAAAGCCTAAGACGTGAAGCTAAATGTAGTTTGTATCTTGTTCAAAGCCCAAGATGTGAAGCTAAAGGGTTTTGACTTTAGAGAGAATTTGTCATCTCTAAAGGGGGTCTGTTTGTCACAACTGTTGGGTGACTGATTATAAAGGAGAATTACTTTAACTGGGATATGTGAACCCAGTAATGCCATAATTTCCTTTATAGGGGATTTTTAACCTGAAGGAGAAGACTTTAAATCAGTTTAGAGCAATGCCATCTTTCCTTAGGAATTTCTCATGCTAAAAGAGGGACAATGGTGTGGATGTAAATAATCTAGAGGCTTGCCGCTTACAACAATTAGATGAAAGGAAAAGGAGTTGTTGATGTTTGTATACTATGAGAAAGGCACGGATTTTGATGCTAAAAGGTTGATTAACTCAACCGAGGTATTCTTATACAAAGCCTAAGAGGAGGCTAGTGGCCCAACAAGAGGGTGCTTTTATATGTGTCTTATACGAAGCCTAAGACGGAGGCTAAAAAGGTTTTGACTCAACATAAGAGTCTTTTATACTCAACAAGAGAGTGATTTTATATCTCGTATGAAGCCCGAGATGGAGGCTGAGAGGGAAGTGACTCAACAAGAGAGTCTTTTATACTCAACAAGAGAGTGCTTTTATGTGTCTCGTACGAAGCCCGAGAGAGAGGCTAAAAGGGTTTGACCCAACAAGAGAGTCTTTTATACTCAACAAGAGAGTGATTTGTATCTCGTATGAAGCCCGAGATGGAGGCTGAGATTGGGTGACTCAACAAGAGAGTCTGAAAAGGTTAGCTCCGTCGAGGAGAATCATTGTACAAAGCCCAAGAGAAGGCTAACTTCACCGAGGAAGGATCATTATACAAAGCCTAATACGAGGCTATTGTGCTGGTGACTGTTTCAATTTAGTGACAGGTCCAGTATGTTGGTTAAAAGAGAAAATCAGTTCTTATAAAAGGAAAGATTAAAGGTATTGTTGTACTTTGGGATTGATCAGAGGATCAGGGTTATTTCCTGTTCTTTAAGGAAATGGAAAATCCAAAGGGGTATTGAGACTGTCCAAGTCTACTGGTGTTTTGAGAAATTAATTCTCGGGTAGTGAATGATCTTTGTATGATGCCCAAGAGAAGGCTGGTATGTTAAAGGGATGAAGGTAAACCCATTAACTGGTCTGGCACTTGACTCAGAAAGACAGCTCTAGCAAATTGATGACTAGGTTCTGTTCCTATACCTGCATAGGTCTCTGGGTCCTTGTACTAAGCCCAAGAGAAGGCATGAGAGCTTTTAAGAAGCCGAAGGGTCCTTGTACAACGCCCAAGAGGAGGCGGGGATGCTTTTAAGAAGCCTGTGGGTCCCCAAACCCCGAGAAGTTCAAGACATGCCATTCATCGAGAATAGATCAAGCCAGGAAAGTCCGAGAATTTGGAAGAAACTCAAGAGATGCCATTCAAGGAGAAAAGATCATCTCTGGGGAGTTAGAGTTTCTTTGACAATTTCTAAGAGTGGCAGTCTGAGAAAGGGTTCACCGAGAATGCTGCCTTTCACGTCTCCATATTGTTTAACCCCAAGAGGAGGGAAGACTGTGTCTGGTAATCCTATGGGGATCTAGTTTTGTATGTATTTTAAGAGTGACCAACAGGGCTTTACCTAGTGCTAGACGTAGTTGCCGGGGAAAACTCTAAATAACTATAATAGTATTACACAGTGGATATATGGCGAGTATATAAAAGTTTGTGAAAGAAGACTTACAGTGAGCAGCCCCACAATACAGTTATATATATGAAAGCGGATAAAGAAAGCGGGTAAACACTTACTCGGTTGTAGAGCTTCCATGGTGTTTTGTTAGTTTATTCAACAAAGAAAGCTTTGATAATAATATTATATTCAAAATCAAAGGAGAAAGTGCTTTGAAAATATTGTTGGGGCTTACAGCTCAAGGAGAGGCCTAAGGATTTATCAGTGATTGCACTATTGTTTGAAATTATACAGGGACTTATACAAGTGACTGAGGCCCAAGAAGGTTTTCTGTACAAAGGGATGGGTCTTACACTCTCTCAAGAGTCCTAAAGGTGTTTAAAGAAAAAGAATGGGGCTTATAACACGAGGGTAGGCCCAGATGATTTGATTTTTGAACTGGCGATCACGCAGAGATTTTTTTAACGTACTGGGTCTTATACAATGCATTGAGGCCCAAAAAGTTCTGGTTAATAGGGGGTTGGGTCTTACACTCTATTAGAGGCCCAAAGGTTTATTTTTGTACAAATGGTGGGGCTTACAGCTCAAGGAGATGTCCAAAATGGTTTTTGTTTGAGAACGACGATCGCGCTGTTGTTTTAAAAATGTACAGAGGGACTTATACAATAAGTGAGGCCCAAAAAGTTTTATGTACAAAAAGGGTTGGGACTTACACTCTATTAGAGGCCCAAGTATATGAAATAAATAATAATTTTGGGATTTTTTTGGGAAAATAAAATATTTTAACATTTTTGTGAATTATTAAAAAAAGAATCAACTCAAAGTCATTAAAACTCAGAGAGAAATTAATTTTTGAATCAATTAAATAAAATCACAAAATTCAAATATTCAAATGTTCAAAAATGGCACCAAGAACATGGCAAGAACACGCGCCACCCTCTGTTTCTGCAGATTTACGTTTTTTATCCAATCTCACTGAATACTTGATGATATCATGCAATCTACATATCAATCTACTCGTTTTCACCTCACGATCATGTCTATGGTCTTTAATTTCATTTATTTTAAACATGGAATAAGAAATCAAAGAGAAACCTCAAGAACCCTAAAACTTGCATGAAGGCTCAGAAATTCCATACACGATTCAAACAAAGCAATTGATTGAGGGTAAACACTCTATGCATGATTATGAACATATGGCCAAATTATTGTGCAGCAAAAAATGCATGGATCATAGAGTTAGAAGAGCTCATGCTTACCTCTTCCAGTTGGTGACCGTGTTTTGTGTTAGAGGTGTTACAGCTTGGTTCCAAGGATATGGACAGCTTCCCTAGTTGCTACGGAGTGTGTCTGGATGCTTAGAATGAATGGAAATGATCTGGAACTTGAGATGGTACCCCAACTGCAAATCTGTCAAGAACTTGAGCAATTGGCTAGTGATTTTGTGATTTTGGTGTTCCAGATGTTGTGTGAGTGTTTGGATCACTTCTATATGATGTTTATGAGGTGTGTGTGTGATTGGTTTGATTGGAATAGCTCTCAAACTCAAAACCCGATAGTGACTTGCTTTGGAAGGCAATTTTGGAGTGAAGAAGGAGATTTTGAGGAAAGCATCTGTTAGATGGCTTTGGTGTACTCAAACTGAACACAATTGAGCACTATTTATAGTAAAGCAAGTTTGTTTTGCAAGGAATAGTGAATGGCAAATGCTGCATAGGTTTGGCCAATGTTGATCAATGAGAATCCAAGTTTCCTCTAGCCATTGATTAAAGGTTAGGGCACGGGCTGCTGGTTCCCTTGGTCTTGGATAAGTCTTGACTGAATTTAGTTGGAAATGGCTCAGTCCATGCCACCTTGGTTGATCCATTGAATGCTCCAAAACAAAATTGGAGTCTTGTCCCCTCTTTAGGGATTTCTAGGTTTGGCATGCTATTTTTAGTTCCAAGGACTTGGGAGGCTTGGGATCAGAGTTGGTTCCTCCTTGGTCTCCCCTTGAGGTGTTCAGATGGATAAGTGTGTTTGTCATTTGCACAAATTTGGTAAATCGAGCAAAATGCACAAATCTGCCTTGCTTTGACAATTGTCAGCAAGGCATATTGCCATTGTCATATCTCATAGCTCAAGTTGAGTTTGGTGAAGTTCTTGGTCACTTTGGAAAGCCCTCATATGATACAACAACTGTTTGATCATAATTGGTTTTGATACTATTTGGATCCAAGTGAAAAATGCCCCTACAATTGGAAAAAAGTGAAGGCAGATTCTGACTTAGTGAAAATTTCACTAAGTGTTGGAAAAAAGTGACATTTTCACTTTTTGTGATTTTGATCATTCCATAACTTAAAATCCATGAGGAACTGGAAGGAGTTATGTTTGAAGCTTTTGTAGAGGGTCATGAGAGCTACAAATCTAGTGTTGGATGGGGAAAAATGGCCTTGTGGTTTAGGAGTTATGATCCTCCAAAGTTGGTACCCTAGCCACTTTGTTCCATAACTTAGAAAATTTTCTAAGTTTTTATGGTTACCCCTTTTACAAGTTATCCCACTTTTCTTGATTTTTCTTGATGAATGATGATTCTAACCACACATTAACATCATTTTAGGGTTAAGGAACCATAATTATGAAAACTCTCAAAAAGTCAAAGTTTGACTTTTGTGCACAGTTGACTTTTTGTCAAATGAATTCCAAACTGTGCGATCCTCTATGAAATCAAGTCCTTGACCTAAATCAAACTTGATGGATTGATTTCATAGGTGTTATAGGGTGTATTAAATCATGTCCCAAGGTTTGGGAGCATGTCTTGGTCAAAAGTCAAAGGCACTGTTGACTTTTTCCTCAAAACCCTAATTGTGGTTCTGATGAAATTGAAACTTGTTGCTCAAGCTTCTTAGACCAATCCACTATTGCAAATGGATCAATTTGGTGTATTAGAGACCCTCAAATCCTTCTTTGAGGAATTGGCTCATGTTTTGTCCCAAAAGTTAACTTGGGGGTGAATTAGGTCAAGAAACCCTAATTCCTGATTTTTTATGAATGTATCCCCTGAGGCTAATTTGACTTGATGGTTGGGTTCATGATGTCCCTTGGAGCATCTTAGGTTAGGATTTGAAGCATTGGCTCATGCCCAAAGGAAAATTTCCATCCGGAGGCCCTGGTCGACCAAAACTCTAATTTGGTGACACTGGCGATCTTGAGGCTTGATCCACTCAGAATGCTGCAACCCTGTGCCTGATTCTTGATGTGGGAATCCTCTTAATCCATTGTGGATGTTTGAGAGGTTAGACAAGTTGAAGATCATGTCATTCCTTGATTGATCCTTTGTCTAAGAGTCAAAGAGGGTTTGAAACCCTAAGTCTGATTGTAGTGGATGCTCACCCATCTTTGGGGAGACTAATGAGGTATAATGGTCCATCCATATTGTGATGATGATTTGCACAATGATGGGGAATCTTAGTGGTCAAAATTTAGGGTATGACACGAAGCAGAAGTGGTCAGTGAAGACATGGAAAATTTGGGGTATGACACGCAGTAGCATTCATACAGGTTCTATCTTTCCTTTTTCCACCTTTTATCAAAACATTGAGGACAATGTTTGGTTTAAGTGTGGGGGAGGAACTTTACCGCTTTGATTTTACCGCTTTCTAGTTAGGTTTATCATTTTCTAGTTTATTTCATGCTTTTTGGAATTCTATCTATTTTTAATGTTTTGTCGAGTCTTTGCACGTACTGTCGAGTCTTTATGCGTGGTTTTCACTTGTTATTCAATTTCCCCGAAATTAAAAAAAAAATAATTTAACCTCCAATAATTTTCTGTTTCGATTCATAGCGTGACACTCTGAAAGTATATAGGTTGTTTAGGCTGTGTAAGATAAACTTGAGAGGTTAGACAAGTTGAAGATCATGTCATTCCTTGATTGATCCTTTGTCTAAGGCTCAAAGAGGGCTTGAAACCCTAAGTCTGATTGTAGTGGATGCTCACCCATCTTTGGGGAGACTAAAGAGGTATGATGGTCCATCCATATTGTGATGATGATTTGCACAATGATGGGAATCTTAGTGGTCAAAATTTGGGGTATGACAGATGCCCCTATTAAATCTTCTTGGACCCGAAGGTGTGAATGGCGAAGGTATTCGGGCATTCGGGGTGCAAGAGGATTAAATATCGGAATACCCAAAATTTTGATGGTGGTTATGAATGGTAACTTACGCATTCATCTTCTTCTGCTAAGCGATGATGCTTAGAAAATGTAAAAAACTTCCCCTCGATCCTGGTTTTCCTACCAAGAAACTGGTCTAAGTTTCTGAAATAAACTTCCCCTCGATCCTGGTTTTCTACTAAGGAACTGGTCTAAGTTTCTGAGATAAACTTCCCCTCGATCTTGGTTTCCTACCAAGGAACTGGTCTAAGTTTCTGAAATAAACTTCCCCTCGATCCTGGTTTCCTACCAAGGAACTGGTCTTAGTTTCTGATACAAACTTCCCCTCGATCCTGGTTTCCTACCAAGGAACTGGTCTCAGTTTCTTTTGTCAATAAACTTTCTTGACAAGAAACGCTACTCGCAGCGGTTTTTCCTCAAACTTCTCTCCGAATTTTCCTGGGGAGATGCCATTTGACAGAAAAAAAATGATGCCAGACTTGCTGGGGAACCCAATCGTCTGAGTTGTAGTGGTGTACAGACTTCTCTGTTTGAGACTCCATTTGTCGACTCTATCTGGGGAAAACGAGTCTCTTGAGAGACTGTTTCCGCTTGGAGATATTACATCATACTTTTGTCGGAGATCTTCTCGGAGAAATGCCATATGATGTGATCCAATTTTGAGGTGCTGATGACTTTATTAACATCGACTCTCCGGAGAGCAAAATCAATGTGTTACTAAAAGTCTTTAATTGTGAGGCTTTCTTTGGGGATTTTCCTTAATCCGGGAAAGCAAAGATATCATCTTCAATGGCGAAGAGTGACATCTGTCGAAAGTTTCTCTGGTCTTCTCAGAGGTTCAAGTTATCAAAGTGGTCAAGGGCCAACTCTAATCCAGAAATAAATTGGAGGAGAGAGATTGTTCAGACGCAACATTTCCTGACGAGGAAAGAACTGACAACTCGATTGAGAGGACTTTTATCACTAGGGGATTAGACCGACTAAAGTGATAGTGATGCAATATGAATATGAATGTAAATCAATAATGCATGATGTATGTATGTTTATGCTGACAAAACTGACGCGACATACTGACTAATAGATGAACATGACTGGATACTCGGCCACAGTGGGAGATGAAAAGTATCACTGGTCCAAATTAGCAATTTTGCCTTGCTTAGGAGAGATAGTCCCCGTGGGGAACACCGTTGGTCGGGCTTAGGAGGTAAGAACTCTGCCGAAGATGTCAGATGGAGTATTCGCATCTGACATAACTAATCCTTCGTTTAGGCGCACTGGTTTAGAAGGAGTACTTTGATTCTGCACTTTGAGGCTCGAACACCTTTGGAGACGCAATTGATGTTCTTTCGATGTTCAACAGTCAAAAGAAATTGCCATCTTTATTTTAAAAGCAGAAAAAATTTTACAAGTAAATTCATTTTTGTTTTATTTCAAGAATTGTTGATCATGTTAAAATGTCGTTCTGTAAAGCTAAAACAAATAAGAATTGCAAACAAAAGCACAAGTGCTCAAATTTTATTGATATGATGGAAATAAGCCAAACATTGATTCCACAGAGTATTTACAAAGTTAGAAAATGGTAATTTAAGGAAAAAGGGCAATATTGAAATACAACGACCACTATCCTTCTACCAACTTTAAATTCGGGGCATCCTGAGCTTCCGTCGAAGATGACCTTGACTGGAGTTTTCTGATGGATGGCATGACTGCTACTAGGGAATTTTCCCCTGTTGGACGTAGTTACTTGCCATTATCCCTAACTTTTGCCTGGATTATACTTTGAGATTTCCAATCCACCAGGATGATTTTTTGATCATGTCTCTAATTTTTTCCTGGACCGCCCTTTCGGGTTTTCAATCCACCGAGACGTTTTATTTTTAATTTTTTTTAGGCAAAGTATTTCTTGACTACGTCAACATTTGTGGGGTAGGCAAATTCCTCTCTGTCCATGGTTGCAAGTCTCAAGGCACCGCCTGAGAAAGCTTTCTTGACCACGTATGGGCCATCATAATTCGGAGTCCATTTGCCCCGAGAATTAGTGAGAAATGATTGTATCTTCTTGAGAACAAGGTCTCCTTTCCTGAAGACGCGAGGTCGGACCTTCTTGTCAAACGCCTTCTTCATTCTCTGTTGATATAACTGACCATGGCATAGAGCCGTGATTCGCTTCTCTTTGATCAGATTCAGTTCGTCGTGCCGACTTTGACACCATTCAGCCTCTGTTAGTTTAGCTTCCATTAATACCCTGATTGATGGTATCTCTACTTCTATGGGGGCACTGCTTCCATGCCATATACTAGTGAGAAAGGGGTTGCCCCTGTTGAAGTGCAGACAAATGTGCGATAACCGTGAAGAACAAAGGGTAGCATCTCGTGCCAGTCTTTGTAGGTTACAACCATCTTCTGAACAATCCTCTTGATATTCTTGTTAGCCGCTTCAATCGCTCCGTTCATCTTGGGTCGGTAGGGAGATGAGTTATGGTGTTCGATCTTGAACTCAGCGCACAACTCTTTCATCATCTTATTATTCAAGTTAGATCCATTATCAGTAACGATCTGGCTCGGAACACCATAACGGCAAATGATATTGTTTTTGATAAATCGGACCACCACTTGTCGGGTTACATTAGCGTACGACGCTGCTTCGACCCACTTGGTGAAGTAGTCAATGGCTACCAGGATGAACCGATGTCCATTCGAAGCTTTGGGTTCAATAATGCCAATCATGTCGATTCCCCATATGGAAAAAGGCCACGGGGAAGAGAGAACTTTGAGACGCGTTGGCGGTACATGGATTTTGTCAGAGTATATCTGACACTTGTGACACCTCCTCATGTACTTGTAGCAGTCGAATTCCATTGTCAACTAGTAGTGCCCTGCTCTCAGAATTTTTCTCGCCATTGTGTGTCCATTGGCACGAGTGCCAAAGGATCCTTCGTGAATTTCTTTTATCAGCATGTCTGCTTCTGGTCTGTCTACACATTGGAGCAAGACCATGTCGAAGTTTCTCTTATAGAGTGTATCACCGCTCAGAAAGAAGCTGTCTGCTAGACTTCTGAGGGTCTTTCTGTCTTTTCTTAGTGCCTCAGGTGGGTACTCTTGTTTCTGAAGGAAGCATTTGATATCGTGATACCAAGGTTTGTCGTCTATGACCGCTTCAATCACGAAGATGTAAGCGGGCCATTCAATGCGCATTATGTCGATCTTAGGTAGGTCGTTCCATTGACCTACACTAATCATGGAAGAGAGAGTGGCTAGTGCATCAGCCACGTGATTCTCATCACGAGGGATGTGATGAAACTCGATTCTGTTGAAGATGGGTAACAACCTTCTTGCGTAATCCCTGTAAGGAATCAGTCCTGATTGGTATGTGTTCCAATCTCCTTTGATCTGATTGATGACCAAAGCTGAGTCGCTATATACATCCAAGTTCTTGATCCTCAAATCGATCGCTTCTTCGAGACCTATAATACAAGCTTCGTATTCGGCCTCGTTGTTAGTACACTTGAATGTAAGTCTGGCCGTGAAAGGAATGTGGGTACCCTGAGGTGTTATGATGATTGACCCAATTCCGTTTCTGTAATGGTTGACAGCTCCGTCAAAGATTAGTCCCCATTGGGAACCTGGTTCTGGCCCTTCACTGGGTAGTGGTTCATCGCAATCTTTCATTTTTAGATACATGACATCTTCGTCTGGGAAGTCAAACCCGATTGATTCCTGATTGTCAATTGGTTGATGAGCCAAATGATCGGCTATAATACTTCCCTTAACGGCTTTTTAAGCGTGGTACTCGATGTCGTATTCCGATAACAACATCTACCAACGGGCAATTCTTCCCGTGAGAGCAGGTTTTTCAAAGACGTACTTGATTGGATCCATTTCTGAGATCAACCAAGTAGTGTGACGAATCATGTACTGGCGAAGACGTTTGGCTGCCCAAGCCAAAGCGCAGCAAGTTTTTTCAAGCATAGTGTACCGAGTTTCACAGTCTGTGAATTTCTTGCTTAAGTAGTAGATGGAAGACTCTTTCCTTTTGGTTTCATCTTGTTGGCCAAGCACACAATCCATTGAGTCCTCTAGGACTGTAAGGTAGATGATCAGTGGTCTTCCTTCCACTGGAGGTGATAGAATCGGTGGATTCAACAGATATTCCTTAATAATGTCGAAGGCGGTTTGGCAGTCCTCTGTCCAAACTCAATCCTGGTTCTTTTTGAGTAATTTGAAGATTGGCGCACATGTCGCGGTCATGAGGAATATGAATCTAGAGATGTAGTTCAAACGTCCCAGGAATCCTCTGACTTGTTTTTCAGTTTTCGGAGAAGGCATTTCTTGAATGGCCTTGACCTTGTCAGGATCAACCTCAATTGCTTTTTGGCTGACGATGAACCCTAAAAGTTTCCCTGAACGGACACCGAAGGTGCACTTGTTGGGATTCAAGCGGAGTTTATACTTTCTCAGTCGCTCGAATAGTTTTGACAGGTGGGTCACATGCTCCTCTTCTGTCTTTGATTTGGCAATCATGTCATCGACATATACCTCGATTTCCTTATGTATCATGTCATGAAACAGAGCAGTCATGGCCCTTTGATAGGTTGCCCCGGCGATCTTCAAACTGAACGAAATTACCTTATAACAAAAGGTACCCCATGGGGTAATGAACGAAGTTTTCTCCATGTCTTTAGGCGCCATTTTGATTTGATTATAGCCCGAGAATCCATCCATGAAGGAGAAAATTTTGAACTTTGTTATGCTGTCAACCAGAATGTCAATGTGTGGTAAAGGAAAGTCGTCCTTTGGACTAGCCTTGTTTAGATCTCTGTAATCGACACACATTCTGACTTTTTCATCCTTTTTGGAATGGGTACGATATTGGCTAACCATTGAGGATATTCTGACGTGGCGAGGAAACCCGCGTCAATCTGTTTCTGTACCTCCTCTTTGATTTTAACAGCCATGTCCGGGTGAGTCCGTCTCAACCTCTATTTTACTGGCGGACATTCTGATTTCAATGGTAAATGATGTTCCACGATGCTGGTATCCAACCCTGGCATGTCCTGGTAGGACCAAACAAACACATCGGGAAATTCTTTGAGAAGCTTTGTCAGACTCTCTTTGGCAGTTGGACTGAGCAGTGCCCCAATCCTGATTTCTTTTCTCTCTTTTTCTGAATCCATGTTGATCGTTTCCAACAGCTCTTTGTGAGGTTCAATGGAACTTTCCTCTTGTCGGAGTAATCGGGAGATCTTTTCTGGAATTTCATTGTCAACTTCTTCTTCAGCCCCAAATACCGGGAACACAAAGTTGGGAGAAGGCATTGGATCGTATGTTTCAACGAGGTTTAAAACAAGCAATCTGCATGACGTGATGATTTATGTTTAGAAGAGATATAGAAAATGCAAGTGTGTGCAATGTATTTTTTTGAAAAACTGCTTGTTTATTTTGAATTGTTTTTTAGGATTACCATTTTCTGAGAAAAGCGAAAAGAGAAAACAACAATTAATGCAGAGATTACAGAATGGCGTTATTTTATTAATGAACAAGTCGATTCTTGAAACTACAACCCTATAAAACAAAACTCTGTCGCTTTGGGCGAAGCGAAGAGGGATATTTACAAACAGTGGGCCCTATCAAAACATCTGTTTCACCTGGGCAGGGTGAAAGGTTAAAGTAAAGACGGCAATTACTTTGACTTATGAACAATCTTCGGAACATCGACTGCAACCCATAGGCGGCGAACTCCTCGATGAATCACAAAGTCTGGTACCTTCCTTGATTTTTCTTCAGAAATAACGCTGATTTCTGGCGGAGCAGGATCATTGGAATCTGTCTCCCAGGCAGAGTTGTCGTAGGAGGATTCCTCTATTTTATTTTGCATAGTATTCGTGCTCTCAAGAAAATTTCCCCATCCAGTTGGCTGGATATCTTCGAGCCTGATACGAGAGCTTTCAGGAGCGGTGTACTTGACCATATAGTCATATTTTCCACTCGGTTGTCCCAAGGTGTCCCACACCTCTTTGGAACTGGAGGAGTCGTCTCTCTCGATGACGTTGACCTCAGGGAAAGCATAGTTGATGAACTCTAGTCCGAAAAGCTTTGCCAATTCATCGTTGTACTGGATAGGTTCCGAATGACCTGAGTGTTGATCCCATGACATGGTGGGGATGCAGGTATTCCTTTCAATGATGTTCAGCTGATTTTCATTGTTCAGCTGATTTTCTTGCCCCAAGTCTCCGGGATACGGCTGCCAGATAGGCAGGCCATCCATTGGGCCATAATAGTCGTGGTTAAAGTTGTATTTCATTGGAGTGTCTTCCTCTAATGAGTTAGGTGGAGCACGACATCCTTCCGGATCGCAACCTTCGTATATCATTTTGACATCTGACCTCGGTATAAATCTCGGACTCTGTGCGGGATAGCAAAATGGCATAGGCACTTCTTCCTGAGACATATAACCGTCTTTGTTGAGATAGGACTTCCATTCCTCATTGGTGTCGGAGGAATCTCCCTCGTTGATAGTATGTACTGCTTGAGGCACTGGGTGAAGGAAACCTCCACTGTGGAAGAAGTCCTGCATGAGATGAAGACTTTCATCATTAGCAGCTGTCTGGGTGCAGGTTGTAGAATAACTAAGACCCTTCTTTGTTTTATTATCAGTAGGAATGACAAGTTGTCCCTATCCTTTTGTGTTGTTATTCTCGATTGCCTCGAGAGCATCTTTGTATGAGGAAATTGAGGTTCCCTTCTCTAACTGATTCTCCGTGTTTACCGAAAGTGCTTGGAACTGAGTTCCAACAACCTCCTCGGGTTCTACATAAGTAGATAATGACAAGTTACTCACGAGCAAGGCTTGCTCCCCACAGACCGTGACGAGTTGATCGTTCTTGACGAACTTCAGTTTCTAGTGCAGTGTCGAAGTTATTGCCCCATCCTGGTGTATCCAAGGTCTTCCTAATAAGCAACCGTATATTGCTCGGATGTCCATGACCTGGAAAGTGATTAGGAAAGTGTGAGGACCGATAGTTATGGGAAGGTCAACTTCGCCGATAACTGCTTTCCGAGACCCGTCAAATGCTTTGACGATAACCTCAGTGCCCCTCATCGGGGACCCTTTAAACGATAGCCGCATTAAAGTGGACTTCGGCATAACATTGATGGCCGATCCTGTGTCTACCAGTACGCTGGCTAAAGCATCGTCCTGGCAGTTAACTGTGATATTGAGCGCCATGTTGTGGCTTTTGCCCCCCTCTGGAAAATCCTCATCACTGAATCCTAAGTTGTTGCAGGAAGTGATGTTAGAGATGATGCTATCGAACTGTCGTATTGACACATCCTGTTCCACAAAGGCCTGCTCTAAGACTTTCTGTAGAGCCTCTCTGTGGGCTTCGGAACTAAGTAAAAGTGATAGCACAGAGATCTTTGAAGGAGTTTGTAACAGTTGATCAACAATGTTGTATTCACTCCTTTGGATGAGCTTCAGCATCTCATCATTGTTTTTCGAAAGGTCGGGATCACTGGATTGACCGACTGGTGGATTGGAAGCTTCTGTCTGAAGTTACTTTTCTCTGTTAGGTTCTCCAACCCCTCGATTGAAGATTCGACCGCTCCGTGTTACTCGACTGATGTCTGTAATATTCACGACAGAGGGTAATGGAATTTCCTTTCCATTCTCAATTATTGTTGCACCGTATTTGTAAGGGATCACCTTAGCTGATTCTTACGGTAATGGTCCTGGTAGATAGATAACTACAGGAGCCTTCTGATTTTTCTAATTGTCGTAAGTAACTTTAATCAGTTCTTGGCTAAGAACCTTTGATTCGTCCAGTAGAGGGATGATGGTACAAACATCCTTGTTCTGTTGATGATCAGAGACTATAACAACGTCCCTGATTTGATCAGCGAAGTAGTCCGGCATCCAGTTGATTGGCTCGGGACTCGGACACAGGTGAATATCTTTACGATCCAACTGACCTTAAAGGGCTGCCCGCACAAGGTAGCATCCTTGGTTATTCTCCGAGTAGACTCTACAACGTTCATAGTTGTATGGTGGCACCTAGCCACGCCCTCTTTGAATGCAGTGCAACCTTACCAGGTTTGTTTCCATAGATTGGACATCCTGACTTTGACGCCGAGTAGAGTTTCCATTAAGCACACTGATTTGTTGTGTGTCTTCATCCAGATAGATTGGAAGCCACCAGTGGTTTAACAAGTGTTGTAAAGTTCTCTGAACGAGAGCACACCCTTGGTTACTCTCACAACATCCTTTACAGTTCTGATAATCATGAGAAGTGAGAAAACCGAGTTGTGTAATGCCCCATTTTGTCTTATTTATTTAATCGAGTCGATTTAATTATTTTTATTTTTATATTATTTTATTCTTGACTTTTATTTGGCAATATATTATTTTTCATCGTTATTGTGTTTTATCGCGTTTTGGGAGTATTTGCGAGATATTTGAGTGTAGGGGTATTTTAGTCTTTTGGTTGGGTAGATATTATGTTTTTTTTTCATAAGAGGGAAAATAGAGAGAAAATAGAGAGAAAAGAAAGAGAAGAAGGAAAAGAGAAGAAGGAGAAGAGAAAGAAAAGAGGAAAAACTTGAAAGTTAGGAATCGAATCAATCGACATTCCAAAACACGATTAATCGGGTAAGGGTGCGAAACTCGATTATTCTATACTTGTGTATGATTATATATGTATGTATTTGTTTGTTGTTGGGTTGAAATTGGATATAGAACCAAAACCATAATATGTTGAGATTGTTAGAATTTGATTTAAATTGTGTTTGAAATCATGTTTTAATGTTCCTAATTGCTGAGACATGTTGGATAGATGTTGTTGGGCATTCAATTGGTAATTTTCTGGTGTTTAGGTGAGATTTGGGAGTGGAATTGGGTGAATTCGTAACAGGAAATTCTGCAGGAAAATTCTGGGTTGTCGCTGCCGTTACGCGTATCAGGCATGGCCATACGCGTATTGGGTTGGGCAATACGCGTATGGCAGGTGCAATTGAGGGCAATACGCGTATGGAAATCCATTTTTCTCGGCCATCTGCTGAAATGCGTAATGGTACACGTATGGGGCTGGGCAATACGCGTATGGCTCAGGGCAATACGCGTATGGCCAGCGAGGGTGCAGAATTTTTCCATTTCGCGATTCCCTTTCTTTTTAATTCCATAACTTGTGTTCCGATTATCCGTTTTGAACATACTTGGTATCGTTGGAAAGCTAATAAAATGTTCTTTCTTATTAAAATGGTTTGGAGAATTGTGGCCGATTTAATTATGTCGAGAATTTGGAAATGTGTCGTTTTGTCGACTTTTACCGTTTTAACTGTGGGTTTTTGATGTGTTATCATGCAATGTGCTTTCGATATATATCGTGTGACTTGTGTGCTGTGGTGTGATGTAAATGCATGTGATGAAATGTTGTGATGATGGTTTGTGGCCTAAGGGCAAGAAAATGCATTGTGTTGTTTCTGATTGTATATGCATGATTATGGATGTGTATATGTGTGCATTTGAATGTCATGAGTCATTGTATGCCAAGCATCAAGATATGCATTCTTGTGATGTCGTGTGTCCTAGTGGGTGTGAGCGACGAAACGGTTCCAGAGGGAATCCGCTATAACATCGTGTGCCTTATTCAAAGAGGTGTGAGCGATGATTATAGACGATCGTGTGCCTTATACAAAGAGGTGTGAGCGATCGGGTCGTGTGCCTTATACAAAGAGGTGTGAGCGATCCATAAACGTCGTGTGCCTTATAAAAAGAGGTGTGAGCGACGGGGGACATCGTTTGCCCGACGGGGAGTTACACTAAGTAACAAGCGATGATTCTAATAGTTCTTGAGTGAACTAGTGATGAGATTGATGGATGGTACCGCATTTGCATAGAGTCGTTGTGTCAGTCTCTTTACATTTGCATAAATCATGAATGGATTTATTATGTGTGGAAAATCATGAATGGATTGATTATGTGTGGAAAATCATGAATTGATTGAGTATGTGTTGAGATTTATGTTTGAATTGGTGAATTGATGTGCATATGTGATAAATGCATTGGTTGTGGATAATATGTTTTATGCATAGACATATGCTATGTGATGTGGTGGGGTGTTTCCATATGTTATGACTTTGGTGTGCCTTATGTGTGAATAGGTGATTATGTTGGTGTAATTGATATATGCTATGTGTATTAGTATGTGATGCTTGTGGTGAGAATGTTTTATATGTGTATTTTATGTTATTATATAATTGTATGCAATTATATTATAATTATGTCTCTCACCATTCTGCTGTGGTTTGTTGCTCTATGAGGCAATTGGAGATTAGTAGTCTTGGAGGCTTTTGTGAAGATTAGTCCTCCGTCCATTGTCGGTCTGTCTGCTCTGATACGTAACACGGGAGTCGGGGAATGCTTTTGTTATATATGTATACATTTGTTGGATATATTTTGTATTAACTTTGTATGAATATTTTGATGTTATAAAATGATTTATTTTTTAAAACAAGGCAGTTATGGACCTTTCCGCTTTATTCCATAATTGATCTTTCCTTTTTTATGGAAAAAGGTTTCCCTTTGAGGTTATTGCATTTTGTGTTATGTATCAAAAATTTATGAGCAGGGATTGTGCTTTCTTTCTTTAATTGTGGCATCCTTGTTTCTGTCGGAAAAATAAATTTTTACTTACTCTGATTTAATTATGTATTATTTATTCGCAATGGGAAATGGGGTGTTACAAAGTAGTATCAGAGCAGGTCGGTCCGTCCAGCCATGTTGTTGAGTCAGTTGGTGTGACAGTTGAATACTGTCGATGTTGTTTGTCTCTTTGTATGTGATATGTGTGTGAAACACTGTCAGTACTTTCTGGTTTTTCTAATCCTTTGTCTTCAGGTGTGAGAATGAGATAAGTGGGGGAGAAGCTAGTGCTTCTCCAAGTTGTTTCAGGTATGGGGTGTTGGCTCAGTGTGTTGTAGATTGCAAGAGTGTAAGTGTTGTTTGGACAGTGTTGTTTCCGATTCCGGAGGGAATGCGGAGGTAAGGTTTGTGTCAACTAAGGATTTGTGCCTTAGGTAGTTTTGTGCACAGGATGTAAGGAATGCTATTATAGTTTGGTGAAGACGGTTTATGCCCCATCATGATTGTCGGCTGTCTATTGACAAATTGAGGAACTGATCACCCTTAATCTCTTGTTGATAGTAGACAAACTTATGTTGGATGGAATAGACGTGTCTGTCTGGCTTTGATAGTGTGTGCAATGAATTGTTTGGAATTAAGGAAATGATTACGGATTGTTTTGATGAGTCGATGAAGATTCTTATATCGGAAGATGAGGCGGATTAGAGGTTTTGGTATGTTGGTCCAGTTGGGAAGTCATTGAGAGAGAATGATTGGGTATTATTAATGGCTGCTTCTCAGAGAGTAGAGTGTGAACTCAAATTGGACGAAGGTGAATAGTTGAGGTTTATATCTGCTAAGTAAATGGAAAACTCTTAGGAGATGAGACTAAGATGTTGTTATGTTTGTGATGATAGTTTTCTAGAGATTGGCAGAAAGGCCACAGTGACGGGCTGCCAGTTGTGCGTGATTTTCAGATGTATTTCCGGATGGAATATTGGATGTTAGCATTAGAAGTTCCCAGACTGATAGAGCAGTTGGAAGATTTACTGCAAAGGAGAATTGTGAGGCCAAGTGTGTCGTCTTGGAGAGCTCCAGTATTGTTAGTAACAAAAAGGAAGGATGATTGAACGGAATAACAAGCATGATGTGTATAATGGTATTGAGACTATGGAAAGCAAACTTAGAGTTCTGGTGAGGTTTGGAGTCTTTGGAGTTTTAGAGCATTAATGGAAATCTTAAGAAAACCCTTATGTGTGGATGTAATATTGATATTACGAGTTCTTTTTGGTTGGTTGTTGTTACTTGTTATGCTGGTTGGAACTGATATGATATGAAAATGGTGAGTTTTGGGAAGGATCTATACTATTCAGGATTTGGAATTGGTTGCGGTTGTATTGTGTTGGAATATTTGGAGGTATCATCTTTACGGTTCTAGGTTCGAAGTGTTTAGTAATCACCAGTGTTTAGAGTACTGTTTGGTCTGAAGGAATAAAGTATAAGACAACGAGGAGGGTTGGAATTTCGTGACGAGTTATGAATTTGGCTTGGATTATCCTTCGGGAAAAGCTAAGGTTGGGCCTGAAAAGTTAAGTCAAAAGTGTTATGCATGTCTGTTTTGATGGTTAGAGAATTAAAATTATTTGAGCAGTTCAGAGACTTGTGTCTGGTGTGTGAGATAACACAAGAGAGTGTGAGGTTGGGAATATTAAGAGTGAACAGTGATTCTTGGTGAATAGGAGGAAGAGTTAGACTTTGGACGTGAGATTGGTAGATTTGATGGGTTACGAGTAATCAGAGTGCGCAGCGGAAGCGTGATGTGGCACGTTTTGTATATGTGGGTAGGACTTGTAAGAGCTCATAGGTTGAACATTGGAAACATGTAGGAATGATGAGACCATTGGACGTTTCAGAATGGAAGTGTTAGGTGAAAGGTTTAAATATTATTCATGGGCTATTATGTAGGTGGATGTTTTGGTTATATGTTCGATTGGGGAATCGTAGAATTGTTGTAATAAGGTTGTGTGACAAAGATGTTGGTATTATGGTTATGTAGAGGTTGTTGAAACGATGTTGGGTCTTGGAACTTGGGTTCTTGTTTGTATTGTTGCCTCGTTCCTATCATGTTGGGTCGAGTGCGAGTAGCTAATTCCTTGTGGTGAATTAGAGGAGTGTTACCTACGGTGATGGCAACGATCTTGTTGTGTTTCGGTTTAAGAGTGAACATGTGTGTTCGTAACTTGGGTATTCTTTGAGTTGTGAGTTGGTCGTCAAGTGCATTGTATGGGCTTTGCATCTTGTCGTTGTAGTTGTCGTCGTTGTCGTGTCATTGTTAGCAAGGTGGGTTGTCAGTTTGTGTTATCTGTGGTGCGTCTTTGGTTAGCATGTCGGTTTGTTAGTCGGATACGAGAGTCGTATCTGGAGTTGTTCGTATCGGTTATATTTTCGAGGGCGAAAATGTCTAAGTGGGGGAGAGTTGTAACGCCCCATTTTGTCTTATTTATTTAATCGAGTCGATTTAATTATTTTTATTTTTATATTATTTTATTCTTGACTTTTATTTGGCAATATATTATTTTTCATCGTTATTGTGTTTTATCGCGTTTTGGGAGCGTTTGCGAGATATTTGAGTGTAGGGGTATTTTGGTCTTTTGGTTGGGTAGATATTATGTTTGTTTTTCATAAGAGGGAAAATAGAGAGAAAATAGAGAGAAAAGAAAGAGAAGAAGGAAAAGAGAGGAAGGAGAAGAGAAAGAAAAGAGGAAAAAGAGGAAAAACTTGAAAGTTAGGAATCGAATCAACCGACATTCCAAAACACGATTAATCGGGTAAGGGTGTGAAACTCGATTATTCTATACTTGTGTATGATTATATATGTATGTATTTGTTTGTTGTTGGGTTGAAATTGGATATAGAACCAAAACCATAATATGTTGAGATTGTTAGAATTTGATTTAAATTGTGTCTGAAATCATGTTTTAATGTTCCTAATTGCTGAGACATGTTGGATAGATGTTGTTGGGCATTCAATTGGTAATTTTCTGGTGTTTAGGTGAGATTTTGGAGTGGAATTGGGTGAATTCGTAACAGGAAATTCTGCAGGAAAATTCTGGGTTGTCGTTGTCGTTACGCGTATCAGGCATGGCCATACGCGTATTGGGTTGGGCAATACGCGTATGGCAGGTGCAATTGAGGGCAATACGCATATGGAAATCCATTTTTCTCGGCCATCTGCTGAAATGTGTAATGGTACGCATATGGGGCTGGGTAATACGCGTATGGCTCAGGGCAATACGTGTATGGCCAGCGAGGGTGCAGAATTTTGCCATTTCGCGATTCCCTTTCTTTTTAATTCCATAACTTGTGTTTCGATTATCCGTTTTGAACATACTTGGTATCGTTGGAAAGCTAATAAAATGTTCTTTCTTATTAAAATGGTTTGGAGAATTGTGGCCAATTTAATTATGTTGGGAATTTGGAAATGTGTCGTCTTGTCGACTTTTACCGTTTTAACTGTGGGTATTTGATGTGTTATCATGCAATTTGCTTTCGATATATATCGTGTGACTTGTGTATTGTGGTGTGATGTAAATGCATGTGATGAAATGTTGTGATGATGGTTTGTGGCCTAAGGGCGAGAAAATGCATTGTGTTGTTTCTGATTGTATATGCATGATTATGGATGTGTATATGTGTGCATTTGAATGTCATGAGTCATTGTATGCCAAGCATCATGATATGTATTCTTGTGATGTCGTGTGCCCTAGTGGGTGTGAGCGACGAAACGGTTCCAGAGGTAACCCTCTATAACATCGTGTGCCTTATACAAAGAGGTGTGAACGATGATTATAGACGATCGGGTGCCTTTTACAAAGAGGTGTGAGCGATCGGGTCGTATGCCTTATACAAAGAGGTGTGAGCGATCCATAAACGTCGTGTGCCTTATACAAAGAGGTGTGAGCGACGGGGGACATCGTTTGCCCGACGGGGAGTTACACAAAGTAACAAGCGATGATTCCAATAGTTCCTGAGTGAACTAGTGATGAGATTGATGGATGGATGGATGGTACCGCATTTGCATAGAGTCGTTGTGTCGGTCTCTTTGCATTTGCATAAATCATGAATGGATTGATTATGTGTGGAAAATCATGAATGGATTGATTATGTGTGGAAAATCATGAATTGATTGAGTATGTGTTGAGATTTATGTTTGAATTGGTGAATTGATGGGCATATATGATAAATGCATTGGTTGTGGATAATATGTATTATGCATAGACATATGCTATGTGATGTGGTGGGGTGTTTCCATATGTTATGACTTTGGTGTGCCTTATGTGTGAATAGGTGATTATGTTGGTGTAATTGATATATGCTATGTGTATTAGTATGTGATGCTTGTGGTGAGAATGTTTTATATGTGTATTTTGTGTTATTAATAATTGTATGCAATTATATTATAATTGTGTTTCTCACCCTTCTGCTGTGGTTTGTTGCTCTATGAGGCAATTGCAGATTAGTAGTCTTGGAGGCTTTTGTGAAGATTAGTCCTCCGTCCATTGTCGGTTTGTCTGCTCTAATACGTAACATAGGAGTCGGGGAACGCTTTTGTTATATATGTATACATTTGTTGGATATATTTTGTATTAACTTTGTATGAATATTTTGATGTTATAAAATGATTTATTTTGTGAAACAAGGCAGTTATGGACCTTTCCGCTTTATTCCATAATTGATCTTTTCTTTTTTATGGAAAAAGGTTTCCCTTTGAGGATATTACATTTTGTGTTATGTATCAAAAATTTATGAGCAGGGATTGTGTTTTCTTTCTTTAATTGTGGCATCCTTGTTTCTGTCGGAAAAATAAATTTTTACTTTGATTTAATTATGTATTATTTATTCGCGATGGGAATTGGGGTGTTACAAGTTGGACCTGCCTGGCATGTAACTCTACCAAGCTGGTATTCATCAGACGAATATCAAAGATTTGAATCATGTTTATCTGATAAGGATTTCTATCATGGTAGTCCTGGATCCATCCAAGATCCATCTGACACTGGAGGGCCTCTTATACAAAAGAGCATCCCTGTTTGTTTACTGAGCAAGTCAGACAGGAAATGTAATCGTGTTGCGGCAGATTATGATACTGGCTTTGCCTCGAGTGCATCGCTACCAAGTTGACATTCATTGCACGGACGTCGTGGTTCTGAATGATGTTGGAATTTGTATAGGTCATGTTGACTCCACGAACTCGATGCTCTTGGATCCATCCGATATCCAATTATTCTTGTAGAGCTGATTACACCATAGAACATCCTTGATTGTTTTTAGAGAAGATATCACACTGGTGATAATTATGAGGTGGCACATGGCCATATCCGCTCTGTCTACAATGCATCTTAACTAAGTTGGCCCTTAATAAGAGTACATCATGAATTTGATAGATGTTGTTAGACTCTCCCTCTATCAATTTGACTGTAGCTTTCTCGTGTTGAGGCAGCGGGTTTGTGAGAATATTGGGATTCGTATCTTTGAAAGATAAGACCCTGCTCCTAACAAGCTTTTTCACATCGGATTTGAAACTGAGACAATTTTCTATGTTATGCCCTGGTCCTCCTTGATGGTAAGGACAAGTCTGATCCGTTTTGAACCAAAAAGGTAGATTTTCCGGTACTGTAAGAGGAGACTTGGTTTGGACATGCCCCTTGACCAGCAATAATGGAAACAGTTCCGCGTACAATATGGGTATAGGGTCAAACCTTGGTGGTCACGTTGTACGGTTATTGTTGTACTGAGGACGGGCCTGCTGAAGAGGCTGTTGTGTCCTTTGCTGAAGTTGCTGTTGATTCGGTTGGCTCTGCGCAACCTGAGGTTGATACATAGGAACAAGCGCGGGGCTGATAACAGGAGTTACGGTTGCTACTGGTTGGTAACGTCGCCTTTGCTTTTTGAGAGAGATATACCCGATATCTTGCTCTTTTTTCTTAGGGAGAGCACTACCGTATCGTTTCGTACTACTTGATGATCCAACGCCTTTAACCAAACGTCCTTCCCGGACTGCTTCCTCAAGACGAACTCCCATGCCCACCATCTCGGTGAAGTCACTGGGCGCACTAGCAACCATTCTGTCGTAGTAAAATGAGCTTAAGGTCTTTAAGAAGATCTTTGTCATCTCTTTTTCCTCAAGAGGTGGACAAATCTGGGTGGCAATTTCACGCCATCTCTGAGTGTACTCCTTAAAGGTTTCCTTGTCCTTTTGTGACATTGATCTGAGTTGATCTCTGTCCGGTGCCATGTCCAAATTGTATTTATATTGTTGAACGAAAGCAGCGCCAAGATTTCTGAATGTGTCGATCGTAGCGCAGTTTAAACCCATGTACCATTTTAATGCGGCACCGGTTAAACTATCCTGAAAGTAGTGAATCAGTAGCTCTTGGTTCTTTGTCTGAGCTGACATTCGCCGAACGTACATCACTAAATGACTTTCAGGGCAAGAGTTACCGTTCTACTTTTCAAAGTCGGGCACTTGGAACTTGTGTGGAACTTTCACATTGGGGACCAAGCAGAGGTCCGCGGCGTCATTTCCAAAAATATCCTGACCGTGAAGGGCCTGCAGTTCTTTCTGGATCTCCAGGAATTGTTCCTGGAATTCATTCATTCTGTCGATCATGCTGTCGTTTCCACCAGAAGGTATCTGTGGAATCTATCTTTCTGGGACAGTGTGCACCACGGGTGGTGGTATAGTTATTATGGCCAAGACTCTCGGTGTCTCCCGAAGTTTGTAACCTTCAGGAGTTGCTGCCATGCCCCTGGCATCTTCGCTTTCCCAAAGTTTGTAACCTTCAGGCCCAGCGGTTCCTGCTGCGATTCCCTGATCCTCGGCAATCGGCGGAACATATCCTTCCGGGATATAGTTGATAGGCATGCCCCAGGGACAATCTTTCGGTATTTTGTACCTAGGATCATACTTCTCCACTATGGACGTTGATGTGATCTTCGAGATCACAGTCCTTTGTTGTTGCATCTGAGCTTCTACTAGAACTTTAATGTTGTTATGAAGCTTTCTCAGATCCTCTTTCAGAGTGTCAATCTCTTCTCTCAACTCTCTGTTCTCTTCCTCGAGATCATCCTTCTTTTTCTGACGATTGGCCCGAGTATTGTACGAATGAGACAGTTTAACTCTAGAATCGAGACGCAAACGTGAGATTCGTAGGTAAGGAGAATGCGTTTATGAGAATGATGAATGCAATGATTATTAATTATTTTTGTTTATTCAAAGTAAACTTCGACAATTGGATTGCAAATATCAAACAGTGGGGAAACCCCGTTTTATTGAATTCAAAGGATTGCGGAAATGGAAATACAGTAGATTACAAAGTGCTGAAAAAGGAAACCTAAACTAATGGATCCTGAGTCCTCTCTGAAGAGAGCTCAGGTGCTGGTTCTGGTGCTTTCCTTTTCTTTGACCGGGGCTCTGGAGCCGTTGTCGGGTTGTCATTCCTTTGCCAAGTGAAAGGAGCGAGCAAATTCCTTTGGTCATCCTGATTTTCTACAGCATGTTGCTCTAAAATCTCAATCAGGGCATCTTTTTCTCTTAATAGCTGCTGTATTTTCTTACATTCCACATTGAGAATACGATACTTGTTCCTCCAAGACCTCTTCTCCTGCTGAACTATGCTGAGAGTAACTTGAAGTTTTTCCGTCTCAGACATGAAAAAAAGGGCAGAGTCCCTTAATGGAATAACTTCCTGATGAGGGTAAGGCATCCTCAGCTTGAGAGCTTTAGTTTGTACCCAATGAAGATAAGGCTCCATCGAGACACAGTCTGGTTTTCCTAGAGACTTTCGCCCTTTCCTATGAACGTGTTTCCAAGCGTGCATTATTTCTGTCTTTAGTGTGCTGTCATTTTCTGCTTCCTTGAAGAAAAGACCTTCCAGATGAGCATTGCGCGGGACATACCTCATTGGGTATCCAGATTGACGACGAACTAACACTGGATGATAATTGATTCCTCCCTTAGTTCCTATAAGGGGTACATTTGGGAAATTTCCACAATGGTCAATGATCCTGATCCCGACATAGATTCGATTGTACCAATCGATGTCAGAGTTGGTAAGAGACATGATTCTCTGCGACCAACGTAAAGTATTCTTTTGACCCCAAAATGCAGCAGACTTGGGCAAATGAGAAGTGAACCATTTGTATAGCAGGGGTACATAGCATGTGATCATTCCTCCGCTGTATAAATTCCTTAAGTGTACCGAATGATACGCATCTGCGAGTAAGGTCGGTACGGGGTTTCCAATCAGAAAAACCTTAATGGTGTTGATATCTACAAAGTTATCGATGTGGGGAAACAAAAATAACCCGTAGGTGAGCAAAACAAAGATGCTCTCGAAAGCAGCCACGTTCCCTATACTGGCAAAGTATAGAGCCTTCTTTATCAAGAATTGGGCTGGCAAACCTTGGATGCCACCCTTAGTGGTCATGTGAGTCCTTACTTCTGACTCGTCCAAATAAATTGCTCTTTCAATCGTTTGATCCTTTGGAATTTCTTCCAGTCCAGAAAAGGGAGCTTGATCAGTAATATGTAGATCAGTCAGGTGAGAATACTCCTTCAGCGTTGGTGCAAGCTGATAATCCGAGAATGTGAAACAGTGATAGACCGGATCGTAGAACTGGATTAGTGTGGACAACATTCCTTCGATTACATGGACCCTTAATAGAGACAGCAGTCCTCCATACTTGGCTCTGAAAGCCTCGTGGTTTGTGATCATTCTTGCCAAACCTCTCAAATCCTCTAACTTTGGAACCTTGAATGTGTACTTATGAGTTTTCCTTCTACCGAAATCCATTAGCGCGATCTCCTTTCTCTGATATTTGCAATCATTGTCTTAGTTTAATTTGAAAAAGAGAGACTAGAAGAGAAGTTTTTTTTTTGTTTTAATGTTTTTTAAATGAATGCATGAATGCAGCACACAAAAACATAGAAAAAACATGGGTTCAAAGGGTCGGTGTCATGAAGTCAAGGCTCTACCCCCCCCCCCCCCCCCCCCAAAGGTTTATATTGGTGGTTTTGTGTACCTGTCCGCAAAATCATTGACCCCTTTGGGATAACAACAGCAAGCGGATCGCCAGCGAGATGATGTATCCCAGAGTGACCTCAGATGAGGGTAGTATCGCGTGACAACAATTTCCGATAGCTTCCGCACTACAAAATGGATTAAGTCTACTAAAAATCTCAGCTTCTCAGATAACCCAGTCGACCACACTACTTTCAAAAACCGAAGTCGTATAGGCAATGTATCTGCAAAGGGAATCTCCACTGAGTTCGATGGTCGATCGGGGACTCTTAACTGGAATTCACTCCCAGCAAGATTACCCGCATTGCCATCACCTATCTTAGGTGTATACTCAATCTTTCCATATGCGGCATCACATGCATTCCCATTAGCAGAAAAATAAACACAGATATCAATTAGGAAAAGCAGTATATATATTTGTCTTAATCATCCTAGACCTCTAGTCTTATGATCCTATACAGACAATGACTCCCCAACAGAGCTGTCATTTCTGTGATACGAATTTAGGGTTTCATCCCTTGGGAAAGCAAGCAAGAATGTCTCCCACTGTGGTCGCCCTTCTGGTATGGCAATTTTTAAGGTTTCTACTTAAGAGATGGGAAGAGATACATCAATCCCTAGCCGAGTCGCCATTTTTCTGTAGCGCGAGTTTTTGCGTGGTTGCGAAGCACTATCTCTTTGGGGTACTACAGTTCGATTCATTTTTTATCCTATTGAAGCTGATGAAGGAAGGGAAATAGATGTCTCCAATTAACCCTGCTTGCAAACTGAGTTTGAACAGATGACTGTTGGTTTACAGATGCTATTAAGATTGTGGGTCTCTCTTAGGTTATTTTGTTAAAAAAACAGTGTCTAGGCTATTGTTAGGATGTTAGGACTGATGCTTTTCGATTGATGTATGAAGGTACGAGATGTTGGGTTTTTTGATTAGTATGCTCGCTAAGATTTTTCCAATCTTATACCTACGTATTCCCGTTTAATGAAACAGGGAAATCAGAGCGATCGTAGTTCCTCCTATTCAATGGGAGGAAAAAAAAGGTTGTTTTGGTGTCTTGTTCAAAGCCCAAGACGTGAAGCTAAATGTGGTTTGAATCTTGTTCAAATTCCAAGATGTGAAGCTAAAGGGTTTTGACTTTAGAGAGAATTTATCATCTCTAAAGGGGGTCTGTTTGTCACAATTGTTGGGTGACTGATTATAAAGGAGAATTACTTTAACTGGGATATGTGAACTTAGCAATGCCATAATTTCCTTTATAGGGGATTTTTAACCTGAAGGAGAAGACTTTAACTCAGTTTAGAGCAATGCCATCTTTCCTTAGGAATTTCTCATGCTAAAAGAGGGACAATGGCGTGGATGTAAATAATCCAGAGGCATGCCGCTTACAGCAATTAGATGAAAAGAAAAGGAGTTGTTGATGTTTGTATACTGTGAGCAAGGCACATATTTTGATGCTAAAAGGTTGATTGACTCAACCGAGGTCTTCTTATACAAAGCCTAAGAGGAGGCTAGTGGCCCAACAAGAGGGTGCTTTTATATGTGTCTTATACGAAGCCTAAGACGGAGGCTAAAAAGGTTTTGACTCAACATGAGAGTCTTTTATACTCAACAAGAGAGTGATTTTATATCCCGTATGAAGCCCGAGATGGAGGCTGAGAGGGAAGTGACTCAACAAGAGAGTCTTTTATACTCAACAAGAGAGTGCTTTTATGTGTCTCGTACGAAGCCCGAGAGAGAGGCTAAAAGGGTGTGGCCCAACAAGAGAGTATTTTATACTCAACAAGAGAGTGATTTGTATCTCGTACGAAGCCCGAGATGGAGGCTGAGATTGGGTGACTCAACAAGAGAGTCTGAAAAGGTTAGCTCCGCTGGGGAGAATCATTGTACAAATCCCAAGAGGAGGCTAACTTCATTGAGGAAGGATCATTATACAAAGCCTAAAAGGAGGCTATTGTGCTGGTGACTGTTTCAATTTAGTGACAGGTCCAGTATGTTGGTTAAAAGAGAAAATCAGGGTTATTTCCCGTTCTTTAAGGAAATGGAAAATCCAAAGGGGTATTGAGACTGTCCAAGTCTACTGGTGTTTTGAGAAATCAATTCTCGGGTAGTGAATGATCTTTGTATGATGCCCAAGAGAAGGCTGGTATGTTAAAGGGATGAAGGTCAACCCATTAACTGGTCTGGCACTTGACTCAGAAAGACAGCTCTAGCAAATTAATGACTAGGTTCTGTTCCTATACCTGCAGAGGTCTCTGGGTCCTTGTACTAAGCCCAAGAGAAGGCATGAGAGCTTATAAGAAGCCGAAGGGTCCTTGTACAACACCTAAGAGGAGGCGGGGATGCATTTAAGAAGCCTATGGGTCCCCAAACCCCGAGAAGTTCAAGACATGCCATTCACCGAGAATAGATCAAGCCAGGAAAGTCCGAGAATTTGGAAGAAACTCAAGAGATGCCATTCATGGAGAAAAGATCATCTCTGGGGAGTTAGAGTTTCTTTGACAATTTCTAAGAGTGACAGTCTAAGAAAGGGTTCACCGAGAATGCTGCCTTTCACGTCTCCATATTGTTTAACCCCAAGAGGAGGGAAGACTGTGTCTGGTAATCCTATGAGGATCTAGATTTGTTTGTATTTTAAGAGTGACCAATAGGGCTTTACCTAGTGCTAGACGTAGTTGTCGGGGAAAACTCTAAATAACTATACTAGTATTACATAGTGGATATATGACGAGTATATAAAAGTTTATGAAAGAAGACTTACACTGAGCAGCCCCACAATACAGTTATATATATGAAAGAGGATAAAGAAAGCGGGTAAACACTTACTCGGTTGTAGAGCTTCCATGCTGTTTTGTTAGTTTGTTCCACAAAGAAAGCTTTGATAACAATATTATATTCAAAATCAAAGGAGAAAGTGCTTTGAAAAGATTGTTGGGGCTTACAGCTCAAGGAGAGGCCCAAGGATTTATCAGTGATTGCACTATTGTTTGAAATTGTACAGGGACTTATACAAGTGACTGAGGCCCAAGAAGGTTTTCTGTACAAAGGGATGGGTCTTACACTCTCTCAAGAGGCCCAAAGGTGTTTAAAGAAAAAGAATGGGGCTTATAACACGAGGGTAGGCCCAGATGATTTGATTTTTGAACTAGCGATCACGCTGAGATTTCTTTAACGTACTGGGTATTATACAATGCATTGAGGCCCAAAAAGTTTTGGTTAAAAGGAGGTTGGGTCTTACACTCTATTAGAGGCCCAAAGGTTTTTTTTTGTACAAGTGGTGGGGCTTACAGCTCAAGGAGAGGCCCAAAATGGTTTTTGTTTGAGAACGACGATCGCGCCGTTGTTTTAAAAATGTACAGAGAGACTTATACAATAAGTGAGGCTCAAAAAGGTTTATGTATAAAAAGGGTTGGGACTTACACTCTATTAGAGGCCCAATGAATAAAGATGGGTCATATAGCTCAAGGAGAAGCCCAAATATTTTTGTTAAAAAGGCGACGATCGCGTCAAACATTTTGACGGTGTCAGGACTTATACAACACACTGAGGCCCAAAAAAGGTTTTCTAAGAGGGATTGGGTCTTACACTCTATTAGAGGCCCAAAGTGTTTGAAAAAATTTGATGAGGGTTGAATTAATCAAAAACCCTAATTTGTTTCCAAAATGTATTTTAATTGAATAAAAATTCAATTAAAATGATCAAAATTGTTAAACATGTGTGGAAACAAATTGTAATCTTGGATTAATGTTTCAAAAATTATGTTTCTATCCACAAAATGATTGGAAATCACTAAAATTTGAAAAATCAAGAGGGAGAAAATATTTTAAATGTCAAAAACAATTAAAATATTAATTCTTTACAAAAATATCAAGTATATGAAATAAATAATAATTTTAGGATTTTTTTGGGAAAATAAAATATTTTAACATTTTTGTGAATTATTAAAAAAAGAATCAACTCAAAATCATTAAAACTCATAGAGAAATTAATTTTTGAATCAATTAAATTAAATAACAAAATTCAAATATTCAAATGTTCAAAAATGGCGCCAAGAACATGGCAAGAACATGCGCCACCCTATGTTTCTGCAGATTTGCGTTTTCTATTCAATCTCACTGAATACTTGATGATATCATGCAATCCACATATCAATCTACTCGTTTTCACCTCACGATCATGTCTATGGTCTTTAATTTCATTTATTTTAAACATGGATTAAGAAATCAAAGAGAAACCTCAAGAACCCTAAAACTTGCATGAAGGCTCAGAAATTCCATACACGATTCAAACAAAGCAATTGATTGAGGGTAAACACTCTATGCATGATTATAGAGTTAGAAGAGCTCATGCTTACCTCTTGCAGCTGGTGATCGTGTTTTGTGTTAGAGGTGTTACAACTTGGTTCCAAGGATATGGACAGCTTCCCTAGGTGCTATGGAGTGTGTCTGGATGCTTGGAATGAATGGAAATGATCTGGAACTTGAGATGGTACCCCAACTGCAAATCTGTCAAGAACTTGAGCATTTGGCTAGTGATTTTGTGATTTTGGAGTTCCAGATGTTGTGTGAGTGTTTGGATCACTTCTATATGATGTTTATGAGGTGTGTGTGTGTGTGTGTGATTGGTTTGATTGGAATAGCTCTCAAACTCAAAACCCGTTAGTGACTTGCTTTGGAAGGAAATTTTAGAGTGAAGAAGGAGATTTTAAGGAAAGCATCTGTTAGATGGCTTTGGTGTACTCAAACTGAACACAATTGAGCTCTATTTATAGTAGAGCAAGTTTGTTATGCAAGGAATAGTGAATGACAACTGTTGCATAGGTTTGGCCAATGTTGATCAATGAGAATCCAAGTCTCCTCTAGCCATTGACTAGAGGTTAGGGCACAGGCTGCTGGTTCCCTTGGTCTTGGATAAGTCTTGACTGAATTCAGTTAGAAATGGCTCAGTCCATGCCACCTTGGTGCATCCATTGAATGCTCCAAAACAAAATTGGAGTCTTGTCCCCTCTTTAGGGATTTCTAGGTTTGGCATGCTATTTTTAGTTCCAAGGACTTGGGAGGCTTGGGATCAAAGTTGGTTCCTCCTTGGTCTCCCCTTGAGGTGTTCAGATGGATAAGTGTGTTTGTCATTTGCACAAATTTAGCAAATCGAACAAAATGCACAAATCTGCCTTGCTTTGACAGTTTTCAGCAAGGCATATTGCCATTGTCATATCTCATGGCTCAAGTTGAGTTTGGTGAAGTTCTTGGTCATTTTGGAAAGCCCTCATATGATACAATAACTGTTTGATCATAATTGGTTTTGATACTTTTTGGATCCAAGTGAAAAATGCCCCTACATTTGGAAAAAAGTGAAGGCATATTCTGACTTAGTGAAAATTTCACTAAGTGTTGGGAAAATGTGACATTTTCACTTTTTGTGATTTTGATCATTCCATAACTTAAAATCCATGAGGAACTGGAAGGAGTTATGTTTGAAGCTTTTGTAGAGGGCCATGAGAGCTACAAATCCAGCTTTGGATGGGGGAAAATGGCCTTGTGATTTAGGAGTTATGATCCTCCAAAGTTGGTACCCTAGCCACTTTGTTCCATAACTTAGAAAATTTTCTAAGTTTTTATGGTTACCCCTTTTACAAGTTATCCCACTTTTCTTGATTTTTCTTGATGAATGATGATTCCAACCACACATTAACATCATTTTAGGGTTAAGGAACCATAATTATGAAAAATCTCAAAAATTCAAAGTTTGACTTTTGTGCATAGTTGACTTTTTGTCAAATGAATTCCAAACTGTGCGATCCTCTATGAAATCAAGTCCTTGACCTAAATCAAACTTGATGGGTTGATTTCATAGGTGTTATAGGGTGTATTAAATCATGTCCCAAGGTTTGGGAGCATGTCTTGGTCAAAAGTCAAAGACACTGTTGACTTTTTCCTCAAAACCCTAATTGTGGTTCTGATGAAATTGAAACTTGTTGCTCAAGCTTCTTAGACCAATCCATTGTTGCAAATGAATCAAAGTGGTGTATTAGAGACCCTCAAATCCTCCTTTGAGGTCTTGGCTCATGTTTTGTCCCAAAAGTTAACTTGGGGGGTGAATTAGGTCAAGAAACCCTAATTCCTGATTTTTTATGAATGCATCCCCTAAGGCTAATTTGACTTGATGGTTGGGTTCATGATGTCCCTTGGAGAATCATAGGTTATGCTTTGAAGCATTGGCTCATGCCCAGAGGAAAATTTCCATCTGGAGGCCCTGGTCGACCAAAACCCTAATTTGGTGACACTGGCGATCTTGAGGCTTGATCCACTCAGAATGCTGCAACCCTGTGCCTGATTCTTGATGTGGGAGTCCTCTTGATCCATTGTGGATGTTTGAGAGGTTAGACAAGTTGAAGATCATGTCATTCCTTGATTGATCCTTTGTCTAAGACTCAAAGAGGGTTTGAAACCCTAAGTCTGATTGTAGTGAATGCTCACCCATCTTTGGGGAGACTAATGAGGTATGATGGTCCATCCATATTGTGATGATGATTTGCACAATGATGGGGAATCTTAGTGGTCAAAATTTGGGGTATGACACGAAGCAGAAGTGGTCAGTGAAGACATGGAAAACAAGGACATGATCAAAGAGGATTTGGCACGCAATAGCATTCATACAGGTTCTATCTTTCCTTTTTCCACCTTTTATAAAAATATTGAGGACAATGTTTGGTTTAAGTGTGGGGGAGGAACTTTACCGCTTTGATTTTACCGCTTTCTAGTTAGGTTTATCATTTTCTAGTTTATTTCATGCTTTTTGGAATTCTATCTATTTTTCATGTTTTGTCGAGTCTTTGCATGTGCTGTCGAGTCTTTATGCGTGGTTTTCACTTGTTATTCAATTTCCCCGAAATTTTAAAAAAAAATTAAAAAAAAATTTAACCTCCAATAATTTTCTGTTTCGATTCATGGCGTGACACTCTGAAAGTATATAGGTTGTTTAGGCTGTGTAAGATAAACTTGGGAAAGTTTTGTAAATGTCGGTATCGTTCCTACACCTTAGATTCCCTAAGTATGTGATATTGATTTAAATAGACATTATGCCAAGACCTTATGCCTAGTTTCTTAGAAGTAGCCTAGCAGCCATGTATGATTAGAGTATCGTTGTGCCTATGTTTTGAACCGTGCTTATTTTCTTTTTACTGTGTTGGTTGATTGCTTGAGGACAAGCAAAGGTTCAAGTGTGGGGGAGTTTGATAACGCGAAATTATATCGTATTTTTGACTTGACTAGCATGGATTTTAGTTTCGTTTTATTTATTTATATCTTGTTATGTCGGTATTATTGTCCCATTTCAGGTACCTCAAGTAAAATTGGTCGCAAAGGAAATTTGAGCAAAATAGGAAAAGAAATGAAGTAAAACAAAAAGAACGAAGAAAATACAACAAAGGCCCAAAATGCAAGATCCAAGGCACAACCAAAGCCCAGGTGGCGGCCACCACCACTGTGTGTGGCGCCTGCCATGTAAAAAGGGGTGTGGCGCCCACCACCTATGTTGGCGCCTGCCACGTAGAAAAAAACAAGGAGTGGCGCTTGCCACTCTCATGTGGCACATGCCACGAAGCCACTTTGCCACTTTCTCCTGGATTCTCTCCACGCCCCGTCTTTCTCGTTCAACCCAACCATCCTAAATTCACGCCAGCTATCAGATTTTCAAGGGAAGGCAGTTGAGTATAAAAGGGGAGGTTCGTCTTCAGTTTAGGGGGTCCAAGTTTGTGCGCGGAAGCGCTGTTCATAGTTTTAGGCAGAAATTACATTGTAAAAGTGGTAGTTTTCTCACATTGAGGAACTACCACACAATTAGCGTTTAGGGCTACAATTTATGTAACATGCTTGGATCAAAAATATTGCCTTCAATTTAATATCAGTTTTATTTCAGGTTCACTTACCTTTACTGCATATTATTTTCCTGCTTTTATTTTCCGCAATTTATATTTATGCTTTATCTTTCTGCCACTGTTATCTTTTCAAGCTTTTACTATTTTCTTCAAGTACCACTTTAAAACTACTTTAAACCGCTTATTAATTGACATGATGTCCTTGAACGCAATTATCATGTTTAGTTTGTATATGTTTAAGTTCATGTCTAATTATCATGTCGTAACCGGCGGGACTCCGTAGACATAATAGGTACGAAATTGTGATTGTATGTCATTTTGGTTGTTTATTTATCATTGTTTTGTCACGAGAGTGAGAAGCATATAAAGGTTTAAGCCGAGATCCGCGAGAGCGTGAGGAATGAACTGGATAATAGAAATTAGGCATCATATCTAAATACAGTGAGAGCGCTTTAGATAGCGATTAGGATATTATTGGCTTTCAAATTGTGTTTCTTAGTTACCGGGCGAGCGAGAGTAAAATCTTGGGATTAAGAAGTATGGCTTTAGTTAAGACCGCAAGAGCGTGAGGCGGAGCCTTTAAGTCGGTATATTCTACGGAATAGGCGTATAATCACAATCAGTACCCGTTTTCTATAAGTTCCTTAGGTGCGCAGAAATCATATTTCGGGCTCGTTTTAGTATTATTTTCAAACCTTTAGTAATTAGCGTTTATATTTCTGTTCGTACCTTTTTAATCATTAGCCTTAGCTTTACATAGCAGCAATAGATAACGGTAGGTTGACATTGGTCTTTGTGGGTTCGGCAATCTTTTATAATACTTCGATATTTCTGTGCACTTGCGGACGCATCAGGGAGTAATATTCGACGGAGCTGTCAATGCTTATGGAAATGGAATTGGGGAAATCATTGTAACACCTCAGGGTACCCATACTCCTTTCACCGCCAGATTGGCATTCAAGTGTACAAACAATTAGGCCGAATATGAAGCTTGCATCATGGGCCTTGAAGAAGCTATTAACTTAAGAATAAAGAACTTGGATGTGTATGGAGACTCAGCCCTAGTTATAAATCAGATTAAAGGAGAGTAGAACACATATCAACCAGGATTGATTCCTTACAAAGACTATGCAAGAAGGTTGTTGCCCTTCTTCAACAAAATTGAGTTTCATCACATCCCTCGTGAAGAAAACCACATGGCTGATGCACTGGCTACTCTATCCTCCATGATTAGTGTGAGTCGATTGAACGATGTACCCAAGATCGACATAATGCGCTTGATAGGCCCGCTTACATATTTGCGGTTGAAGCAGTCATTGATGATAAACCGTGCTACCATGATATCAAATTCTTCCTTCAAAGACAAGAATACCCTCATGGGGCATCAAGGAAATATAGGAATACTCTCACCAGACTAGCTGGCAACTTCTTCCTGAACAATGATGTGCTCTACAAAAGAAACTTCGACATGGTTTTGCTCAGATGCGTAGACAGACCAGAAGCAAACATGTTAATGTAAGAAATTCATGAAGGCTCCGTTGGCACTCATGCTAATGGACACACGATGGTAAGAAAAATTCTGAGAGTAGGATATTATTGGCTGACAATGGAATCCGATTGCTACAAGTACATGAGAAAATGTCACAAGTGTTAGATATACACGGACAAAATCCATGTACCGCCAACGCATCTCAAAGTCCTTTCTTCTCCATGGACTTTCTCTATATGGGGGATCGACATGATTGGCATGATCGAGCCCAGGGCTTCGAACGGACATAGGTTCATCCTGGTAGCCGTTGATTACATCACCAAGTGGTCGAAGCAATATCATACACCAATGTGACCCGACAAGTGGTGGTCCAATTTATCAAGAACAATCTCATTTGTCGTTATGGTGTTCCAAACCAGATCATTACGGATAATGGATCCAATTTGAACAACAAAATAATGAAAGAGTTGTGTGCTGAATTCAAAATCGAACACCATAACTCGTCTCCCTACCAACCTAAAATGAATGGAGCGGTAGAAGTGGCAAATAAGAACATTAAGAAAATCATTCAGAAGATGGTTGTAACCTATAAAGATTGGCATGAGATGCTACCCTTTGCTCTTCACAGTTATCGCACATCTGTCCGCACCTCAACAGGGGAAACCCCTTTCTCTCTAGTATATGGCATGGAAGCAGTGCTCCCCATTGAAGTAGAGATCCCATGAATAAGAGTCTTGATGGAAGCCAAGTTAACAGAAGTTGAATGGTGTCAAAGCCGACACGATGAACTGAACCTAATCGAAGAAAAGAGAATGACGGCTTTATGCCATGGTCAGTTGTATCAACAAAGAATGAAGAAGGCATTTGATAAAAAGGTCCGACCCTGCGTCTTCAGAGAAGGTGACCTCATGCTCAAGAAGATACAATTATTTCTCACCGATTCCAGGGGCAAATGGACTCCAAATTATAATGGCCCTTATGTTGTTAAGAAAGCCTTCTCAGGCGGTGCCTTAAGACTCGCAACCATGGATGGAGAGGAGTTTACCTATCCCAAAAATGTCGATGTAGTCAAGAAATACTTCGCCTAAATAAAAAATAAATAAAAAAAGAGCGTCTTGTTGGATTGAAAACCCGAAAGGGCGGTCCAAGCAAAAATTAGAGACATAAACAATGACCATCCCGATGGATTGAAAAGCTGAAAAGGAAATCTAGGAAAGAATTATGGATTTATGGCAAGTAACTGCATCCGACAAGAATGGCTCCTCAGAGGCAGCGTCATCTGTTAAGAAATTCCCAATCAAGGTCATCTTCTACAAAAGCTCGAAAATACACAGAATTCGAAGTTAGTGGAAGGATAGCGGTCGTTATGTTTCAATGTAGCCCCTTTTCCTTTAAATTACCATTTTGTAAACTTTGTAATGCTCCATGGAATCACGCGTTTGGATGATTATCATTCTATCAATAAAAATTTGAGCCTTTGTGCCTTTTGTTTGCAATTCTCATTCATTCTGCTTTGCAAGATGACATGTTTATTTGATTAACATTCTTGAAACGAAAAATGAATTTACTTTTGCTTTCAAATTTACTTCTGCTTTTAAAATAAAGATGGCAATTTCCTTTTGATTAATGAGCACAAGAAGGAACATTCTCGGTTCCCCCGGAAGTGATCAAACTTCAAAATTCAAAATCAAAATACTCCTTGTGATCAGTACACCCTGAATGAAGGATCAATTACTTCAAATGGAATGTCCCATCTATCATCCCCGGTAGAGTTTTTACCTCTGAGAACCAATTATTGGTTTTTCACCCCAGTAGGATCTACCCTTGAAAAGCAAGAACGGGTTTCTATCCCTAGCAGGTTTGTACCTCCGGAAACCAGAACAAACACAGGAATCCCCGTGCCCAAACAAAAGTACAACCTTCAAAATCTCTAGTGATACCCCCATCTCCTAAAGTGGCCGAGTATCCAGTTGTGTTCATCACCAGTCCGTATGTCATGTCTATCTTGTTAGCATTCCATACATACATCATGCATAATTGATTCATATTCATACTCATGTTGCATTAATATCACTCTGGTCATACTTATCCCCAAGTGATAAGCGTCCTCTCTCTGATAGAGTTGTGAGTCTTCCTTACCACGTCAGATAGGACAAAATCCCAGTTTAAGTTCTTTCCTCATCAGGAAATATATCATCTAAACAATCTCTCTCCAGTGTATTCCTGGATTGAAATCGGTCTTCGACCACCTTGATAACTTGAACCTCTGAAAATATTAGAAGACATTTGAATATGCACCTTTGGAACTTCACTCTTCACCAATGAAGATGATATTTTTGCTTTCTCGGATTAAAGAAAATCCCTAGAAAAAGCCTCTCTACAAAAGACTCTTGGCAATACGACAATTTCTCCCCCCCCCCCAAATTTTTTTTTGCTTTCAATGAAGTCATTAGCACCTCAAAATTGGATTACATCACATGAAATCTCTCAGAAAAGAGGAAGTATGATGTAATTTCCCTTAGCAAATGGCATCTCCCACAAGAGAAGTTTGCACACCTCTGCAATTTAGACAGATGGTCCCCACCAATAAGTCTGACATCAAAACTTTACTCATCCTATGGCATCCCTCCGAAGAAATTTTGAAGAGAAGTATGATGATGCACGTTTTTCCATCAAATGGCATCTCCCCAGCGAGAAGTTTGGTGAAAACCATCACAGATAACATTCCTTGTCAAAAGACGGACTTGACAAGAAGAAACCGAGACCAGTTCCGTGGCTAAAAACCAGGATCGAGGGGAATTTTATTTCAAAAAGAAACTGAGACCAGTTCTGTGGCTGAAAACCAGGATCGAGGGGAAAATTTTACCCTTGTCTAAGTAGCGTTGCTTAGCAAAATAAGATGGATGAGAAATTAACTACCATTCACAACGACAATCAAAATTTCGGGTATTCCAATATTTAATCCTCTTTTACCTTGAATGTCTGAACGTCTTCGCCATTCACGCCTTCAGGTCCAAGACGATTAAATAGGGGCATCTGTCATACCCTAAATTTTAACCACAAGATTTCACATCATTGTGCAAATCATCACCACAATATGGAGGTATCTTCATACCTCATCAATCCTCTCAAAGATTGTTGAGCATTCACCTCAATCAAGAAATTAGGGTTTTGAGCCCTCTCAGAGCACTCAGGAAAATGATCAATCAAGAATTGATATGATTTTTAACTTTCCAAGCCTCTCAAACATCCATGAAGGATCAATATGTCTCCCACGTCAAGAATCAAGCATAAGAATGCAACATTCCAAGCTGATCAAGCCTCAAGATCACCAGTGTCACCAAATTAGGGTTTTGATCGTCCAAGGCCTCCAGAGATAAATTTTCATCTGGGCATGAGCCCATACCTCAAAACATGATTCAAGAAGCTCTAAGGGACCTCATGGATCCAATCATAAGTTCAAAATACCCTCAGGGGATGCATTTATCAAAAATCAAGAATTAGGGTTGACTTTTGGAGTAAGGCATGAGCCAAGACCTCAAGAAATGTTTTGGATACCTCAAATATCTTATATTGATCCTCTCACAAGTTTAAATTGACACAAAGAACTTGATTCATGTGCAATATAAAGATGCAAATTCATCTGGACCACAAACTAGGGTTTCTGAGAAAAAGTCAACCATACCTTTGACTTTTGACCAAGACATTATCTCAAACCTTGGGAAATGATTCAAGACACTCTAAAACACCTATGGAATCCATCCATTAGGTTTGATTTAGCCCAAGAACTTGATTTCATAAAGGATCACAAAGTTTGAAATTCATCTGATAAAAAGTCAACAGTGCCCAAAACCTAGTTTGAATTTTGAGATTTTTTGACAAACATGGCTTCTTTAAGTAAAAAAACAATGTTAATTTATGGTTTGGATCATCATCCATCATAAAAAATCAAGAAAAGTGAGGTTACTTGCAAAAGGGGCAACCTTAAGAAACTTAAAATTTCACTAAGTTATGGAAAAAAGTGATTTTTACCCAACTTTGCAAGGCCATAACTTGTGATCCAAGTAACCATTTTCTCCCATCCAAAGCTCAAATGAAAGCTCTCACTACATATTACAAGATTGTCAACTACACCACATTCCAAATCTTCATGGATTTTGAGCTATGGATTGATCAAAATCACAAAAATTAAGAAATTGACTTTTTCTTGACACTTAGAAAAATTTTAGGCAGAATCTGTCTCATGTTTTGTCCAACTTTGGAGGCATTTTCCATCATGATCCAAGATGGATCAAGACCGAAGTTAAACATCAAAGTTGAAGTATGATATGTGGGCATAACTTATGCCACACAAATTTCTCCTTCAAATTTTGTCACTTTACAAACTTTGTCATCTTCCAAAAACACAAAACTCTTGATGACTCACTTGTTACTTGATCAAAGAGGCAAGAATTCAGCCTAGCATGTGATGATCCATCATTACAAAATGCCTTCAATTTCAAATTTGGCAATGTTACATTAATGCAATGCATTGAGGTGTCATGAACCAAGCCATATCAATCCAAACCAGTCAAGATTCAGTCCAAAGCTCTAAGTGTTCAAACCTGCAAAAATTGAATTGAGTCAAGCTAGAGGAGACTTGTCACTTTGAAACATCCAAGTCAATGGCTACCTAACTACACACTATGATCAACCTCCATTCACTATTCCTTGCAAAACAAACTTCCTCTACTATAAATAGAGGTCATTTGTGACTGATCAACACACACCAAAACACCAAAATACATGTTTTCCTTCATTTCACTCTCTTTCACCAAATTTTGCTTCTCTAACAAGTAGGATTCGAATTTTCAAATAGGAAGCAATTCTGTCAAAATCAATGGTGTAGACACTTCCTATACCTCATATAGAAGGGATCCAAACACTTTCCAAACTTCTGTAACACCAGAATCAATAACCTCCATCTCACACCTAGACCTAACTGCAGTTGGGGTACCACTGAGAGTTCCAGGAGATTTCCAGCCATTCCAAGCTTCTCAACACACTCACTAGGGTCCATTGAAGCTGTCCAAATCATTCAAACACATCTATAACATGACAACTGAGGATTCGAATTCCTCTTGCAGAGGTAAGCCTGAACCTCTCAAACTCTATGATTCATGCATCATAAATGCGTCTTCAAGTTACAAACATGTTTCTGCACCTGTGTAGAGTGTTTCCCCTTAATTAATTGCTTTGTAGCTATCGTGTATAGAATTTCATAATGTTCTTACAAAAATTAGGGTTCATCTGTTCTTCACATGATTTCTCACTCCACACTTAAAAGAAATGCAATTAATTGGTATCATTGGGATCCTTGTTCAAAAACACACAACTTTCATGTTTGAATCATGCAAAATCATTGCGTATTGAGTGAGATATGTGAGCTTTTGCAAATCATCCATGGCGGGCACGAGCGAGGAAGAAGAAGGAGCCAAAGGCACCCTTTTTTTGAATTTTTGAATTTTTATCATATGATTTTTTAAACATAAATCATTTATACATTTTAATATTTAATTCCACAAAAATATCAAAAAAATATTTTATATTTGATATATTTTTGAATTTTTTAAAGAATTTCATTTTAATTGTTTTAAACATTTTTAAATAAATTCTTCTTCTTGATTTTTCAAAATCAATTGAATTTCAAATCATCTTGTGAATTAAAACATCTATTTTCAAACATTTTTCAAAGTTCACAACATGTTTTTAAATATATTTGATATTTGATATCATATTTTATTTAATTTTTCTTTGAAAAAATGTAATTTAGTTAAGATTAGGGTTTTTCCTTGATTTTAAATTTTCAAACTTCACTTGAAATACACTTGGGCCTCTAATAGAGTGTAAGACCCAACCTCTTTTGTAAATAAATAATTCCTGGGCCTCTGTCATAGTATAAGTCCCGGTGCACTTTTCAAAATAACGGCGTGTTCATTATTTTTCATCTGGGCCTCTCCTTAAGTATAAGCCCCACTTTACTTCTTTTCAAACACATTTTGGGCTTCTAATAGAGTGTAAGACCCAAAACCCTGTGTACATAAATAAATTTTGGACCTCTGCTGTAGTATAAGCCCCACAACATCTTTCGGTATCGCAGTGCGATCACTGTTTTAAAAATAAGTCATATGGGTCTCTCCTTGAGTATAAGCCCTAATCTTTTGTACATAAACTTTATTTTAAACAATAAACAACCTCTATGGGCATCTCCTTGAGTTGTCAGCCTTATACCTCTGTTTTCAAAATCATCTGTCTGTTTTAAACTGGTACTAAGAGGAGCATTATTCCCGGTGAAACTGCTCTTAGACCACTTGGGCCTCTCTTTGAGTTATAAGCCCCAAACATTATTTTATTTTAAACAAATTTCTTTTAATTCAAATTCAAATTCAAAGTTTTCTCAAAACTTTCTTAAATTTCTCAAAACCCTAATCATACAGTGGTAATCAATACAACCAATCACAATACACTTGGGCCTCTATTAGAGTGTAAGACCCAACATTGTTTCAATTCAATGCATACTTGTTTGTATACCTGTTAATTCACTTATCTGTATATACTTGTGCATATTTGTCTAGAGTTTCCCCAGCAGTTAGGTCTACATTTAGGTCAAACCAGAGGTTACTTCTAACTTAGTCACTAACTAGTTCCCTCATAGGAAACTTCCCTCAATATAGTCTGCCTCCTCTTGGGCTTTATTCAATATGGAAATAAGAAAGGCATTATTCCCGGTGAAACTTTTCTTAAGATTGTCAAAACTTAGAAACATATATATAAAAGAAATTCATTTCCCCAGAGAGGATTAATTCCCAGTGAAACCTCTTTTGAATTTTTTCAAACCTTGGAATTGTTTAACAAAGAAAGGATTATTCCCGGTGAAACCTTTCTTGAACTTTTCTTAGGCTTGGACCAACAGGCTTCTTAAAAGTTCCCCATAACCTCCTCTTGGGCTTAGTACAAGGACCACAGGCTTCTTAAAATTTCCCCTAGCCTCCTATTGGGCTTAGTACAAGGACCCTCAGGCTTCCTAAAAGGATAGGGTAGAATTTAGTCATCTCTACTAGTTCAATCCTCAGGAAAGTCAAAGCTCCAGAACTTCCAATCATTCAAGGGTTGATCTTCATCCCTTAAACCCACAGCCTCCTCTTGGGCATCATACAAAGATCTCTCTCCAACCAGAGTCTATCTCTTCTTAATGAGACTTGGATAGTCTCAGCCTCCTCTTGGGCTTCATACAAGTAGACTTGGAAAGTCTCACCCTCATAGTCTCCTCTTGGACTTAACACAAGGACCCAAAGGCTTCCTAAAAGCATAAGATAGATCCTGAGCATCTTCACCAATACACCAGTCCCCAGAAGAGTTAAAACCTCTAAGGTTTTCAAACTCACCTTTAAAACCCTCTGACCCCCAACAAGGCTTAACTTTCACATTAAAAATCCCAGCCAGGGTCAGGTTACCATCAACAAATCCTCAATAGGATCAAAGGCTCATGGCATTTGATAATTCAACTCTCCCCTGATTCCCCAGTAAGAGTTAGTTTCCTTTTGGATTCCCCAACACAGTTTAGACCTTCTCCTGGATTTCAATATATCCTCAGCAAGAGACAGCGTCCTCTTAGGCTTCATATAATGATTTTCCCAGACAACCTCAATCTTGGGCTTTGTACAAAACATATATAACACTCCCCAGAGGAGTCGTTTTCTTTCAGCTTCAACCTTGAGCTTTGAACAAGGCACACACAAAAGACAATATCCCCTCAGATGAGACCCTGAGTCCTCTCTGTAGGAAGATACCTCTTCTATACATCACATATTAAAACAAAAAATCAAAACCTTTTGTCCAGATAATTGATGTAAGTGGCACACTTGTTGATTCAAAATCCAAGTTGGAGTCCTTCCCTTATCCTGGCTAAAACCCCTCTTTCATCTAACAGTTATAAGTGGCAAGCCTCTGGATTCCATACATGCAAGCCAAAATCCCTCTCTTAGCATGAAAGATTCATAAAGGAAAAAGTGGCATTTCTCTACACTGAGTTAAAGCTTCTTCATTCATGACATCTCTCTTATAAAGGAAATTATAGCATTGCTGGATCCCATATCTCAGTTAAAGTAATTTCCCTTATAACCAATTACCTGACATTTGTGATGAACAAGTGAGATATCTCCCTTTAGAGATGACAAATTCTCTCTCAGTCAACTTTAGCTTCAATCTTGGGCTTTGAACAAGTCACAAATACTCTGATAGCTTCAATCTTGGGCTTTGAACAAGACACCAAACATTTTTTTCCTCCCATAGAATAGGATTAACTTCGATTTCTCTGATTTCCCAAATATCTTTATGAGAATACGTTGGCATAAGATTGTGAAATCTTAGCGAGCACACAAATCCAAAATCTTAGGTCCAGTACCTTCACAAAAACAATAGAAAGCACGAAAACAACAAAAACATTCTCTTAACCCTCCCAAAGGAGAAACTTTCCCAATCCATAGCAGATAAACACAAGAAAGCATTTCAAACAGTAGAAACACATGCAAACGAAGGTTCTTATAGATTACTATAGATACTCTGGGTGTTAATAGCTTCCCTTTGTATAACCAAACTCCGATCCCCGATCTTTTAGCATTTGTTAAAGAAAACACTTGCGTGCAGGGTTAGTTTAAGATATCTTCCCATTCCTTTTAAGCTTCATAGGATAAATACAAAAATCAGAAAGTAGCACCAAAATGTGGTAGGTGGTCGCGCCACCAAAAAACCGACGCTGCAAATACCATACCCGAAATTCATCAAAGTGTTGAGTTGTTGAGCAGATTTATGGAGAAATCACAAGAATGTCATCTAACTCCAATCAAAATAGTTTTGAGATACATAAAGTGAATAATCGACCATGGTGTGTTAATGCCAAGGCAGAAAAATACAAGCACAAATGCAGAGATACATGGCTACAATGATTCAAATTTCAGCAGAGATCAACATAAGAAGAAGAGTATTGCAAGCTATATATTCATGATTCAAGGTGCTCTAATTTCTTGGAGCTCAAGAAAGCAAATCACTGTGGAATTATCCTCTTGTGAAGTTGAGTACGTAGTTGCATCTTATGCAACATGTCAAGTAGTATGGATAGAGATGTTGCTCGAAGAGCTAAAGATCATGGTACCTAAAAAAATGAAGTTGTTTGTAGATAACAAGTCAATTATCGACTTGAAAAATCATCTTGTGTGTTATCGTATAAGTAAGAACATATAGAGGAGGTATCATTTACTTAAGGATCAAGTAAATAAAGGAAACCTTGAGCTTGAGAATTGCAAGTCGGAATGGTAACTAGATGATACACTCATTAAGCAATTGAAGAAATCCAAGTTTGATGAGTTGAAGAGAAGCATTGGGATAAAAGTCTCAAAAATATGAATTAGGAGGTGTGTTCTAAAATTCTGGCACTTTAACACATGTTAATACTGATGTCCTCACATCAGAACATAATGTTAAAATAGATGTTATGACATCTTCTGTCTAACAGAACAAATAAATCAGACTGAAAATAAATTGCTGAACGATAAATAACACAGTCAATTGGTAACCCAGTTCGATGCAACATCACCTACATCTGGGGGCATCCAAGCAAGGAAGGAAATTCACTATGATAGCATTAGTTCAAAGCTAAACTCCCATGTTTACAACTTCTCGCCTAATCACTACCTTGTGCAACTTCTACCTAGAAACCCTCTAGATATGAGATCCCCCTCTCACTTCCTAACAGTTACAAACCAGTGACAATTCAACAATAACACAAAGTAGAAGAACACTCTTCCAAGACAAATACTTAGTTTTTCTTAAAAGCTTTAAACTAAGGACAATACACTCTTGCTTAAAAGCTCATGAGTGAATAATAAACAACATACAATCAGTTAACCTCAATGTATCAGAAGATACATGGGTGACTTACAAAGTCACACTAAAGAGGCTCTCAAAACCTAAGATTCTAAAACCTCCCCTTATTTTTACAAAAGTAAAAGCCATGAACACATTAGGTTTAGGTTGCTCTTTAAATACTCCTCAGCAGTCCATGGGCTTCGAAATCTTCACCTAGATATTGCTTGATCCACACGCTGAGGGTTGCATCAATTATGCAGGAAAGTCTCCTTAAATCTTGTAACAAATCATCAAGTTTCCTAAATTGTCTCAATATCCACTTTTAGAAACTTATGAATAGTTGGAGATCAAATTAAATGTTCCAGATTAAATCTTCTTGACCGGCAAAAATAAGTGGGATATATCGAAACAAAATCTCACGAAATAAAATCAAATCTGTCAAGAATAAAACTACAGCCTGTACTGATGTTCTGGTACAGCGTGTCACAATATCTGTCAGGACATCTGTCTTCAATATTGACAGACCAACAAGTTAGAACATTTCACACAACATCTTGATGTGAACCATGTTTTAGCAAAATTGTTGCCAATCCTAAAACCATGGAACTAACAATTTCCGCTTTGGCAAATTTTGGCTAAAACATCCTTTGATTAATGTTCTTGGAGGAATAAAACCACAAACACAAAGCAAGCTACATGATTAACGAAAAATATGTCAGAGATATACTACAGCTATAGATCATCAGAGATTACAACTCCTTCAAACTCTAGAATTCTCTAGAGATCAGATGTCAAGACATGTGGTCTGACATCACATCAACACAACTCCAACACAGCAACCTCAGACAGGTCCATTACTCCCCCTGTCACACATAACTAATACTCCCCCTCAAGGGAAAATTGGAAAAACCCAAATCACAAGAAATCCAAACATCAACTGTCTTAGCTGTCTTAGGTCACACATCCCTCTCAAGGGGAAAACCCAAATCACAAGATAGACAAACATGAACTATCCAAGTTCACACATTAGAAACACATACAGCAGAAGCCACACATCTTACTCAGAGCATCAGAGTAATAGATTACTATAGAGCATCCAAGGTTCTTCATAACCACAACATGTTAAAACATGTGATAGCACATCATTGCACACATATAACCCATCATCGCACACATACAACCCATCAGTGATAGTAGCATAAGCAACAAGCATGACAAACAATCACGCTCCCCCTAAATAGGTGCATACAGCAAGCAACCACAAATCAAAATAAAACATGACATGATGTCATGTCATCTAATCCAACATCAGAAACAACAAACATATCAACACTTTACTCCCCTATTTTAGCCAAAAATTGACAAAAAGAGTAAACGTAAACAAGTATAAATGGAAACACACAGTAGCAAAGGCTACAAACAGTTCTAATGGAAGCACAAAATTGCAATGGAAACAAAACAACAGATGGAAGCAAATACTGTTAGGGAATTATTACAACACAAACAACAAAAAGAAAACACACCCAACCAAAAAAAGCTTCATTTATGGATCCAGCTATCCACTCCAACCTCCTGAGTTAATGAAATTAACCCAATCTTCATCAGCATCCTCGTTAGAGTCATGTAGTTGAGCATGAATTTTCTTGAAGGACTTCATCTTTGTCACAAACTTTTTCCCTGTCCTAGATGCTCCAGTAGATGATCCAACAGATGTCACAACTTTAGACTCCACCTTCTTTGGATCCGCACTCTTATCCTTCTTGGTATCCATCACAAGAGCCTTTTTAGCATCATTAGTTTTGGAATTCTGACTCATGTTGAAACATAGTTGGGTAGATGGCTGAAGCAGTAATGATTTGAAAAAAAAAGAATAACGACCATGCTTATATTTCCTGATCAATCAAGGATATGATTATTGAAAGGAGCGAAATTATCCTTGGTAACAAAGACATTCTCTTGTTCCTCTTTTTCGCTTTCCAAGCTTTGACTGCAATATTTAAAATGACATTCTCCATGTCATTAAAAAACTGCTTTTCTTGAGAAACGCATGCAACAAAAGAAAAAAAAATTCAGGCCTCCTAAACTGTAGTTGCTATAACTCTTCATTAATACAAATTCCCAAAACACCCCTAACAGAATGATGACCAGTCACACTGAACTTGTCCAGCTGTGCTGAGTGAAAATTCTTGAAAATTCTGATTATGACTAGCTTGTCACAGTACAATATCATGACATCGTGGTTGACATTGTAATCTTTTAGTAACCAACTCAATTTGGAGCAACAGCTTCCTTAGCAATATACTTAGTCCCAGATTAAATTCTTGCTGATCCAAAAGGACATGATTGTTTCTCAAGAGAAACCATCCTTAACAAATCAGGGCACACACGGTGGAAACAACACAAAACTCTCATAAGAACATCATACAACAGTAACAAAACAAACTCCCTCTGAATTACATAACTTAAGAACTCAACAATGTGCAGTTGAACAACTAAACACAATGTTACGACATCTAGTCTGATATCACAGAACCTGTAGCAACACAAACCCAATAGCAGAACTCCACCTCAAGATCACAATCCACTGCAGAGAAAAATAAATTATCTCAGACATAGAAACATCAGTATTCACAAGGACATATCCAAGCAATCACAAACTGTCCTAGTTCACATATCAGAGGCACATGCACAGCGAAAAAAAAACCTTACAAACACATTTAAGAGAAATTAGAGTCCCCAAAAAAAACTTCAGGCAAGCAAGATGTCATGCACATTTGATTTAACATTATGCACACAAGCCACATTAGAAGAGATACATTTCCTTAAGCACCTTGCATCACAAATAAGAATAAGAAATGTAGAAATCACGATATTTTCAATGATTTGCACCCATAAGTCTCCTTCCTTTCACAACCTTATCAAAACCACAGTCATTACCAGACTTGGCCAATAGCTATACTCCACAAAACAATAGATATTTCATTTCTGAATCTGTTGGTGACAGCACCCTCCATATGTTTAGCTCCCATGTAAAATCTGCTTCATTTTTTGGAGAGTTAATCTACTGCGATGATGTTCCAACATCCTTTTGTCTGACATACTTGAGAGCCACAATTTAAACACAACAATAATAGAACATACTACAAGGGTAGATCAGAGACACTCAAGGAAAACTTCACAGAGAGAAATAAACTATCACACACAACAAGAACCAAAAGAGCTTCTACACAGAAGCACAATGTCAAGAGAACCTGTCTGACAACACAGTGCCAACATAAGCCCTTATGCAAACAATAAGATATTCCCAAGCAATATCTGAGCTGACCAAATTACTAGGATGCTGATAAAGCATATCACCATTATCAAACTCTTCCACCTCAGTCTGCTCCTCCTTTCTACTTCGTTCCTCTACCTTGCACTGGCCTCATAAGAACTTTGAGAGGAAGGTCTATAACATATGCAGAAGTATGATGATGCATCATTTGGGACATCTCTACTCTATCTTCCTTGGTCATTAAGCAAGAGCAAGAAGTTCCTCGGGGTACACAAAAAGGCAAGTGACTTTGGACTCAACTTCTTCCTCATAGCTTCATAAATCTCATTAGTGACCAAGCATTCTCCCCTTCAATAGGACCTTGATCAAGAGAGACAACATCAGGACTGGAAATTCCAGTTCTCAAACACCTTTAAGTTCACCTTTTAGGCACCATCATTATAAGAACATAGTTGGAGAAAGACTTAGAGTCCACCATATCTTCCTTTACTCCAGTCATGAGTCTGGGACACCCAAAACTAGAATCCAAATCTTACTTAGTTGCAACTCCAAAAAGGTATGAGAGATATGGAAATTTGGATCTTCCTAGAGCTCTAACCACTGCTTGGTTAGCTATAGGTTGAGATGAACCTTTGAGACAACTCTTCAAGTTGAAACAAAAGTTCTTGATATGACCCACTTAACCCTATAAGAGAGACATCTCCAAAGCAAGTTCCTGCCTTTTAGCATGAATATTCTGATGTTCAGCACGATGTCGAGACATTTTGATGACATCATTGACTCAGATTGCCTCTTGATGGAAAACAAAGATTTTTGACATTTGAGTTCTACTATGCTTGATAAATCCTTAAGAACTCATATCCCTTTTAGGCTTCAATAGAATAACTTCTAAAACATATCAGAACAGTTATTCACATCCTCATAGACTTAGTCATGATATCAAGATTGGAGGTCAAGATAGTCACCTCATGTTGCAGGTGATAGACAACCATTCTTTCCTTATAGACAGTAGATATGAGATAGTTACCTTTTATATTCCTTCTTTACTCTTGATGCACAAACCTTGAAGAAGTAACCAGCTTATCATGAATTGATTCTCTAATACAGGGACTACATTAGAGGCCCATCTTCTAGAGAAGATAGTGACAACCTTCAAATACACGACACTGGGTGCTTACATTTAGAACAACCTAGTTTTTGCAGGTGTCATGACAGATGTGTTTAACATATGGTTTTGACCTTTTAACCATTATCCTCAGACCCTAAATGAAATATCTCCCAAGTAACATGATAGTACTGAACGACTATTCACAAGGTCACAAGCTCCTATAAAGATGGTGACAGACACAATGCTCTTGTCCTTTACTCAAATATGTCAGTGTAAAGACAACCACAAAAAATATGACCCACAAGATCCAATTATGCTGATGATGACTTGATTTTCTTCAAAAAAAACTGACACTTTCATGTCAAAAACTCTTGAGTCGAGACCTCAGTGTCTTGTTGACCATATGTGCCTTTAAGAGAGGTCTTGAGAAGTTCCCGAGTAACTTTGGCCACCACACATGTGTTTAACAAACTGAACACATTTTTATTAGCTCCATTGGATATAGAGTCTTTCAGAGCAACAGGAGCTAACCCATACTCTTCCTCACCAGGAACAATCCACACACACCCTTTGATGACAGATTTCCAAGATCTGTTGTCCATTGATCTCAAGAAATCTACTAAACTTGCCTTCCAATGATCATACAATACAAAAAAAAACTCCCTGAAGTTCACCCAAAAACTGACTAGGGTTCCAGCTCTGATGCTAATTGAAATTCTGGCACTTTAATACATGTTAATACTGATCTCCTCACATCAAAACATAATGTCAAAACAGAAGTTACGACATCTTCTGTCTGATAGAACAAATAAATCAGACTGAAAATAAATTGTAGAAAGATAAATAACACAGTCAATTGGTAACCCAGTTTGGTGCAACATCACCTACATCTTGGGGCATCCAAGCCAGGAAGAAAATTCACTATGATAGCATTAGTTCAAAGCTAAACTCCCCCGTTTACAACTTCTCCCCTAATCAATACCTTGTGCAACTTCTACCTAGAAACCCTCTAGATATGAGATCCCCCACCCACTTCCTAACATTCACAAACCAATGATAATTCAACAATACCTCAAAGTAGAAGAACACTCTTCCAAGAAAAATACTTAGTTTTGCTTAAAATCTTTAAACTAAGGACAAGATGTGAGGGCAAGGTTCCTTTTTACTATGTTTTAATGATGTCAAAACTAGGATATTCATTACTTGTGTATTTTGGATTGTATCACCTTGTCTAAGCCATGCATTCATCTCTTGCAAACGTGCATAAATATCCTTATACATGTATTAGACATATAGGATCATACACAATGTCAAAAATGGGTTTTTGTGTCATTTTTAGAGCCATAGGTCGACTTATAAAGGTCATAGGTCGACTCACACTGCAGGGAAAAGGTTTTGAAACTCTATGCCTTGCATGCGCCTACTCTGGGTCGATGCATGGGCTCCTACAGGTCAATTCATACTGTAGGGATTTTTTTTGAAACTTTCTACCTTGTATGCATCGACGCATGGGTTCCTGTAGGTCGACGCATGGGCCAATTTTGTATGCAGTGTTGGACACTGTCTTGTATAGGTCGACTCATAGATGTTAAAGGTCGACCTCTCGTGCGTGTTTACCAATTATTCTGTGTCTTTATGTTCCCAAACTCAGTTTTTTACTCATTTATGTACATATATATACTCATATGCATCACTTTGTTAATAAAAAAGGAAGAAAATTGAAAGAAACATTGTCTTGCTCTTCATCTTCACTCTCACAATTGCATTAATCAATAATCACACATAATCATCATTATTTATTGTGCTTAGTCAAGAGTGATAACTTCCAAACGTAGGATTTGTAAATCAAGTTTGGGTAGAGATTTAGTGGGATTTTATTTGATAAAACCATTAGGGTTTTGTCCTCTAAGATCTTGATAGATTGGGGGTTTTTGTATAAGTCTTCACATCACATATTCAGCCGAGTGAAAGCCTTGAAGAATGGTGGGTTCAGTCAAGGGAGTAATGGTAATCAGAGGATCGTTTTGGAAGATTTGGGATCAAGCATCTTGCGATCGAAATCAGCCGAGTGAAAGACTTGAAGAACGGAAGTTTCGGTTAAGTGAGTAGCGATAACTGGAGGTTTGTTCGTAGTGTTTGATGCACTTGATTCAGCTAGAATCAAGGGGAGAGAAGTGGTTAGATTCAACCTCAACAATTGGGTTAAATTGTTGGTTTGCTAGGACTTCTCTTGTACTGAATATTGCACCCAGATTTTATAGATATCTCAATTCTATTTTAGAATTGAGGGCCGACGTACCCTAAGCAAGGACGAAAGGGGAACTACCTAAATAAATTGGGTTTCTCTCTCTCTCTCTCTCTCTCTCTCTATATATATATATATATATATATATATATATATATCTTTACCTTATTGATTCTACTCTCTCATCAAGATCATTCCATTCGGTTTCGCATATCTGATCTTTCCAATAAAGGTTCAGATAGACGAGTTTTGATCTAAGGCCGATTTCGCATATTTTAGAATAATTTTTTGAAGCTCAGATTATTAAAAATAAGTGATCTATTCAAATCCCCCTTCTAGATCAGCTCCCTCGTCTAAAAAGTGGTATCATGAGCACCGGTTCATCTAGTGCTTCGCATATAGCTTATTAGGAAATGGCTAACGAACCTAAAAGGGCGTATAATAGAGCACCGATTTTTAATGGTGAGAATTATGGTTATTGGAAAGATTGTATGCGGGTGCATATCAATTCTATTGATAGAAAGGTATGGAACGTTATTCAAAATGGTCCTGTTGAAATAACCATGACCAATAAGGATAATGTTGTTGTACCTAAACTAGAAGCACAATGGAACGATGATGATGAGAAAAAGTACAATTACGATTGGAAAGCCAGAAATATTCTCATATCCTCTTTGGGAGTTGATGAATACTATAGGTTTTCTCATTGTACGACCGCTAAGGCTATGTGGGAGGCATTACAAGTTGCCCATGAGGGGACAAATGATGGCAAACTAGCTAGAATCAATACTTTAACTCAAAAGTTTGATCTCTTTCACATGAAGCATGGTGAAACTATTGTGGATATGCAAAAGAGATTCACTCACCTAATCAATCGTTTAAATTCACTTGGTAGACTCGTTTCCAATGATATTTCTACTAACAAAATTTTGAGATGTCTTAATAGGGAATGGTAACCTAAGGTCACGGTGATCAAGGAAGCTAACAATCTCATGACATTGGACACCATAACATTGTTTGGTAAGCTTGAAGAACATGAGCAAGAGCTCATAAGTCTTTAGCAACATGAAAAGAAAGAGAAATAAAAAAACACGGACAAGAAGTCTATTGCTCTAAAGGCTTCTAGCTCAAAGTCCACCACTAAAGTGATTATTGAAAGTGAGTCAAGTGATGCTGATGGAGATTCGACTGATGAAATGGGGTTGTTCATAAGAAGGTATAAAAGATACATCAGGAAGAATAGAATACAACATTCGGAAAAAAATCTCATTAACTTTAGACGTTAATCAAAATCCTCAAAGCAAGAAGGAAATAAGAATACAAAATCAAAGAGTTCATGCTTTAATTACGGAAAGGTCGGTCACTACAAGTCGGATTGTCCCTTGATGAAGAAAGACAAAGGAAAAGACAAACATCATCAGCAAAAGAAATCGAGCAAGCCTAGAAGGGCATACCTCGTATGGGAGAGTGATAGTGAGTCCTCAAGCGAAGGTGGCTCGAGTGATAAAGATGAAACGGTCAATCTTTGTCTCATGGCTCCTAAAAAGAAGAAAAAGAATGTAAGTTATTCTAAATATGAACATATTGATAAAATGTCTCATTCCTATTTGCAAAATGCTTTTGAAGCACTGCATCATGAGGCTAAAGATGCTTTCAAATGCTTAGCCTTAAATAAGAAAATTTTCTTACATTTAGAGAAAAAGATTTCCGATTCGGAAAGGGAATTAGAAGCTCTTAAGAAATCAATGGTAGATGCTACGAAAGCTAAAACCGAGGATGACAAGTTCTCTTGGTTTGATTGGGCGGGTTGTGAAACTTGTCACATTTGGCAAAAGGAGGTTAGAACTCTTAAAGCCAAATTAGACAAAGCATTGTAACCTAAAGTTACATTTGCTGTTGATCGCTCACATTTTAGAAGTAGTATGAATAATCCTTATCATAAATATACATATGTGATAAGAGATTAAAGTAGCAAAAGCATCTCCAATTTAAACTTAACTTGTCTATATTGTTGCAAGAAGGGATACACCATTGCAAATATCGATTTAGGAGATTCTTGGTTCCTAAAGGTATTTTCCAATGGTTGTTGTCTTCTCCCCAAAAGAGTCGAGCCTTGTCGTCAACATATGCATTTGCATTTGATCATATATCATAGCATAATTCATATACATATTCATAGCAAGAGTGTTTCATCCTTATTTGCACTCATTTGCATTTTCTACAGGTCGTGTTATTATCCGCATCTTACCTTGTGGTCAAAGTCCAACTTACTTGACACCTACCAAACGGATATTGTCATGTCTATCTGACGTTCTTCCAGATATGACCTTTCTTATCCGATTGTTTTTTCGGATATGTCTATTTTCTTTTCATCAAATGCAATTCTTGGATGTCACATATGTCTATCTCGCTGATGTTTTTCCAGATTGAGTCTTTTGTTCTGATGTTTTTCCAGAACCTATCTGATGTTTTTCCAGATGTTCCGTTTTGATTCTGATGCTTTTCCAGAATATATCCGATGTTTTACCATATGTGTTTGTCTCTCTGATGTTTTACCAGATTGAGTATTTTATTATGATGTTTTTCCAGAACCTATCTGATGTTTTTCCAGATATTTCCATTATGATTCTGACATCCTTCCAGAATTTACTTTCACTCCCTAGTGAGTTTCCAGATATATACCTTTGTAATTCTGATGCAATTCCAGAATGTTGTTGCTTTTATCGTCTGAAGATTTTCTAGATGTGTCTTTTGTTATGATGTTTTTCCAGAACCTCCTTTGTGTCTATCTGACTTTCTTCCATATACGACCTTTTTTATCTGATGTTCTTCCAAATATGATGTTGCTTATCTGATGTTCTTCCATATATGTTTTCAAAACCTTTTCCCGTACATTTAATGCTTTTCTAAATGTTTCAGATGTATCTTTAGAATCTTTGTCTTCATCTAATGCTCTTTTAGATGTCTTCAATTTATTTCTGACTGTGGTTAACAGCTGCAGAATGTTTTCAAGTCTGTTCCTATTCTCCATCCAATACTTTTCTAGATGGGTTCCGAAGTTTATTCGATGATGTTCTGAATATCTCTGATGCTTTCTACAGTTCATTCAATGCTTTTCTGGATGTCTTCGACGTTTTCATTTGTTCCAGAGTTCATTCAATGCTTTTCTGAATGTCTCTGATGTTTGCCCCTGATACATTTCCCTGAGTTCTTCTCACCTCATTCAATGATCTTCTGAATGTTGTGACTCTTTTCCATCCAGTTCCATTTATGGATGATGACTGTTGATTCCCCTGCAGAGTCTCCATTTCGGTCGTAGTGAGAATCGAATATCAAGCTATTAATTAACTTGAATCACAAAATATGGAGTTCACAACCGAGATTTGATTTATCCAAAGGAAATGGTAAAGAACGAAAACCCTAATTGCAATGTAAAAACAAAGCAAAGAGTTCTAAGGTTCGAGGGTTAGTTTTACCTAGGGAAGGTGTTAACATCCTAAGTATTTGTAGTATTCTACAGGAACCTCTTGTTTTATGTGTTATATTATTGGTTGCTTGAATGATTCTGTAGATAACTGCTTGTACTGTGCTCTTGGAAAGCTTGCCCCAGTTTGAGGCTCGAAAATTTTTCTAAATAAACCAGTTATGAGAAGGGCTTGCACTGAACCACAAATATTGAGCTGATTCTCAATAAGATCTGGAAAGAACTTGCCCCTGATAGGATCACTGACCAAGTTTCTCAATTGTTTAAAAACTCCTTGAGAGGAAAACCAGTTTGCTAACAGAAGTGTTCATATAAACATGGTAATTTTAAAGCAAAGTCATGCAACTTTTGAAATCAAAATCGTTTTTTGAAAGATGCAAAGTATACGAGTCATTGGTCAGAACACGGCGGTTCAAGACATTCAAAGTGGAAAGTAAAGTAAAAGTGGTAATGCCAAAACAAATGATCTGCAAAGATCTTTTGGAGTCAGTTTACGCAACCTTGCTATAATATGCTTTCAAAATAACCTTGCTTCAGTTAGGTCTTTTGAGGGTTATAACGTGGCCTGGTTCACAATTTAAGAAACAAAGGATAAATGCTCAAAGTTTATTTGTAACCACCCCATCTTTGCGATGATCTTCAGTCCTACGCTCAGTTAACTTAGACTATGCACTTAGGTTCCCATAGGTTGGAAATTGCACTGATGATAATGATGTTGATGGTTCAGAAGTCAATGGACTTGAGATGGCGGTCACTACCACATTTGGTTGTCATACAAGCTTGTTCTCATTTCTCTCTGTATAAGGTAAGGTCATGAGCTTCCCATCTTTCTTAGCTTTTGCCTCGAAAGGGACTCGGCTCATTCTTTGAGTAAGGATTTCTTGACGATCCTTCTTTATTTATCGCTTTGGGAACAACTTGTACAACATTTATTCAAATAATTTGGAAGAGTTGAAAGGTTGTGAATGCATGTCTTAATTATTACAGTCAACCATCATTGGCTTCCAATTTGAAAGACATATTCGACACTTGCTTGCTGTGTGCGAAGGAAAACTAGGAATGTAAACTTTTGTTGAAAGGCGTCTTGCATGGAACTCTTGTATTTGAATGTGCAATCCAGTTAACTGAGAACTACCCTGCCCCAGGTTAAAGATTGCGGGTTTTTGGTACAGAAAGAAACTCCAACTTCTAGGCTCAAAGGGGATGACAAGGGAATATCTTCCTTATTTCTCCAGTGTTTGGGAATTGAAACAATGCCTTACATCGTCAACAAAGTTTTTATTGAAAGCATACTAACATCAATTTGGGTATAACGTTTTCGTCATCCTCCCCCCAATCTTTGCACAAAGAAAGCGGAAAAGAGATATAATATTTTTTTGAAAAGGAAAGCATAAAGATGTAAATAATGGACAAGATGAATTGAAACCAAAAGTTGACATGCTCATATCATTAATCACGAAAGTACAAACATAATTTGAATGCAAATAGCTAGTACAAAATAGAAGGAAAATGCAAACAATAAGAAACGAGGCCGAGTGACTACTCAAACACAAGGGTGAGTTGTCTTGTCATTGGGGAAGTAGCTAGGATGAAGTCGACTGAAGCTTCACTTGGCATGTTCTGGCAGAGGATTTGTCTGGACATTAGGATTGGTGTCATGAAAGCTAAGGATTCTGACCTTAATCAAATCATGCACTCTAGCCTTTAGTGCATAGCAATTTTCCAAGTCGTGGCCTGCGACACCTTCATGGAATGCACAGTGGAGATCAGATCTGAATCCAGGTGGAAGTGGATTTGGAGGAGGAGGAGGCAGAGTCCTTGTGGTAATCAACCCTTTCTAAACCAGACCAGGATAAAGTTCAGTGTACGTCATGGGAATAGGATCAAATTGATTCCTATTACGGTACTGGTTCTATCCTACAGTCGGACGTTGAGGAGCTTGAGCTGGTCGTGGAGCAGTAACCACAGGAGTAACTATAACACCCTTTTCTACCCCACAAATATTGCAACAGAATAATCATAATATCAGAGTAAAATCAGAACAACCTCAAAAGGGCGCACATTTCTCAATAAATTCAAATAAAACAAATGCTCCGTAAACACGGGTTTTCCTCGAAATTTTTAAAAGCCATCAAAATTAGTAGCGGAACCACCATAACCACAATAATCCAAAATCAAAAGGTTTTAAAATAAAAACCCTAATAATCAAATAACAACTAAATGTCAACATAATATGTTTCGACTCAACGACCCAACCCGATGTTACACTGTCAGAGCATGACCCTCTACATCGACCAAAAGCAAAATAAACTCCAAAAGTCCTCGAAGGCATCCACAACTAAGCCTGATTACCTGCATGTTACCCACGTGGAGGCAACATTCAAACAGGCAGGGTGAGTAATCACAATTCATTATAATCAATATAAAAATAGGATATGCATAAAATGGCGTCATTATCATATACAACATCATCAGAGTCATCACAAAGGAAAACATCAAAAATCACGATATCATAAATCACATCAATGCCAAATAAATGCAATGCACAACAAGACTCATGCATGTGGTACCAATTCATCAAAGTTGATGGACACTAGGCCATCACCCTCCAAATATCCCTGTCAATAGGATCGATTCGACACAAGAACCGGAGCACGTCAAATTACCTCACATCCACACAATGGGATTGAAGCCACAATGGACCGAAGTCTGGAATGCTATGAATGCATGATACACAACGTCATTATCATCATCAATAAAAGTCATTACGTGCATCATCATTCCTCAAAATCTCATGTTAATCATATCGTCATTTATTCATCAAACATCATGTATCATCATCTCATAATCATTAATATAGCTCATCGTAATTCATCAAAATAGTTAGGTATCATCGTCTCATAATCATCAATATAATTCATGTTCATTCACATCATCATTTAATCATCAAACATCCTGTATAAACATCTCATAATCATCAATATAATCATGGTAATTCATCAGAATAATCATAGCTCAAAACATCAAGACAACACAAGAATCATAAAACAAATTCATCGTTTCAACGTACAACACATAGCAGATACATGAAAAACCCGACTACTGCATTGAATAGTTGGAATTCTGGCATTAGAAGTAATTTTATCAAAAAGTGTTGAAACCAGCTTTCCAACGACTCGAACGGCGACTGAAACGGACATACGGATTAAAAGTTATGAATTTCTGAAGTTTAGAAAAATTCTGTCCGTAATAGCAGCAAACAGTACTGTCATGATCGCTGCGAGTCGCTACTGCTCGCTATGCGAACTTTCGCTACGCGAACTCTCCTGGACAGCAAACCAGAAAAATGCGATTTCTGCAGTTTGGAGGCCTTCTGGACCTCCGAATTCGATTCCGTAAAAAGTCCTAATTCCAGAATTCGAAATACTACCATTATATAACAATTATAATAGCCTACAACACCTTTTTAAAGATCTTAACATCATACATAGACCACAATTTAACCGATCAATTTATGCATTTTTTCCCTTATCAAAACTTCTGACACGCAAAAACCCCAATCCCCAAATACCTTCATAACTCCCACAAATCCCTTTCCCTACAAGGTCAGAACAACATCAGCAGGGAGATTAGCCTCGAAGGCCTACTTTTATCCGATTCAATCCAACCTTTCATATTCATCATCAATCCACAAAAACAACACCTAAATCATCAATTTACTCATAAACCCACAAACTCGCATAAACCTCAAAAATCCGCTTTAAACACATCGAATTTCTACATTGAAAACAATGAAAGGCAATACTCCCCATACCTTAGATTGTCGATTCCAAGCTTTCTTTCTCTAGTTCTTAGAAACCTTCTCGAATCCTAGGCTTTTCCCTCTTTCCTCAGAGCTATGGCCTTTTCCTTTCTTTTCACGGTCTAACAAAATGAATCCTATTCCTCTCAAATTCTCCTTTTTGTTAAACCTAACCTTTGGGCTTCTAAAACGGACTTTCCCAATATTACCCTCACTAACTCCTCCTTAAAAGTCCAATTTGCCCTTAATCCTTCAAATATTATTTAAATAAATAATAATACAATATATTCTATATTATATACTATTATTTAAATAAATAGCCAAAACTTCCACAAAATACCGACGTCAACGCAAACCACCAAAATTCACTAGAATTCACGAATATTATATTTAAATAAATTAAATAAATATTCTTACAAATTTGGGGTGTTACAACTCTCCCCCACTTAAAGAATTTCCGCCCCCGAAAATTACCTCAAGGAAATAGAGTCAGATACAAATCCCTCATTTGATCTTCACATTTCCAAGTTCAACTTTTGCCAGCTGGTCTACCCCACAACACCTTCACCAAAGCTATGTCTTTACCCCGCAGTTGCTTCATCTCTCGACCATCAATCCACACAGGTAATGCTTCCACTGTCAGGTTATCCCTCACTTGTACATCATCCATCTGAATCACATGCGATGGATCTGGAATGTACTTCCTCAACTGAGACACATGGAACACGTCATGCAAATTCGCAAGTGACGGCGGTAAATCAATTCGATAGGCTACCCCTCATATCCTCTGCAAGATTTGATATGGACCAAAAAAACATGGAGTGAGCTTCCTAGACTTCAAAGCTCGACCCACACCAGTCGCTGGCGTCACCCTAAAAAAACACGTGATCTCCCTCTTGGAATCCAAGTGTCTTCCTTCCCTTATCATGGTAGCTCTTCTGGCGACTCTACGAAGCTCTCATCCTTTCTTGGATCATCTTAATCTTCTCAGTCGTCTCTTGTACAATCTCAGGTCCGAGTACAGCACTCTCGCCTGACTCATACCAACACAAAGGAGTCCTACACCTTCTCCCATACAAAGCTTCATAGGGCGCCATTCCAATACTATCATGAAAACTATTATTGTATGTGAACTCAATCAATGGTAAATGGCTATCCCAAGATCCTCCGTGATCCAACACACAAGCCCTCAGCAAATCCTCTAAGGATTGGATAGTCCTTTCTGTCTGACCGCCCGTCTGCAGATGATAGGCAGAACTCATCCTCAACTTAGTACCCAAAGCATCTTGTAAACTCTTCCAGAACCTAGATGTAAATCTCGGATCTCTATCCGACACAATACTCGAAGTTATCCCATGTAACTTCACAATCTCCTCAATGTACATCTCGGCTAACTTCTGAATAGAATGATTAATCTTCATCAACAAGAAATGAGCCGGTTTAGCTAATTTATCCACGATCACCCAAATTAAATCATTTCCCTTAGCAGTTCTCGGTAATCCTGACACAAAATCCATGGAAATGCTATCCCATTTCCATTCAGAAATATTAAACGACTGCATCATACCTGAAGGCTTCTGATGCTCAATCTTTGACTTCTGACACATCAAGCACGCATAAACGAACTCGGCAATATCCTTCTTCATACCCGGCCACCATAACAACTTTTTTCAAATCCTGGTACATCTTCGTAGCACCGGGATGAATACTCAACCTACTTTGGTGTCCTTCTTCTAGAATACTCTTCTTGATTTCTGGAATATCTGGAACACATACCATATCCCGAAACCTCATCACACCATTCTCATTGTTGAAACAGTATTAGGGGGGAGTTTTTATCGTCTCCACAGGGATTGTGCGATATTAGATGCTTGCCGTTCAATAGTCACAATGTTTTAAGTTCAAGAGTTTCAAATGGTTCTCAATTTTGGTTAACATTAATTGGTAGCAAAGAGTAAATTTGTGGCAAAGAGTTTGTAAGGTTTTTAGAACTGCATGTCAAGGTTAGGTTTCGCTAATCCTTTTCACACATATTCGATTAATCAAGCATATGAACTTAGTTTTCGACAAATACAACCGCGTATCCTCTCGACTAAGTTTATGTCTAAAGCAAAGTCGTGAGTATCGTTGTTTAGACCGTTAGATGATGTCTCATGCTAACAATCCAAACAACAATCGTTAAGATCAACACAAAGTGAATAACAAATCCCAAATCTATGTCTAGAGTTTGGTTTTTAAGAGATGAAATTATTAGGTCATGATTTGCAAAATCTATGTCTAGAGCAATACAAACCACACATAAATCATTGAGAACAAATAACCTCATCTATATTGATCAAAACCCTTGTTCATATACAAAAGATCAAAAGAAATACATATGATCAAGATCAACTACATCTAACCTTAACACAAGAGTGTTTAGCTACTCATTCTCATGGTAGCTTGGATGACAAGTTTCAAGAGGAGATGAATTAACATCCACGTCGACTAATCGAGAATGGATGTGACTTTAGCTTCTCTAGGTGAAAATTTCCTCTTGGATGATCAAAATACAGAAACTATGTTTTTGTGTGAAAATAGCAAAAAGTCCCCTTTCAAGAAAGTGAAAATCTATTTATACAACACTTGAATTCTGCAGAATTCGCACTGCGAATGAATCATTCGCCTAGCGAATGAGAGAAAATGGCACCATAAGTGCCTCTGAGAGATAAACCGCCCCAGGATGATGTCGCGGGTTCGCACTGCGAATAATTCATTCGCACAGCGAATCATTCGCCAGCACATTCGCAAAGCGAATTTAGGGTCCTTTTTCCACTGCCTCCATTCGCCAGGTCCTTCGCACAGCGAGCAAACCAGCGAACATTCGCTGGGCGTTCGCAAAGCGAACTTTAGGTTCTTTTCCATCCATGACATTCTGGAGCTATTCGCTGGGAGCCTCGCTGCTGTTCGTAAAGCGAACCTTCGCTGGCACCTTCGCCAGAGTTTGCAAAGCGAACACCCTGTTGTTTTCCTCTTTCTTTGGCAGCTTGTTGCATCTCTTTGTGTCTCAATTCCTTGATCAACTAGTGCACTTTTCTGCACAATAACACACACATTACAAGCACCAAAGGTATAAATACAATGCATCAAGAACAACAACAAGTAACTCCAAAAATCAACAATTAAACACAGAAAAGTGTTGAAAAATGCCAAGGATCAGATACAAATATATAGCATGTTTGACATCTAACAAACTCTCTGCAACTAACTCTTTGTTTGTCCTCAAGAAAAGCATGCCTCTCATTGACGCAAGAGGATTTTCTCGAGCAATTAAATCAACCCAAGACAAGAGAAACAGCTCAAATAAACAAGAATTGCAACAAAGTACAATTACACAATCCTAGAATCGACAATGTAAAAGAACTTGACTCGAAAACAACTTCCAAACGATGTTTCAAGAGACAACTAACTCAACATGCACATGTCATTTTAACACTCCTCTTCAAAAAAGGATTGAAGGAAAACACGCATACAAGCATGGGAAAATTTCACTCACATGACAAATGATGCACATACTAAGCAATTCATACAATATCTAAATGATCACAAAAGAAATCATGGAAGCCAACGATCACTAAGGACTTCAAGGTTGCAGCTTGGTCGGGTAAACAATAAAGGGACATTTCTAATGGCCATTGAAACGAAATTGCCGATGCAAAAGAACATTCACTAAACAAGGTATTCACAACATCTCAACTTTATTTCCTTGCACACTTATTGGACCCCTTTTTTTTTTCTTCTTCTTCTTCAAGCAAGCATTCTTTTTCTCTTTTGGCACACAAATATTCACAGACTCTTTTCTTTTCATGCTTGCTTAAATGTTTTCAAAATTTTGAGTAATTCACCGATCTTCTTTTTCATTCTCCCCAACTTATTTTCAACTCAACCTTACGTGATTGTTCCTTGCTTTTTAAGGCAAGGAAGTCAATTAAAACAAAAGTTCCAAGGATCAAGAAGAAAATATTTTAGAAACTCTCAAAAATTCAATGATGAACTCGATTTTTAAAATATGTACAACACAAAGTTCATCACTAAAAGAGATCTAACAAATTTGGGCACAAAGGGGCTAACAAATTCTCGCTACTCACGGGTAAATTACTGTATGGAAATGGTTGTGCTCAATATCAACAAGTGCCATGATCATTTCTAAGACTTCCATAAAATCACATACATCACAAGATAAAACATGAATTAAAAGTATAAAACAAAATTTATCATCAATCCAAAGCATATAGTATAACCTGGAGTTTTCTCACTTTTATGATTTTTGGACCTAAATGACACAAGCATTCAAGTAGAGTTGTAACAAGAAACAACATTTTCATTTGTACCAAGACAATAAAGTTCTAATACATTCTAAATTCTAGAACTAGGTAACTATGTACCTTGCCACAACAACATGCTTAAAGTACTATCATAGCCATCCCATCTTGGAGGAATCTTCTTTTAAGATCAAGAATCACCAACCTAAAATTCCCCACGTTTTATCAACACAAGAAGGAAACATTAAATATTCACAAGCATACCAACATAAAACATATAAACAATTTTAAGAGATGAACATTCATAAACGGAAGAATTCAACTCTTAACACAAAAGCATACCCACCAATTAAGTGCTGAGCATTCGTAAACTGAAGAACTCACCAATTAATATAATAATTAAAACCGAAATATTAGTAAATTTTACTGAAAACATCAAATATTACTACTAATAATAAATAGAAATGTAATGGTGTAAACACACCTACAAAGTCAAAACAAGATACCACCAAGGGTACAAATACATCCCAAAATCCAAAATAATCCAACACAGTGGATAAAGTACAGCAATACTAACTGAAATACAACAAAATACATAAAACATAATAAAACTTCACTTTGTAGCACAAAGGAAGTACAACATCATCATCATCAAAAGAAATCAGTCCTCCTCGGACTCTGTAGCATACACCTCGGTCTCCTGGTCTTCCTCCCCCTCCTCAGAGCCAGATACCTCCACATCATCACCATCTCCCTCCTCATCAGCATCATCACCAGCAGGACCAGCCGCATCCTCGCCCCTTCTGAATACTGGCCTGGCCTCAGGCCAACCAGCGTGTGTGAGGAACTACTCCCTCGACATCATAGAATGCTCTGCGGCAGGATCTCGAATCTGAAGCTGGAGTACCTGCATAGAATCATGTAAGTCCAACATGGCGCGCTGAGAAGCCGCCATCCAGTCCCAGTTATACTGGTAGATTTCTTGCTGATAAGGATAAAAATTGTGTGACCCAGAAGTATCTCCACCACTTGTGTTGGCCTCAGCACCAGCACCAGACGACTCACCCCTAGCCCTCTTAGGCTTGCAGAATTTGTCGACATATCGATCATCGATAGCCGACGGTACCTTAACCTAGCGTCGCGTAGGCAAATCTACCCCAGCCTCTGCATAAAATGACATGATAAGATAAGGGAATGCGAGAGGGGTATTCTTCCTAGAAGCGTTACCTCCTAAGTCGCTCTCCATAATTGCCCTTATCTCATCGGCAATTATACGCGCCACATCAATCTACACATTGGTCAAGATACTATGGACTAGGTGAGCTAAAGGAATAGTGATGGTTGAGGAATGCGATTTTGGTTTGATATTGGTTACCACCAAAAGCAATATGAGCTGGGCTAAGGGCCGCATGTTCTCCCTCCTGTACCTAATCGCAACCCCAGATGGGTTGAATTCAACACTCTTTCCCGGGCGCAAAAGATCTCTTGTCATTTGAGGGATATCTCGGTGAAGGTGAAGATCCCTATGGTAATCATCAATCTCACTGGCTCGTAATGGCAGAGGGCTCCCAAGAACAGTACTTATGGTCCTACGGTCAAACCTCACAGTTTTTCCCCCAACTTGAGTCATCCAACTAAACAGGTCGCCATCATCCAGGAGGGCGTTTGCGTAGAACTCCCAGACAATTTCCACATTATAACTATCGACCGGCGTTATCAGCCGATTCCATTTTTTTGCTTCCCAAAGAGCGGCCACCGCTCGATAACTCCCTTGTTCACTTAAAATGAACCTCTTTTCCACGAGAATCGTTCTTTTTTCCAATGTCAGATATCTTGCAGCTTGCGTGGCACCTTTAAATCGAGCTTCATTGAACCGGATCGACACTTGTCGCGATGTGGATGACTTTCGCTTTTTAGCTGGGTTAGTTTTTGGACCCATCTGCACACATCAACAAACAAAACAATCCAAAGCACCAAGACAGGTCAGTAGAATTTAGAAACCAACCAAAATCAGAACTGAAACTACATAAAAAAAAATCATAATTCTGATATGTTCGCTCCAATGTTTGCACTGAGAAGGCTGGCGAACATTCACCCTAGATTCGCTTTGCGAAGGTCTGGCGAATACTCGCCCAAGTTCACACAGCGAACAGAACAGCGAACACGCGAAAAAAAATGCAGAAAAATAATAGCAATGCTTCCAAACTTAAGAGCTCCATTTATCTTTTATAATTCCTATTCTAAAGCTTTCAGAAAATTTAACATGCAATGACTTCAAACCATAAAACAGAAATCAAACCCTAAGCGTACAAATGTCTCTAATGTAAATCACAAACCTAACCATATTCAACAGAGTGTAGCAAGGAAAAGAGAGGCAAACCTGAACTTAATAATGGAATTGGAGAAAGTGTTGTGAAATCTGACACAAGAGCAAGAGAGAAATTTTTCTTCTAGAGAGGGTATGTTGTGATGTGTGAAAGAGAGTGACAAAAGTGGGAGTAGGGTTTTTTTCCCCTCCAATGTTCAGCAAGCAAAATGGGTATTGGGCCCAAGTGTTGGCCCACCCAAATAATAACAAAAAAATAACTTTCTCTTTTTTTTCCTGAGGTGGCAGCAGCAGACTCTCCATGTCTCGCTAGGTTCGCAATGCGAACTGGCTGGCGAATGCTCGCCCTAGGTTCGCAAAGCGAACACCAGCGAACATGACAGATTTTGCAAATTTTTTTCTGCCCTGCTGCCACTTCATTTTTTTTTCACCATCATTAAAACAACAAGTAAAGCGATTAATACTTACAATGTTGGTGTGCCTCCCAACAAGCGCTTGTTTAACGTCGGTTAAGCTCAATGGTCCGGAGACTAGACGCCTCGAAAACAAAAGCTAAAGAAATTGCAACCGAAACGAACACACTACGCGAACACAAAAACTCATCCATTATCGTACCCAGTTTTTGGTCTCCTTTTCTTTAAAAATGACTAATCCCAACATGAATTCAACAAGGCTACCTTTGCATCTTCATTATTTTTCTTTTCAAATGCTTCACTTTCCAACTTCTCTTTTTTCAAGTCTTTTTCTTTTTGCACGACTTCATCCACTTGATTCACAAACATCACTCCTTTGAACAATGTAAAACAAGCTTCTTCCTCCTTACCACTTTCCTTGATCCGCACTTTCATTAAGCCTTCATCAACGTCCACCAACATTTTAGCGGTTTTAATGAATGGTCGGCCTAATATGATCGGCGTATTTTCATCCTCATCCATTTCAACAATCACAAAATCAACAGGAAAGAAGAATTTATCCACTTTTACCAGCACATCCTCCACAACACAATACGGACGAGTTCTAGACTTATCCGCAAGTTGTAACGTCATGGTTGTTGATTTTATGGTAATATTATCAAGTCTTTTCACCACCGACAAGGGAATTAGATTGATGCCCGCACCCATGTCCACCAAAGCTTTGCATTGAAAATCATTACCTATTGTAATAGGTAAAGCTACTCTTCCCGGATCTTGTTCTTTCCGCGGAAGCACGCATTGGATGACGGCACTACACTCGGCATTAAGATCAATGTTGTTTTTTTAGTGAACCTCTTCTTTTCATAAGTATGTCTTTCATGAATTTGACATACCTAGGCATTTGTTCCAGAGCTTCAGAGAAAGGTACAGTTACTTGCAACCGACTAAATAACTCCAAAAATCTTGCATAATGCCTATCATTCTCTTTTTTCTTTGGAGTAGGGGGATACGATAATCGTCTTTGTAAAACTTCCTTCTTAAACTCCTTTCTTTCTTTTTCTTTTTTCTTCCTCACTTCTTCATCATTCTTTTCAACTACCCCATTTTCATAATTTTTTTCGACTTCCTCAAACACAATATCATTTTCCTTTTCAACTACCCCATTTTCATCATCTCTTCCAATTTTTCTACCACTTCTTGTGAAAATGGCTTTACACTCCCCTTTGGGATTTGGTTGAGTGGTCGCGTAGAAGGATGGCCCCGGTTGGTTTTCGGCTAATTGCTTGGCAAGTTGCCCTACTTGGGATTCAAGATTTTTAATCAAAGCTTCCATACTCTTTTGAGTTGCCATTGATAATTGTATGAATTGGGTGAAAGTCTCCTCCATTCTTGAACTTCCACTTTTCTCTTGGGGTGGTTGGTAAGGATTTTGTCTCCATCCTTGTTGATTTTGGTAGTTGCCTTGAGGTTGATAACCTTATTGATTTTGGTACGGTTGTTGAGCACTTTGGTAAGGAGGTCGTCCTTGATAACCTTGAGTCGGATTTCCAGCATAATTTACCTCCTCCACAACCGGAGGACAATATTCGGTAAAATGGTCGCCTCTACACAATTCACATACCAAGACCTGCACGTTTTTACTCGAGGAGTCATGGATTTCTTTAAATTGTTGAGGAAGTTTAGACATTTGTTTCGTCAACAACTCAACTTGCTGGGATAATAACTTGTTTTGAGCAAGTATAGCATCATTAGTCCCCAGTTCCAAAACTCCAGGAGTCCTTTGAGAAGGGCCATGGTTATGGCTTCCCTGATGATCATTTAAATCCATCTTATCAATAATGGCAGTGGCTTCTTCAGTGGTTTTGCTCAGCAAGGATCCACCAGCGGTGGCATCCAACAAGGTTTTATGCACTAGTTGAAGTCCATTCCAAAAAATATGAATTTGAGACAATTTATCAAAACCATGCCCCTTGCATTTCCTCAACATAGATTTGAATCTCTCCCACACTTCGTTGAGAGATTCGTTGGCACCTTGCGTGAACACTGCTATTGCGGTCTTTGCCTCCATGAAACGATTATGTGGGAAAAATCGCTCCAAAATTTTTTCTTCAAGTGAATTCCAATCAGTCATTATTGCCGTTGACTGATCAAGATACCATTCCTTGGCCTTCCCAATGAGGGAATGCGGGAATAGTCTCTTAAACAGAGATTCCTCTTCAGCTTCGGGCGCACCAGTTGCTCCCGCAATCTCATAGAACTTTGTCAGATGTGTAAAAGGATCCTCATGATCCATACCAGTAAAAGGACTCTGATATAGAAGCTGAAGAATACCAGTCTTCATTTCTGAATGACGACCATTCTGCGCATTTTGAGCAAACTGTGCATTATGTCTAGGACTATTGGTACATGGTCTAGAAGTAGGTGGTGTAGGTGGTGGTGGTGGTGGATGTTCCATAGCTGTAAGTAACTGTGGAAATGGTGGTGTAGAATTCGAGCTTCCCTCTTATTCTTGCCTTTGTCTAGCTAGTTGCCTCCTTCGTCTCGTTCTGCTATTGATTCTACGAGCGGTTCTTTCAATCTCAGGATCGAACAGAAGATGGTCTGCCGGTAGTTTCCCTCGTATAAAACAAAGTCTGTACACTAAACAAAATAAATTAACAAGTTCGAGAAAAAGTTAACAAGCTTAAAACAAAAAAAACTATTGCAATGCTTGCAATATCACTGAACAATCCCCGGCAACTGTGCCATTTTGTTGAAACAGTATTAGGGGGGTGTTTTTATCGTCTCCACAGGGATTGTACGATATTAGATGCTTGCCATTCAATAGTCACAATGTTTTAAGTTCAAGAGTTTCAAATGGTTCTTAATTTTGGTTAACATTAATTGGTAGTAAAGAGTAAATTTGTGGTAAAGAGTTTGTAAGGTTTCTAGAACAGCATGTCAAGGTTAGGTTTCGCTAATCCTTTTCACACATATTCAATTAATCAAGCATATGAACTTAGTTTCCGACCAATACAACCGCGTATCCTCTCGACTAAGTTTATGTCTAAAGCAAAGTCGTGAGTATCGTTGTTTAGACCGTTAGATGATGTCTCACGCTAACAATCCAAACAACAATCGCTAAGATCAACACAAAGCGAATAACAAATCCCAAATCTATGTCTAGAGTTTGGTTTTTAAGAGATGAAATTATTAGGTCATGATTTGAAAAATCTACGTCTAGAGCAATACAAACGACACATAAATCATTGAGAACAAATAACCTCATCTATATTGATCAAAACCCTTGTTCATATACAAAAGATCAAAAGAAATACATATGATCAAGATCAACTACATCTAACCTTAACACAAGAGTGTTTAGCTACTCATTCTCATGGTAGCTTGGATGACAAGTTTCAAGAGGAGATGAATGAACATCCACGTCGACTAATCGATAATGGATGTGACTTTAGCTTCTCTAGGTGAAAATTTCCTCTTGGATGATCAAAATACAGAAAACTATGTTTTTGTGTGAAAATAGCAAAAAGTCCCATTTCAAGAAAAGTGAAAATCTATTTATGCAACACTTGAATTCTGCAGAATTCGCACTGCGAATGAATCATTCGCCTAGCGAATGAGAGAAAATGGCACCATAAGTGCCTCTGAGAGATAAACCGCCCCAGGATGATGTCGCGGGTTCGCACTGCGAACAATTCATTCGCACAGCGAATCATTCGCCAGCACATTTGCAAAGCAAATTTAGGGTCCTTTTTCCACTGCCACCATTCGCCAGGTCCTTCGCACAGCGAGCAAACCAGCGAACATTCGCTGGGCGTTCGCAAAGCGAACTTTAGGTTCTTTTCCATCCATGACATTCTGGAGCTATTCGCTGGGAGCCTCGCTGCTGTTCGTAAAGCGAACCTTCGCTAGCACCTTCGCCAGAGTTTGCAAAGCGAACACCCTGTTGTTTTCCTCTTTCTTTGGCAGCTTGTTGCATCTCTTTGTGTCTCAATTCCTTGATCAACTAGTGCACTTTTCTGCACAATAACACACACATTACAAGCACCAAAGGTATAAATACAATGCATGAAGAACAACAACAAGTAACTCCAAAAATCAATAATTAAACACATAAAAGTGTTGAAAAATGCCAAGGATCAGATACAAATATATAGCATGTTTGACATCTAACACTCATCAATCCGGAATTCTCCTCTGTTATCTTGGTTAATCAAAGTCAACAGGTCAACCAACTTTAAATCAGATTGCTGTCCCACTCTGATTTCTTCCAGAATACCACTAGTCAACTTCAACATTCCTAACTTCACATTGTCAGAGGTCTCTTCACATACCAAACTCAAATCTCAAAATTGCTCAATTAATTCCAATTCTCTCACCATAAGCATCAACATATGCAATGACTTCCTGCTCAATGCATCAGCCACTACATTTGCTTTGCCCGGATGATAACTCAAGTCAAAATCAAAATCCTTCAACAGCTCTAACCACCTCCTCTGCCATATATTCAATTCTTTTTGGTCAAATAATTACTTCAAACTTTTATGATCACTGAACACTTCAAACTTAGAGCCAAACAGATAATGTCTCTAAATTTTCAACACAAACACCACAACGGCCAATTCCAAGTCATGTGTAGGATAATTCCTCTCTCGCAATTGTCTCGAAGCATATGCAACAACTTGTCCATTCTGCATTAATACTCCACCAAGGCCCATCTTCGACGCATTTCAATACACCACAAAAGATTCGCTCAGATTAGGCAAAATCAACACTGGAGCGGTCGTCAACCTCTTTTTCAATTCCATAAAACTCTCTTCGCAAGCTACATCCCACATAAAAGCTTGACCCTTTCGAGTCAACTGAGTCAAAGGTAATGCCAACTTAGAAAAGCCTTCGATAAACTTGCGGTAATAACGCGCCAATCCCAGAAATATTCGTATCTCGGTAGCAGACTTCAGAGTCTCCCACTGTAACACAACATCAATTTTAGAGGGATCAATGACAATCCTGCCACTTGAAATCACATGGCCAAGAAAATTCACTTCCTTCAACCAAAACTCACACTTGGACAGCTTTGCATAAAACTTCTTCTCCTTCAATACTCGCAACACAGTTCTCAAATGCTCAGCATATTCTTCTTCAGATCTAGAATATATCAAGATATCATCGATAAACACCACCATAAACTTATCCAAATACTCATGAAATATCTGATTCATGTACTCCATGAACACACCAGGTGCATTGGATACACCAAACGGCGTCACAGTGTATTCATAGTTACCATACCTCGTCCTGAAAGCCGTCTTCGGGATATCATCAGGCTTAACACGAATCTGATGATAACCAGACCTCAAATCAATCTTACTGAACACACAAGCGCCTACCAGCTGATCCATCAAATCGTCAATTCTCGGGAGCGGATACTTATTCTTAATAGTCACTTTATTCAACTTCCGATAATCAATACACAACCTCATGCTACCATATTTCTTCTTCACTGACAACACAGGAGCACCCCACAGAGAAACACTCGGTCGAACAAACTTCATCCCAAGGAACTCTTCTAATTGTTTCTTCAATTCTCCTAACTCAGATACAGACATCCGGTAAGGAGCCATTGACACTGGATTCATACCTGGTATCAAATCCGCCGCAACCTCTACCTCACACTCTGGAGGCAAATCACTTACGTCATCAGGAAACACTTCCGAAATTTCACAAACAAAAGGCAAAACACCAGCTTCTCCGCCTTCACTAATACTCAAGGTTTCCCTCAACATAAACATCTCAGTACCATCCTACATCGACTCATCAAAACAATCTGTAAGCACTTGGCTTAACTCTAAATAATTCACTGCGCACACCACTTAAGCTCGCAAGACATGTTTATCCCATCCAACATGATCCCGTCTATTATCAACAAGAGATTAAGGCTTATCAGTTCCTCAATTTATCAATAACAGAAGACTACCATGAGACGTTACAAACTATCTTTACCAAACTATCGTAGCGTCCAACACCACATTTACCCATCGCTCCACACTTGAAGCACCTTGGAGAAGCACCATCTTCTCCCCCACTTGTTTCATTCCCAACCTGCATATGGAAAACAAAACAAGCATCGACAGTGTTTTCACACACATGTCGTACACTAGGGAATAGACAATATTAGACAACCTGGCCGGATGGACCGATCTGCTCTGATACCACTAATGTAACACCCTTTTCTACCTCACAAATATTGCAACAAAATAATCATAATATCAGAGTAAAATCAGAACCACCTCAAAAGGGCGCACATTTCTCAATAAATTCAAATAAAACAAATTCTCCGTAAACACGGGTTTTCCTCAAAATATTCAAAAGCCATCAAAATTAGCAGCGGAACCACCATAACCACAATAATCCAAAATCAAAAGGTTTTAAAATAAAAACCCTAATAATCAAATAACAACAAAATGTCAACATAATATGTTTCGACTCAATGACCCAACTCGATGTTACACTATCAGAGCAAAACCCTCTACATCGACCAAAAGCAAAATAAACTCCAAAAGTCCTCGAAGGTATCCACAACTAAGCCTGATCACCTACGCGTTACCCACGTGGAGGTAACATTCAAACAGGGAGGGTGAGTAATCACAATCATTATAATCAATATAAAAACAGGATATCCATAAAATGGCGTCATTATCATATACAACATCATCAGGGTCATCACAAAGGAAAACATAAAAAATCACAATATCATAATGTAGCGCGATTTTTGTGGTTTCGAATCACTATCGCTTTGGTACTATAGTTCGATTCATTTTTTATCCTGTGAAGCTTATTAAGGAAGGGAAATATATGTCTCCAATTAACCCTGCTTGCAAACTGAGGTTAAACAGTCAAAACTGTTGGTTTACAGATGCTATCAAAAAGGGGGGGTCTGTCTTTAGTTCTTTGCTTAAAAGAACGGAGTGTCTTGACTGTACAGGAGGGTATTGGTTAGGATACTAAACCTGATTTTCTTTGATTGATGTATAGAGGTACTGAACTTTGGGTTTTTGATTGGTATGCTCGCTAAGATTTCGCAATCTTATGCCTACGTATTCCCGTTTAACGAAACAGGGAAATCAGAGCGATCGTAGTTCCTCCAATTCTATAGGAGGAAAAAAGTGTTTTGGTGTCTTGTTCAAAGCACAAGATTGAAGCTAAAAGTGATTTGTATCTTGTTCAAAGCCCAAGATATGAGGCTGAAGGGTTATTTGTATCTTGTTTAAAGCCCAAGATATGAAGCTAAAGGATTTTGACTGAGAGAGAATTTGTCATCTCTAAAGAGGGATTGTTGATGTTTATATGCTGTGAGCAAAGCACAAATTTGATGCTAAAAGGTTTATTGACTCAACCAGGGATTTCTTTATACAAAGCCTAAGAGGAGGCTTGGAGTTTGACTTTTCTAGGGATTTCTTTATACAAAGCCTAAGAGGAGGCTAGAAGTTTGACTTTTTCGAGGAAAAAGTTCTTTCTGTCTTGTACAAAGCCCAAGATTGAGGCTAAAAGGGATTTTTGACTCCGTTAGGGAGAATGTATCTTGTATAAAGCCCAAGATGGAGGCTGAACTGAGTTTGACTCAACAAGAGAGCGCTTGTATTTGTGTCTTGTACAAAGCCCAAGACGGAGGCTAAAAGAGTTGACTTAACAAGAGAGTCTTTTATACTCAACAAGAGAGTGATTTGCTGTCTCGTATGAAGCCCGAGATTTAGGCTAAAAGGAGATTGACTTAACAAGAGAGTCTTTTATACTCAACAAGAGAGTGTTTTATATGTCTTGTACAAAGCCCAAGACGGAGGCTAAAAGAGTTTGACTCAACAAGAGAGTCTTTTATACTCAATAAGAGAGTGGTTTTTTTATATGTCTTGTACAAAGCCCAAGACGAAGGCTAAAAGAGTTTGACTCAACAAGGGTGTCTGAAAAGGTTGGCTCCTCTAAGGAGAATCATTTGTACAAAGCCTAAGAGGAGGTTGTCGTACTACTGAGGATTAGATCCATAGGCAGGCCCAAGGGTGGGGAACTCTCATGAGAGAGACCGGGTTTCAGAGTGATCGGTGTTTCTTCCTATGTTTGAAAGGAACTTGAGAATGTATTTGAGACTCAAGAGGCTTAGACTGTCCAAGTCTAGAGTTTTATCTTTTGTACAATGCCCAAGAGGAGGCACGGGCATTAAGGGATGAGTATCAACCCTAAAATGGTCGGAGTTTTGACGCTGGAAAGACTGCTTTAGCGAAGGATGACTAAGTTCTGTCTTATACCTTTAAGAGGTCGTCAGGGTCCTTGTATTAAGCCTAAGAGAAGGCCTGAGAACTTCTAAGAAGCCGAAGGGTCCTTGTACAATGCCCAAGAGGAGGCAGGGATGCTTTTAGGAAGCCTGTGGTTCCCCAAACCAAGAGAAGTTCAAGAAATACAATTCACAGAGAAGAGATCATTCCAGGAAAGTTCGAGAATTTGGAAGAAACTCAAGAGATGTTATTCACGGAGAATAGATCAACTCTGGGGATTAGAGTTTCTTTGACAATTTCTAAGGGTGAAAGTCTGAGAAAAGGTTCACCGAGAATACTGCCTTTCTCTTTGTTCCATATTGTTTAACCCCAAGAGAAGGGAATACTATATCTGGTAATTCTATGGGGGATCTAGTTTTGTTTGTATTCGAGAGTGACCAACAGGCTTTACCTAGTTCTATACGTAGTTGTCGGGGAAAACTCTAAATAACTAAACTAGTATTACACAGTGTATATGTGACAAGTATATAAAAGGATGTGAAATAAGACTTACAGTGAAGCAGCCCCACAATACAGTTATACACATATGAAAGCGGTAAATGAAAGCGGATAAACATTTACCCGTTGTAGAGCTTCCATGTTGTTTTGTTAGTTGTTCAACAAAGAAATTAAATAAAATTTTGATAACAACATATATTTGAATTCAAAATCAAAGGAGAAAGTGCTTTGAAAATATTGTTGGGGCTTACAGCTCAAGGAGAGGCCCAAGCTTTAACGATGATCGCACCGTTGTTTTGAAAACTGTACAAAGGGACTTATACAATATGTGAGGCCAAAAAAGTTTTTATGTACAAGGGGATGGGTCTTACACTCAATTAGAGGCCCAAAGATTTATTTTTGTACAAGAGATGGGACTTACAACTCAAGGAGAGGCCCAAAGATTTTTGTTAAAAAGGCGACGATCGTGCCAAACTTTTTGACGGTATCGGGACTTATACAATACACTGAGGCCAAAATGGTTTTCATTTTATGAAAGGATGGGACTTACACTCTCTCAAGAGGCCCAAAGAGTGTTTGAAAATGATTGATGAGGGTGGAATCAATCAAAACCCTAATTTCATCATTTTTAAAAGTAAATTCTTGAAGAAAATCAATAAAAAATGATAAAACACCAAATAAGCTTGAATAAACAACTTGTGATTTTTAGTTAAGGTTTGAAAAACGAGGTTTTAATCACAAGATGAATTAAAACTCATTTGGTTTGGATTTTTCAAGATGAATATTCACTTTTAAAATGATTAAAAACAATTAAAAATGAATTTATTCATAAAAATACCAACTATATTAAATAAATAATATATATTTGATTTTTTTTGTGGAATAAAATATTTCAACATTTTTGTGATTTTTTGAAAAAAGAACCTATAAAAAATAATTAAAATTGAGGGAGTTATTAATTTTTCAAATCATTAAAAATAATGAGAAAAATAATAGAAAATGGAGAAAAACATTAAAAAGGGGTCTGGGGCGAGGGGGATTTGAACCCCAGGCCTCTTGTGTGCAGTGCGCGCCTCCTACCACTAGGGTGGTGATACATCCGTATATCAAAACCACCCTAGAGGTACATAAGGCATGGTGTGTTTTTGGCCTGGCCAAGGCAAGGCAAGGCAAAGTTTTGGCCAAAAACGTGAAGCTTGTAACTTTCTCATTTCTCCATGGATTGGGACAAAATTTAGGTCTATCCTTCCTAGAATTTCACAAGGAATCCAATGGTGGTGGTAGTTTTTTCAGAAAATAAATCCTCCTCAAAATTCGATAGTGGTTTTGAAATAGGCCATAATTTGCATTTTCTGTGCTACCTCTTGTTGCGGACATGAATTACATGATTATTGGTCCAAGCACAACATATATAACATGTATGAGATGTGTATGATCAGTGGACTTCAAAGCAATGCATATTTCAAAGAGTTCAAGTTGTGATGCTTACCTCTTTAGGAGCCTTTTGGGCAATCTGTCAAGTGCTTTGTTCCAAAAACAATTGGATGCTTTGGACACCCTCAAATGATCCCTTAGAAGCTTTTAGGATGATTGGAATCAGCTGGAAACCCCAGGAATGGAAACTGGCCCTTTCTTGTAAAAGGGGCAAAAGTGACCAAAATAGCAACTCTCTCTCAAATGGTGTTCCAGATGGGGGGAACCATTTGGGACAGTTCAAGGATGATGGTTGGAGTGTGTTTGAGGCTTTATCTGGTTTTTAAAGTGACTGAATCAAGACATGGCATGAAAAATTCAAAAAAGTCTTATTTTGAGGTTTTGAGAAGGGACTTTGAGATTTTGGGGTTATAGGTCACTTGTGAGAGTTTGGACAACTTAGATATGACATATTGGATGTGTTTGGATCATGAGTTGTGATGGAAATGCCCTCTAACTCAAAAACTCAGAGTTACCTTGGTAAAGAAGGCATTTTTGCATAGAGAAAGAGATTTTGAGGAAAGCATCAGTTTGATGGCTTTGGTGTACTTAAACTGAGCACAAATGAGCTCTATTTATAGTAGAGCAAGTTTATTTTGCAAGCAATAATGAATGGCAACTGCAGCGACCATTGTCCAATTTGATCATTTTGGAATCTTAAGTCTCCTTTAGCCATTGACTAGAGGTTAGAGCACAGGCCTTTGGTTCCCTAGTTCAGAGATCATCCTTGACTCATTCAGTTGGAAAAGACTCGGTTCATGCCACCTTGGTGCATCCATTGAGTGCTCCAAAACAAAATTGGAGTCTTGTCCCCTCATTAGGGTTTTTTAGGTTTGGCATGCTATTTTTAGTTCCAAAGACTTGGAAGGCTTATGGATTAGTGTTTGTCCCTCCTTGGTCTCCCCCTGAGGTGTTCAGATGGATAAACTTGTTTGTCATTTGTACAAATTGCTCAAATCGATCAAAATGCACAAATCTTCCTTGTTATGACAGTTGCAGCAAGGCATATTGCCGCTGTCATAACTCTTAGCTCAAATGGAATTTCATGGGGTTCTTGGACATTTTGGAAAGCCCTCATATGATATAACACATGTGTGTTCATAGTTTGTTTTGAAACTTTTTGGATCCAAGTGAAAAATGCCCCTACATTTTGAAAAAAGTGAAACAGATTCTGACTTAGTGAAAATTTCACTAAGTGTTGGAAAAAGTGACATTTCATGTTTTCAGCCATTTTGATCCAACCATAACTCAAAATCCATGATGAATTGGAATGAGGTGTAGTTGACACTTTAAAGTATGCCATGAGAGCTACAAATCCATCTTTGGATCAACCCAAATGGTTGCTTGGATCTCAAGTTATGATCCATGGAAGTTGGTACCCTAGCCACTTTGTTCCATAACTTAGAAAAATTCTAAGTTTTTATGGTTACCCCGTTTACAAGCTATCCCACTTTCTTTGATTTCTCTTGATGAATGTTGATTTAAATCACACATTAACATCATTTTAGGGTTAGGGAACCATAATTGACCAAGAAATCAAAAAGTCAAACTTTGACTTTTGTGCATAGTTGACTTTTTACCAGATGAATTCCAAAATGTGCAATCCTTTATGAAATCAAGTCCTTGACCTAAATCAATCTTGATGGAAATGTTCCATGGGTGTTATATGGTGTATTGAATCATGTCCCAAGGTTTGGGAGCATGCCTGAGTCAAAAGTCAAAGGTTCGGTTGACTTTTCCCTCAAAACCCTAATTGTGATCCTGATGAAATTGAAACTTGTGCACCAAGCTTCTTGGATCAATCCATTGTTGTAAATGGATCAATGTAGTTTGTTAGAGACCCTCAAATCATGTCTTGAGGTCTTGGCTCATGTTTTGTCCCAAAAGTCAACTTAGGGGTGAATTAGGTCAAGAAACCCTAATTCCTAATTTTTGGATAAATGCATCCCCTGAGGCTAAATTGACTTGATGATTGGGTTTATGAGGTCCCTTAGAGTATTTTTGGTTATGCTTTGAAGCATTGGCTCATGCCCAGAGGAAAAATTCCATCTGGAGGCCCTAGTCGACCAAAACCCTAATTTGGTGACACTGCTGATCTTGAGGCTTAATCCACTTGGAATGCTGCAGCCTTGTGCTTAATCCTTGATGTGGAAGTCCTCTCGATCCAATGTGGATGTTTGAGAGGTTTAGACAAGTTGAAAATCATGTAATTTCTTGATTGATCCTTTGTCTAAGAGCTCTGAGAGGGCTCGAAACCCTAATTCTTAGATGTAGTGGATGCTCACCCATCTGTGAGGAGATTGATGAGGCATGAAGGTACATCCATATTGTGATGATATTTGCACAATGATGGGAAATTTAGTGGTAAAAATTTGGGGTATGACAGATGCCCCAATTTAATCTTATTGGACTCGAAGGTGTGAATGCCGAAGGTATTCGGGCATTCGGGGTGCAAGAGGATTAAATATCGGAATACCCGAAATTTTGATGGTGGTTATGAATGGTAGCTTACGCATTCATCTTCTTTTGCTAAGCGATGATGCTTAGAAAAGGTAAAACTTCCCCTCGATCCTGGTTTCCTACCAAGGAACTGGTCTTAGTTTCTGAAATAAACTTCCCCTCGATCCTGGTTTCCTACCAAGGAACTGGTCTAAGTTTCTGATGTAAACTTCCCCTCGATCCTGGTTTCCTACCAAGGAACTGGTCTAAGTTTCTGATGTAAACTTCCCCTCGATCCTGGTTTCCTACCAAGGAACTGGTCTAAGTTTCTGATATAAACTTCCCCTCGATCCTGGTTTCTTACCAAGGCACTGGTCTAAGTTTCTGATATAAACTTCCCCTCGATCATGGTTTCCTACCAAGGAACTGGTCTCAGTTTCTTTTGTCAATAAACTTTCTTGACAGGGGACACTATTCGTAGCGGTTTTTCCTTAAACTTCTCGCCGAATTTTTCTGGAGAGAAGCCATTTGATGGAAAAAGTTTTGATGTCAGACTTACTGATTAACCCATCTGTCTGAGCTGCAGAGGTGTACAAACTTCTCTATTGGAGACGCCATTTGTTAACTCTATTGGGAAAAACGAGTCTCTTGAGAGACTGTTTTCTGCTTGGGGATATTACATCATACTTTTCCTTGAGATCTTCTCGGAGAAATGCCATGTGATGTAATCCCGTTTTGAGGTGCTGATGACTTCATGAACATTGACTCTCTTGGGGAGAAAAATCAATGTGTTGCTGAGAGTCTCTAGTTGCGAGGCTTTCTCTGGGGATTTTCCTTAATCTGGGAAAGCGAAAATATCATCTTCAATGGCGAAGAGTGATGTTTGTCGAAGGTCTTCTTGCTTTTCAGAGGTTCAAGTTATCAAAGTGGTCGAAGACCGTCTCTGATCCAGAGATAAACTGGAGAGAGATTGCTCAGTTGATTCACTTCCAGATGAGGAAAGAACCGACAACTCGATTGACAATAGGACTTTTATTACTAGGGGTAAGACCGACTAGCGTGGTAGTGATGCAATATGAAAATGTATGAATCAATAATGAATGATGTATGTATGTATATGCTGACGAAACTGACGCGACATACAGACTAGTGGGTGAACATGCCTGGGTACTCGGCCACTGCTGGGGACGAAGAAACACCATTCGTTCAAGATAGCAATTCTGCCATGCTTAGGAGAGATAGTCCCTGTGGGGAAAATTGTTGGTCGGGCTTAGGAGATAAGAACTCTGTCGGGGATGTCAGATGAGACATGGTCTCTGACATAGCTGATCCTTCATTCAAGCGCACTGGTTTAGAAGGAGTACTTTGATTCTGCACTTTGAGGTTTGATTACTTCTGGAGAAGCGATCGATGTTCTTTCGATGTTCAACAGTCAAAAGAAATTGCCATCTTTGTTTTAAAAGCAGAAAATTTGACAAGTAAAATTCATTTTTGTTTTATTTCAAGAATCGTTAATCATGTTAAAACATCATTCTATAAAGCAAAAACAAATGAGAATTGCAAAAATAAGCACTAGGGCTCAAATTTTATTGATAGGATGGAAATCAACCAAGCGCGTGATTCCATAGAGTATTTACAAAGTTTAGAAAATGGTAATTTAAGGGAAAAGGGCTACATTGAAATATAACGACCGTTATCCTTCTACCAACTTTGAATTCTGGGCATCCTGAGCTTCCGTCGAAGATGACCTTGACTGGAGTTTTGATTGATTATGTCTCTAATTTTTTCCTGGACCGCCATTTTGGGTTTTCAATCCACCGAGACGTTGTTTTTTTTTCTTTTTTATTTAGGCGAAGTATTTCTTGACTACGTCAACATTCGTGGGGTAGGCAATTTCTTCTCCATCCATGGTTGCGAGTCTCAAGGCGCCGCCTGAGAAAGCTTTCTTGACCACGTAAGGGACGTCATAATTCGGGGTCCATTTGCTCCGGGAATCAGTGAGAAATGATTGTTTCTTCTTGAGCACGAGGTCTCCTTTCCTGAAGACGTGAGGTCGGACCTTTTTGTCAAACGCCTTATTCATTCTCGGCTGATACAACTGACCATGGCATAGTGTCGTTATCTGTTTTTCTTCAATCAGATTCAGTTCGTCGTGTCGACTTTGACACCATTCAGCCTCTGTTAGCTTAGCTTCCATCAATACCCGGATTGATGGGATCACTACTTCTATGGGAAGTACTGCTTCCATGCCATATACTAGAGAGAAAGGGGTTGCCCCTGTTAAAGTGCGGACAGATGTGCGATAACCGTGAAGTGCGAAGGGTAGCATCTCATGCCAGTCTTTGTAGGTTACAACCATCTTTTGAACGATCTTCTTGATGTTCTTATTAGCTGCTTCTACCGCACCGTTCATCTTAGGTCGGTAGGGAGATGAGTTATGGTGTTCGATTTTGAACTCTGCGCACAACTCTTTCATCATCTTATTGTTCAAGCTATATCCATTATCATTAATGATCTGGCTTGGAACACCATAATGGAAGATGATATTGTTTTTGATAAATTGCACCACGACTTGTCGGGTTACATTGGCATATGACGCTGCTTCGACCCACTTGGTGAAATAATCAATGGCTACCAGGATGAACCGATGTCCGTTCGAAGCCTTGGGTTCGACCATGCCAATCATGTCGATTCCCCATATGGAAAAAGGCCATGGGGAAGAGAGAACTTTGAGATATGTTGGCGGTACATGGATTTTGTCTGAGTATATCTGACACTTGTGACACTTCCTCATGTACTTGTAGCAATCAGATTCCATGGTTAACTAGTAGTACCTTGCTCTCAGAATTTTTCTCGCCATTGTGTGTCCGTTGGCATGAGTGCCAAAGGATCCTTCATCAATTTATTTTATCAACATGTTTGCTTCTGGTCTGTCTACGCATCGGAGCAAGACCATGTCAAAGTTTCTCTTATAGAGTGTATCACCGCTTAGAAAGAAGCTGCCTGCCAGCCTGCTGAGAGTCTTCTGGTCTTTTCTTAATGCCCCAGGTGGGTACTCTTGTTTCTGAAGGAAGCATTTGATATCGTGATACCAAGGTTTGTCGCCTATGACTGCTTCAATCGTGAAGATGTAAGCGGGCCGTTCAAGGCGCATTATGTCAATCTTAGGTAAGTCGTTCCATTGACCTACGCTAATCATAGAAGAAAGAGTGGCTAATGCATCAGCCATGTGATTCTCTTCACGAGGGATGTGATGAAACTCGATTCTGTTGAAGAATGGTAACAACCTTCTCGCGTAATCTTTGTAAGGAATCAGTCCTGATTGATATGTGTTCCACTCTCCTTTGATTTGATTGATAACCAGGACTGAGTCTCCATATACATCCAAGTTCTTAATCCTTAAGTCAATAGCTTCTTTGAGACCCATGATACAAGCTTCGTATTCGGCCTCGTTTGTTTATGCATTTGAATGTCATCCTGGCAGAGAAAGGAATATGGGTACCCTGAGGTGTCACGATGATTTCCCCAATTGCGTTTCTATAAGTGTTGACAGCCCCGTCGAATATTAGTCCCCATTGGGAACCTGGTTCTGGCTTTTCACTAGGTAGCAGTTCATCGCAATCTTTCATTTTCAAGTACATGACATCTTCGTCTGGGAAGTCAAGTTCGACTGATTCCTGATTGTCAATCGGTTGGTGAGCCAAATGATCGGCTAAAATACTTCTTTTGACGGCTTTCTGAGCATGATACTCGATGTCGTATTCTGATAACAACATCTGCCAACGGGAAATCCTTCCCGTGAGAGCAAGTTTTTCAAAGACGTACTTGATCGGATCCATTTCAGAGATTAACCAAGTAGTGTGGCAAATCATGTACTGGCGGAGACGTTTGGCTGCCCAAGCCAGAGCACAACAAGTTTTCTCGAGCATAGTATACCGAGTTTCACAGTCTGTAAACTTCTTGCTCAAATAGTAGATGGCACACTCTTTCCTTTTGGTTTCTTCTTGTTGGCCAAGTACACAACCCATGGAGTCTTCCAAGACTGTTAAGTAAATGATCAGTGGTCTTCCTTCCACTGGAGGTGATAGAATCGGTGGGTTTGACAAGTATCCCTTGATACTTTCGAAGGTGGTTTGGCAGTCTTCTGTCCATACGCAGTCCTGATTCTTTTTTAGTAATTTGAAGATTGGCGTGCATGTCGTGGTCATGAGGAATATAAATTTGGAAATGTAATTCAAACGTCCCAGGAATCCTCGAACTTGTTTTTCAGTCTTTGGAGAAGGCATTTCTTGAATGGCCTTGACCTTGTCAGGATCAACCTTAATTCCTTTCTGGCTGGCGATGAACCCTAATAGTTTTCCTGAGCGGACACCGAACATGCACTTGTTAGAATTCAAGCGGAGTTTGTACTTTCTCAGACGCTCAAATAGTTTTGACAAGTGGGTCACATGCTCCTCTTCTGTTTTAGATTTGGCAATCATGTCATCGACATATACTTCAATTTCTTTGTGTATCATGTCATGAAACAGAGTAGTCATGGCCCTTTGATAGGTTGCCCCGGCGTTCTTCAAACCGAACGACATTACCTTGTAACAAAAAGTGCCCCATGGGGTAATGAACGAAGTTTTCTCCATGTCTTTTGGCGCCATTTTTATCTGATTATAGCCCGAGAATCCATCCATGAAGGAGAAGACTTTGAACTTTGTTGTACTGTCTACCAGCATGTCTATGTGTGGTAAGGGAAAGTCATCCTTTGGACTAGCCTTGTTTAGATCTCTGTAATCCACACACATTCTGGCCTTTCCGTCCTTTTTCGGAACTGGTACGATGTTGGCTAACCATTGAGGATATTCTGATGTGGCGAGGAAACCTGCGTCAATCTGTTTCTGTACTTCCTCTTTTATTTTGATGGCCATGTCTGGATGAGTCCTTCTTAACCTTTGTTTTACTGGCGGATATTCTGATCTTAACGGTAGACGATGTTCCATGATGCTGGTATCCAACCCTGGCATGTCTTGAGAGGACCAAGTGAATACATCGGGAAACTCTTTGAGAAGCTTTTGTCAAACTTACTTTGACAATTGAACTGAGTAGGGCCCCAATCTTGACTTCTTTTCTCTCTTCCTCTGAACCTAAGTTGACCGTTTCCAACGACTCTTTGTGAGGTTTAATGAACCTTTCCTCTTGTCTTAGTAATCGGGAGATCTCCTCTGGAATTTCTTCGTCATCTTCTTCTTCAGCCTCAAATACCGGGAATTCAAAGTTGAGCGAAGGCATCGGATCGTACGTTTCAATGGGGTTTAAAACAAGCAATCTGCATGATGTTATGATTTGTTTTTAGAAGAGATAGAGAGAATACAAGAGTGTGTGTAGTGTATATTCTGAAAAATGCTTGTTTTTACTATTTGAGTTGTTTTTTAGGATTACCATTTTCTGAAAAAGCGAAAAGTGAAAACAGCAATAAAATGCAGAAATTACAGAATGACGTTATTTTATTTATGAACTTGTCGATTCTTGAAACTACAGCCCTATAAAACAAAACTCGGTTGCTTTGGGCAAAGCGAAGAGGGATATTTATAGAAAGTGAGCCCTATCAAAACATTCGTTTCACCTGGACAGGGTGAAAGGTTAAGATAAAGACGGCTATTACTTTGACTTATGAACAATATTCGGAACATCGACTGCAACCCATTGGCGGCGACCTCCTCGGTGAATCACAAAGTCTGGTACCTTCCTTGATTTGTTTTCAGAAATAACGCTGATTTCTGGCGGAGCAGGATCATTGGAATCTGTCTCCCAGACAGAGTCGTCATAGGAGGATTCCTCAGTTGTATTTTGCATAGTATTTACGCTCTCAGGTATATCTCCCCATCCAGTTGGCTGGATGTCTTCGAGGCTGATACAAGAGCTTTTAGGAGCTCTATACTTGACCATGAAGTCGTACTTGCCATTCGGTTGTCCTAGGGTGTCCCACACTTCTTTGGAACTGGAGGAGTCATCTCTCTCGATGACGTTGACCTTAGGAAAAGCATAATTAATGAATTCTAGTCTTGCAAACTTTTCAAATTCATCGTCGCACTGGATATTTTCTGAATGACCTGAGTGTTGATCTCATGACATGGTGGGGACACAGGTATTTTTTCCAATGATGCTCAGCTGATTTTCATCGTTCGACTGATTTTCTTGCCCCAAGTCTCCTGGGTACGGCTGCCAGATAGGAAAACCATCCATTGGGCCATAATAGTCGTGGTTAAAGTAGTCTTTCATCAGAGTGTCTTCCTCTAATGAGTTTGGTGGAGCACGACATCCTTCTGGATCACAATCTCCGTATATCATTTTGACATCTGACCTTGGTATAAATCTCAGACTCTGTGCGGGATAGCAAAAGGGCGTAGGCACCTCTTCCTGAGACATATAACCGTCCTCATTGAGATAGGACTTCCATTCTTCATCTGTATAGGGGGAGTCTCCCTCGTTGATGGTATGTACTTCTTGAGACATTGGGTGAAGGAAATCTCCACTATGGAAGAAGTTTTGAATGGGGTGAAGACTTTCATCGTTAGCAGCAGTCTGGGTACAGGTTGAAGAAAAACCAAGACCCTTCTTTGTTTTGTTATCAGTAGGAATGACAAGCTGTCCCCGTCCCTTTGCATTATTACTTTTCATCACCTCGAGAGCATCTTTGTACGAGGAGATCGATATTCCTTTCTTTAATTGATTCTCATTGCTTACCGAAAGTTCTTGGAACTGAGTTCCAACAACCACCTCGGGTTCTACACAAGTGGACAATGATAGGTTACTCACGATCAAGGCTTGTTCTCCACAGACAGTGACGAGTTGGTAATTCTTGACAAACTTCAGCTTCTGGTGAAGTGTCGAAGTGACTACCCCAGCCTGGTGTATCCAAGGTCTTCCTAACAAACAATTGTATGTTGCTCGGATGTCCATGACCTGGAAAGTGACTTGGAAAGTGTGAGTACCAATAGTAATGGGAAGGTCAACTTCGCCGATAACTATTTTTCGGGATCCATCAAATGCTTTGATGACAACCTCACTGCCTCTCATCGGAGATCCTTTGAATGATAGTCACATTAGAGTGGACTTTGGCATAACGTTGAGAGCCGATCCGGCGTTTACTAGTACGCTGGCTAAAGCATTATCCTGGCAGTTGACTGTAATATTGAGCGCCATGTTGTGACTTTTGCCTTCTTCTGGCAATTCCTCATCGCTAAACCCCAAGTTGTTGCAGGAAGTGATGTTAGAGACGATACTGTCGAATTTCCTTATCGACACATCCTGTTCCATAAAGGCTTGTTCTAAGACTTTCTGTAGAGCCTCTTTGTGGGCTTCAGAACTGAGTAAAAGAGATAACACATATATCTTTGAAGGAGATTGCAATAGCTGATCGACAATGTTGTACTCAGTCTTCTGGATGAGCTTCAGCATCTCATCATCGTTCTTTGAAAGGTCGGGATCACTGGATTGACCGACCAGTTGATCAGGAATTTCCGTTTGAGGTTCCTTTTCTCTGCTAGGTTCTCCAACTCCTCTATTGAAGATTCGGCCGCTCCGTGTTACTCGACTGATGTCTGCAATATTCACGACGGAGGGTAATGGAATTTCCTTTCCATTCTCAATTATTGTTGCACCATATTTGTAAAGGATCGCCTTATCGGATTTGTACGGCACTGGTCCCGGTAGATATATAACTACAGGAGCCTTCTGATTTCTCTGACTATCGTAAGTAACTTCAATTAATTCCTAGTTAAGAACCTTTAATTCGTCAAGTAGAGGTTTGATGGTACAAACATCTTTGGTCCTTTCATGATCAGAGATTACGACAACATCCTTAATCTGGTTAGTGAAATAATCTGGCGTCCAGTTGATTGATTCAGAACTTGGACATGGTTGAATCTCCTTGGGAGCCAACTGACTTTGAAGGGCTCCTCGCACGAGGTAACATCCTTGATTATTTTCCTAGCAAACTCTACATCGCTCGTAGTTGTGTGGTGGCACCCGGCCACGTCCGCTTTGAATGCAGTGTAACCTTACTAGGTCTATTTCCATAGATCGAACATCCTGACTTTGATGCCTAGTAGGGTTCCCGTTTGTCACATTGATTTGTTGCGTGTCTTCGTCTAGATAGATCGGAAGCCACCAATGGTTTAACAAGTGTTGTAAAGTTCTTTGAACGAGAGCGCACCCTTGGTTACTCTCACAACATACTTTATAGCTCAGATAATCATGTGAAGTGAGAAAACCGAGTTGTACTTGCTTGGCGTGTAACTCCACCAAGCTGGTATTCATCAACCTAATATCGAAGATTTGAATCATAATGACTTGATAAGGATTCCTATCATAGTAGTCCTGGATCCACCTAAGATCCATCTGACACTGGAGGGCCTCTTGTACAAAAGAGCATCCCTGTTTGTTTACCGAGCAAGTCAGACAGGAATTGTAATCGTGCTGCGGCAGATTATGATATTGGGTTTGCCTTGAGTGCATTGCCACTAAGTTGACATTCATTGCACGGATGTCGTGGTTCTGAATGATGTTGGAACTTGCATGAGTCATGTTAACTCCACGAACGCGATGCTCTTTGATCCACCCGAGATCCAATTGTTCCTGTAGAGCTGATTGCACCACAGAACATCCTTGATTGTTTTTAGAGCAGACACTGGAGGGCCTGTTGTATTTTCTTGCACTCCACATTGAGAATGCGGTACTTGTTCTTCCAAGACTTCTTCTCCTGTTGAACTCTGTTGAGAGTAACCTGAAGTTTTTCCGTATCAGACATAAAATAAAGGACAGGGTCCCTTAATGGAAGAACTTCCTGACGAGGGTAAGGCATCCTCAGCTTGAGAGCTCTAGTTTGTACCCAGTGGAGATAAGGTTCCACCGAGACACAGTCTGGTTTTCCTAGAGACTCTCTTCCTTTCCTATGAACGTGCTTCCAGGCATGCACTATTTCTACCTTTAGTGCCCTCTCATTTTCTCCTTCCTTGAAGAAAAGACCTTCCAGATAAGCATTATGTGGGACATGCCTCATCGAGTATCTAAATTGACGACGAACCAAAACTGGATGATAATTGATTCCTCCTTTAATTCCTATAAGGGGTACATTTGGGAAATTTCCACAACAGTCAATGATTCTGATCCCGTCATAGATTTGATTGTACCAATCGATGTCAGAGTTGGTAAGAGACATGATTCTCTGTGACCAACGTAAAGTACTTTTTTGATCCTAAAATGCAGCAGACTTTGGCAAATGGGAAATGAACCATTTGTACAGCAGGGGTACACAACATGTGATCATTCCTCCGTTGTACAAATTCCTTAAGTGTACCGAATGATAAGCATCTGCGAGCAAGGTCGGCACAGGATTTCCAATCAAAAAAATCTTAATGGCATTGATATCTACAAAGTTATCGATGTTGGGAAACAAAAATAACCCGTAGGTAAGCAAAACAAAGATGCTTTCGAAAGCGGCCACATTCCCTAAACTAGCAAAGTACAGAGCTTTCTTTATCAAGAACTAGGTTGGCAAACCCTGGATACCACCCTTAATGATCATATGAGTCCTGACTTCTGACTCGTCCAAATAGATCGCTCTTGCAATGGTTTGATCCTTTGGAATTTCTTCCAGTCCAGAAAAGGGAGCTTGATCAGTAATATGTAAATCAGTCAAGTGAGAGTATTCCTCCAGTGTTGGTGCTAGCTGATAATCCAGGAATGTGAAACAGTGATAGACCGGATCGTAGAACTGGATTAGTGTGGACAAGATTCCTTCAATTACATGGACCCTTAACAGAGACAGTAGTCCTCCATACTTAGCTCTGAAAGCCTCAGGGTTGGTTATCATCCTTGCCAACCCTCTTAAATTCTCTAGTTTTAGAACCTTGAAGGTGTACTTGTGAGTCTTCCTTCTACCGAAATCCATTAGCAATTTCTTTATCTGATATTTGCAATCATTGTCTTAGTTTATTTTGAAAAAGAGATACTAGAAGAGAAGATTTTTCTTTTTAATGTTTTTTTTAAATGAATGCATGAATGTAGCACACAAAAACATAGAAAAAACATGGGGTCAAAGGGTCGGTGTCATGAAGTCAAGGCTCTACCCATCCCCAAAAGGTTTATACTGGTGATTTTTTGTACCTGTCCTCAAAATCACTGACCTCTCTTGGGATAAAGACAGCAAGCGGATCGCTAGCGAGCTGTAGTATCTTAGAGTAGTCTCAAATAAGGGTAGTATCGTGTGACAACTATTTCCGATAGCTTCTGCACTGCAAAATGGTTTCAGACTATTAAAATCCTCAACTTCTCAAATAACCCAATCGAACAATCTGCTTTCAACAACCGAAGTCATATAGGCATTGAACCCATAAAGGGCATCTCCACTGATTCGATGGTCGACCAGGACCTCTTATCTGGGATTCACTCCCCGTAAGATTACCCGTCTAGTGCCATCACTTATCTTAGGTGTATACTCAATCTTTCCACATGCGGCATAACACGCATTCCCATTAGCAGAGAAATAAACACGGATATCAATTAGGAAAAGCAGTATATATATATTTGTCCTAATATCCTAGACCTCTATGATCCTATGATCCTATACAGACAAGGGCTCCCCGGCAGAGTCGCCATTTCTGTGACACTTCGCAAATTTAAGGCCTTCTACTTAAGACCGTGAGAAAGAATGCCTCCCACTGTGGTCGCCATTTTTTCTGTAGCGTGATTTTTGTGGTTTCGAATCACTATCGCTTTGGTACTAAAGTTCGATTCATTTTTTATCCTGTGAAGCTAATTAAGGAAGGGAAATAGATGTCTCCAATTAACCCTACTTGCAAACTGAGGTTAAACAGTCAAAACTGTTGGTTTACAGTGCTATCAAAAAAGGGGGGGTCTGTCTTTAGTTATTTTCTTAAAAGAACGAAGTGTCTTGACTGTACAGGAGGCTTTTGGTTAGGATACTAAACCTGATTTTTTTATTGATGTATAGAGGTACTGGACTTTGGGTTTTTTATTGGTATGCTCACTAAGATTTCGCAATCTTATGCCTACGTATTCTCGTTTAACGAAACAGGGAAATCAGAGCGATCGTAGTTCCTCATATTCTATGGGAGGAAAAAAGTGTTTTGGTGTCTTGTTCAAAGCCCAAGATTGAAGCTAAAAGTGATTTGTATCTTATTCAAAGCCCAAGATATGAGGCTGAAGGGTTATTTGTATCTTGTTTAAAGCCCAAGATATGAAGCTAAAGGGTTTTGACTGAGAGAGAATTTGTCATTTCTAAAGAGGGATTGTTAATGTTTATATGTTGTGAGCAAAGCACAAATTTTATGCTAAAAGGTTGATTGACTCAACCGGGGATTTCTTTATACAAAGCCTAAGAGGAGGCTGGGAGTTTGACTTTTTCGGGGATTTCTTTATACAAAGCCAAAGAGAAGGCTAGAAGTTTGACTTTTCTGAGGAAAAAGTTCTTTCTGTCTTGTACAAAGCCCAAGATTGAGGCTAAAAGGGATTTTTGACTCCGTTATGGAGAATGTATCTTGTATAAAGCCCAAGATAGAGGCTGAACTGAGTTTGACTCAACAAGAGAGCGCTTGTATGTGTGTCTTGTACAAAGCCCAGGACGGAGGCTAAAAGAGTTAACTCAACAAGAGAGTCTTGAACAGGTGATTGACTCAACAAGAGAGTCTTTTATACTCAACAAGAGAGTGATTTGCTGTCTCGTACAAAGCCTGAGATTGAGGCTAAAAGGAGATTGACTTAACAAGAGAGTCTTTTATACTCAACAAGAGAGTGTTTTATATGTCTTGTACAAAGCCCAAGACGGAGGCTAAAAGAGTTTGACTCAACAAGAGAGTCTTTTATACTCAACAAGAGAGTCTTTTATACTCAACAAGAGAGTGGTTTTTTATATGTCTTGTACAAAGCCCAAGACAGAGGCTAAAAGAGTTTGACTCAACAAGGGAGTCTGAAAAGGTTGGCTCTGTTAGGGAGAATTATTTGTACAAAGCCCAAGAGGAAGCTGTCTTACTGCTGAGGATTAGATCCATAGGCAGGCCCAAGGGTGGGGAACTCTCATGAGAGAGATCAGGTTTCAGAGTGATCGGTGTTTCTTCCTATGTTTTAAAGGAACTTGAGAATGTCTTTGAGACTCAAGAGGCTTAGACTGTCCAAGTCTAGAGTTTTATCTTTTGTACAATGCCCAAGAGGAGGCACAGGCATTAAGGGAAGAGTTTCAACCCTAAAATGGTCGGAGTTTTAACGCTGGAAAGACTGCTCTAGCAAAGGATGACTAAGTTTTGTCTTATACCTTTAAGAGGTCGTCAGGGTTCTTGTATTAAGCCCAAGAGAAGGCATGCAAACTTCTAAGAAGCCGAAGGGTCCTTGTACAACGCCCAAGAGGAGGCGGGGACGCTTTTAGGAAGCCCGTGGTTCCCCAAACCAAGAGAAGTTCAAGAAATTCAATTCACAGAGAAGAGATCATTCCAGGGAAGTTCGAGAATTTGGAAGAAACTCAAGAGATGCTATTCACGGAGAATAGATCAACTCTGGGGAGTAGAGTTTCTTTGACAATTTCTAAGGGTGACAGTCTGAGAAAAGGTTCACCGAGAATACTGCCTTTCTCTTTGTTCCATATTGTTTAACCCCAAGAGAAGGGAAGACCGTGTCTGGTAATCCTATGGGGGATCTAGTTTTATTTGTATTCGAGAGTGACCAACAGGCATTACCTAGTTCTAGACGTAATTCCCGGGGAAAACTCTAAATAACTATACTAGTATTACACAGTGGATATGTGACAAGTATATAAAAGGATGTGAAAAAAGACTTACAGTGAAGTAGCCCCACAATACAGTTATATACATATGAAAGCGATAAATAAAAGCGGATAAACACTTTCCCGTTGTAGATCTTCCATGTTGTTTTGTTAGTTGTTCAACAAAGAAATTAGAGAAAATTTTGATAACAACATATATTTGAATTCAAAATCAAAGGAGAAAGTGCTTTGAAAAGATTGTTAGGGCCTACAGCTCAAGGAGAGGCCCAAGCTTTAACGATGATCGTAACGTTGTTTTGAAAACTGTACAGAGGGACTTATACAATATGTGAGGCCCAAAAAGTTTTTATGTACAAGGGGACGGGTCGTACACTCTATTAGAGGCCCAAAGATTTATTTTTGTACAAGAGATGGGACTTACAACTCAAGGAGAGGCCCAAAGATTTTTGTTAAAAAGGCGATGATCGTGCCGAACTTTTTGACGGTATCGGGATTTATACAATACACTGAGGCCCAAAATGGTTTTCATTTTATGAAAGGATGGGACTTACACTCTCTCAAGAGGCCCAAAGAGTGTTTGAAAATGATTGATGAGGGTGGAATCAATCAAAACCCTAATTTCATCATTTTTAAAAGTAAATTCTTGAAGAAAATCAATAAAAAATGATAAAACACCAAATAAGCTTGAATAAACAACTTGTGATTTTTGTTTAAGGTTTGAAAAATGAGGTTTTAATCACAAGATGTATTAAAACTCATTTGGTTTGGATTTTTCTAGATGAATATTCACTTTTAAAATGTTTAAAAACAATTAAAAATGAATTTATTCACAAAATTCCAACTATATTAAATAAATAATATAAATTTGATTTTTTTGTGGAATAAAATATTTCAACATTTTTGTGATTTTTTGCAAAAAGAACCAATAAAAAATATTTAACATTGAGGGAGTTATTAATTTTTCAAATCATTAAAAATAATAAGAAAAATAATAGAAAATGTAGAAAAACATTAAAAAGGGGTCTGGGGCGAGAGGGATTCGAACCCCAGACCTCTTATGTGCAGTGCGCGCCTCCTACCACTGGGGTGGTGATACATCCGTGTATCAAAACCACCCTAGAGGTACATAAGGCATGGTGTGTTTTTGGCCTGGCCAAGGCAAGGCAAGGCAAAGTTTTGGCCAAAAACGTGAAGCTTGTAACTTTCTCATTTTTCCATGGATTGAGACAAAATTTAGGTATATTATGCCTAGAATTTCACAAGGAATCCAATGGCGGTGATGGTTTTTTCAGAAAATAAATCCTCCTCAAAATCTGATAGTGGTTTGAAATAGGCCATAATTTGCATTTTCTGTGCTACCTCTTGTTGCGGGCATGAATTACATGATTAATTGGTCCAAACACAACATATATAACATGTATGAGATGTGTATGATCAGTGGACTTTAAAGCAATGCATATTTCAAAGAGTTCAAGTTGTGATGCTTATCTCTTTATGAGCCTTTTGGGCAATCTGTCAAGTGCTTTGTTCTAGAAATAATTGGATGCTTTGGACACCCTCAAATGATCCCTTAGAAGCTTTTAGGATGATTGGAATCAGCTGGAAACCTCAGGAATGGAAACTGGCCCTTTCTTGCAAAAGGGGCAAAAGTGACCAAAATAGCAACTCTCTCTCAGATGGTGTTCCAGATGTGGGGAACCATTTGGGACAGTTCAAGGATGATATTTGGAGTGTGTTTGAGACTTTATCTGGTTTTGAAAGTGACTGAATAAAGACATGGCTTGAAAAATGCATACAAGTCCTATTTTGAGGTTTTGAGAAGGGACTTTGAGATTTTGGGGTTACAGGTCACTTGTGAGAGTTTGGACAGCTTAGATATGACATATTGGATGTGTTTGGATCATGAGTTTTGATATAATTGCTCTCTAACTCAAATACTCAGAGTTACCTTGCTAAAGAAGGCATTTTTGCCTAGAGAAAGAGATTTTGAGGAAAGCATCAGTTTGATGGCTTTGGTGTACTTAAACTAATCACAAATGAGCTCTATTTATAGAAGAGCAAGTTTTTTTTGCAAGCAATAGTGAATGGCAACTGCAGCAGACCATTGTCCAATTGGATCATTTTGGAATCTTAAGTCTCCTCTAGCCATTGACAAGAGGTTAGAGCACAAGCCTTTGGTTCCCTAGTTCAGAGATCATCCTTGACTCATTCAGTTGGAAAAGGCTCGGTTCATGCCACCTTGGTGCATCCATTGAATGCTCCAAAACAAAATTAGAGTCTTGTCCCCTCTTTAGGGTTTTTTATATTTGGCATGCTATTTTTAGTTCCAAAGACTTGGGAGGCTCCCCTGAGGTGTTCAGATGGATAAACTTGTTTGTCATTTGCACAAATTGCTCAAATCGAGCAAAATACACAAATCTGCCTTGTTATGACAGTTGCAGTAAGGCATATTGCCGCTGTCATAACTCTTAGCTCAAATGGAATTTCATGGGGTTCTTGGACATTTTGGAAAGCCCTCATATGATACAAAACATGTGTGATCATAGTTTGTTTTGAAACTTTTTGGATCCAAGTGAAAAATGCCCCTACATTTTGAAAAAAGTGAAACAGATTTTGACTTAGTGAAAATTTCACTAAGTGTTGGAAAAAGTGAGATTTCATGTTTTCAGCCATTTTGATCCAACCATAACTCAAAATCCATGATGAATTGGAATGAGGTGTAGTTGACACTTTTAAAGTATGCCATGAGAGCTAAAAATCCATCTTTGGATCAGCCCAAATGGTTGCTTGGATCTCAAGTTATGATCCTTGCAAGTTGGTACTCTAGCCACTTTGTTCCATAACTTAGAAAAATTCTAAGTTTTTATGGTTACCCCCTTTTACAAGTTATCCCACTTTCTTTGATTTTTCTTGATGAATGTTGATTCAAACCACACTTAACATTATTTTAGGGTTAGGGAACCATAATTGACCAAAAAATCAAAAAGTCAAACTTTGACTTTTGTGCACAGTTGACTTTTTACCAGATGAATTCCAAACTGTGCGATCCTTTATGAAATCAAGTCCTTGACCTAAATCAAACTTGATGGATATGTTCCATGGGTGTTATAGGGTGTATTGAATCATGTCCCAAGGTTTGGGAGCATGCATGAGTCAAAAGTCAAAGGTTTGGTTGACTTTTCCCTCAAAACCCTAATTGTGATCTTGATGAAATTGAAACTTGTGCACCAAGCTTCTTGGATCAATCAATTGTTGTAAATGGATCAATGTAGTTTATTAGAGACCCTCAAATCATGTCTTGAGGTCTTGGCTCATGTTTTGTCCCAAAAGTCAACTTAGGGGCGAATTAGGTCAAGAAACCCTAATTCCTGATTTTTGGGTAAATACATCCCCTGAGGTTAAATTGACTTGATGATTGGGTTTTTGAGGTCCCTTAGAGTATTTTGGGTTATGCTTTGAAGCATTGACTCATGCCCAGTGTCATACCCCAAATTTTGACCACAAAGATGTCCCATCACAATATGGAGGAACCATCATACTTCATCAGTCTCCCCAAAGATGGGTGAGCATTCACTACAATCAAAATTAGGGTTTCAAGCCCTCTCTGAGTGCTTAGACAAAGGATCAATCAAGGAATGACATGATATTCAATCTTTCTAACCTCTCAAACATCCATAATGGATCAAAAGGACTCCCACTTCAAGGATTAAGCACGAGGCTGCTCCATTCTAGGTGGATTAAGTCTCAAGATCGACAGTGTCACCAAATTAGGGTTTTGGTCGACCAGGGCCTCCAGATGGAAATTTTTCATCTGGGAACAAGCCAATGATCCAAAACCTAACCTAATATACTCCATGGAACCTCATGGACCCAATCATCAAGTCAATTTTGCCCCAGGGGATGCATTCATCAAAAATCAGGAATTAGGGTTTCTTGACCTAATTCACCCCTAAGTTGACTTTTAGGGAAAATCATGAGCCAAGACCTCAAGAGAGGGTTTGAGGGTCTCTAATGAACTATATTGATCCATTTGCAACAATGGATTAATCCAAGAAGCTTGAGCAACAAGTCTCAATTTCATCTGCACCACAGTTAGGGTTTTAAGGAAAAAGTCAACTGTAACTTTGACTTTTGACCAGGACATGCTCCCAAGCCCTATGACATGCATTAATATACCCTATGACACCCATGGAACATGTCCATCAAGTTTCATTTAGGTCAAGGACATGATTTCCTGAAGAATTGCACAGTTTGGAATTCATCTGATAAAAAGTCAACTGTGCACAAAAGTCAACTTTGACTTTTTGAGATTTTTCACCAAAATGGTTTTTTAACCCTAAAATGATGTTAATGTATGATTTGAATCATCATTCATCAAGAAAAATCAAGAAAAGTTGGGTAACTTGTAAAAGGGGTAACCATAAAAAACTTAAAAAATTTTCTAAGTTAAAAATAAAGTGGCTAGGGTACCAACTTTGGAGGGTCAGAACTCCTAAACCACAAAGCCATTTTCTCCCATCCAAGGCTTGATTTGTAGATCTCATTGCCCTCTACAAAAAATTCAACTAGACCTAATTCCAACTCCTCATGGATTTTGAGTTATGGAGTGATCAAAATCAAGAAAAGTCACTTGGTTCCAACACTTAGTGAAAATTTCACTAAGTCAGATTTTACCCTACTTTTTGCCAAATGTAGGGGGATTTTTCACTTGGATTCAAAAGAGATCAAAACCAAATACGTTCAAACAGTTGTTGTATCATGTAAGGGCTTTCCAAAATAACCAAGAACATTACCAAATTCAATTTGAGTCATGAGATATGACATTGAAAAGTTGTCTTGCTGAAATCTGCCAAGGCAAGGCAGAATTTGAATTTTTGCTCGATTTACCAAAATCAGCCAAATCCAAATGCTCCTATCCACTTGGACACCTCAGAGGATTGAATCTAAAGGGGACAATCACTGAGCCAAGCCTCCAAAGTCTTTTGAACAAGAAATAACATGTTGAATCTAGAGTTGCCAAAATAGGGACAAGACTCCAATTTTGGATTGGAGCATTCAATGGAAGCATCAAGTTGGCATGGACTGAGCCATTTGCAACTGAATTCAGTCAAGACTTATCCAAGACCAAGGGAACCACAACCCTGTGCCCTAACCTCTAGTCAATGGCTAGAGGAGACTTGGATTTCCATTGGCCAACATTGAACAAACACCTGCTACAGTTGCCATTAACTGTGGATCCCAAAACAAACTTGCTCTACTATAAATAGAGCTCAATTATGATCAGTTTGAGTACACCAAAGCCATCAAACAGATGCTTTCCTCAAAATCTCTTCTTTCACTCCAATTTTGCCTTCTAAGGCAAGTCACTATCGGGTTTTGAGTTTGAGAGCTTTTCCAATCAAACCAATCACTCACACACCTCATATGCATCATATGTGAGCTGATCAAACACTTAAACAACAACTGGAACACTGATTTCTCAGAATCACCAGTCAATTGCTCAAGGTTTTAACCAAAGTGCAGTTGAGATGCCATGAAGTGATCCAGCCATTCTCAGTCAAGTCCAAGCATTCAAACACACTCCATAGGGTGTAGGGAAGCTGTTCAGATCATCACAATTCATCTGTAACACCTCCTACTCAGAAATCAATTTGCTCTTGCTGTCATGACCTAGAGGTAAGCCTAAACTTGGTTATCTCTCAATCTATGCATATTTCCTCGCACAATACTTTTGCCAAATGTTCATAATCATGCATGGAATGTTTCCCCTCAAGTAATTGCTTTGTTTGAATCGTGTATCAAAAATCCTAGCCTTCATGCAGAAATTAGGGTTCTTGAGGATTTTTCATGATTTCTTGTTATATGTTTAATTTAAATGAAATTAAATACCATATACATGATCGTGAGGTTGAAACTAGTTGATTGGTATGTGGATTACATGATATGATTAAGTATTCAGTGAGATTGGAGAGAAAATGCAAATTTGGGCCAAGCTGAAACACACGCGTGTTCTTCAGCTGTTCTTGGCGCCATTTTTCATAAATTCAAATATTTGAATTTTGTGATTTTATTTAATTGATTCAAAAATTAATTTCTCTCTGAGTTTTAATGATTTTGAGTTGATTCTTTTTTTAATAATTCACAAAAATGTTAAAGTATTTTATTTTCCCACAAAATCCCAAAAATATTATTTATTTTATATAATTGATATTTTTGCAAAGAATTAATGTTTTAATTGTTTTTTACATTTAAAATATTTTTTCCACCTTGATTTTACAACTTTTAATGCTTTCTAATTATTTTGTAGGTCAATACTCAATTTTTGAAGCATTAATCCAAGATCACAATTTGTTTTCCATATGTTAAACAATTTTAATCATTTTAATTGAATTTTTATTCAATTAAATACATTTTTGAAAATAAATTAGGGTTTTTGAATTAATTCAACTCTCATAAATCATTTTCAAAACTTTTTGGGCCTCTAATAGAGTGTAAGACCCAATCATTTTTTGACCAAACCATTTTTGGGCCTCAGTGTATTGTATAAGTCCCGATACCGTCAAAAACAAACGGCGCGATCGTCGCCTTTTTAAAAAATAACCTTGGGCCTCTCCTTGAGCTATAAGACCCATTCAAAACTTTTTGGGCCTCTAATAGAGTGTAAGACCCAATCCTTTTTTGACCAAACCATTTTTGGGCCTCAGTGTATTGTATAAGTCCCGATACCGTCAAAAACAAACGGCGCGATCGTCGCCTTTTTTAAAAAAATAACCTTGGGCCTCTCCTTGAGCTATAAGACCCATTCAAAACTTTTTGGGCCTCTAATAGAGTGTAAGACCCAACCCCCTTTTAACCAAAACATTTTGGGCCTCACTTATTGTATAAGTCCCTCTGCATTAAAAGAAAACCTCGGCGTGATCGCCATTTTAAACGGAAAAATCATCTGGGCCTACCCTCGTGTTATAAGCCCCACTCTTTTTTCTTTAAACTTTTTGGGCCTCTTGAGAGAGTGTAAGACCCATCCCTTTGTACAGAAAATAATTTTTGGGCCACAGTCAATTGTATAAGTCCCTCTGTACAAATTCAAACAGTGCGCTCACTGATAAAACCCTGGGCCTCTCCTTGAGCTGTAAGCCCCAAATCTTTCTTTTTCAAAGCACTTTCTCCTTTGATTTTGAATATACTGTTGTTTTTAATCTTTCTTTGTTGAACAACTAACCAAACAGCATGGAAGCTCTACAACCGAGTAAGTGGTTATTACTTTCATTTACCGCTTTCATATACATATAATTGTATTGTGGGGTTGTTTCACTGTAAGTCTTCTTTCATAAACTCATATCAACTGTATAATAATAGTATAGATATTTAGAGTTTCCCCGGCAACTACGTCTAGCACCAGGTAAAGCCGTCTCGATCACTCTTAAATAGTCAATACTAGATCCCCATAGGATTACCAGACACAGTCTTCCCTCCTCTTGGGGTTAAATAATATGGAGACATGAAAGGCAGCATTCTCTGTGAACCCTTTCATAGACTGTCACTCATAGAAGTTGTCAAAGAAACTCTATTCCCCAGAGATGAACTTTTCTTCGTGAATGGCATCTCTTGAGTTTCTTCCAAATTCTCGAACTTTCCTGGCTTGATCTATTCTCGGTGAATGGCATGTCTTGAACTTCTCGGGGTTTGGGGACCCATAGGTTTCTTAAAAGCACTTGTCAAGAAACTCTACTCCCCAGAGATGATCTTTTCTCTGTGAATGGCATCTCTTGAGTTTCTTCCAAATTCTCAAACTTTCCTGACTTGATCTATTCCTTGTGAATAGCTTGCCTTGAATTTCTCAGGGTTTGGGGACCCACGGGCTTCTTAAAAGCATCGGCCTCCTCTTGGGCATCGTACAAGGACCCACAGGCTTCCTAAAAGCAACCCCGCCTCCTCTTGGGCATAGTACAAGGACCCTACGGCTTCTTAGAAGTATTCACAGCCTCCTCTTAGGCTTTGTATAATGATCTCTTCCTCCAGGAATGATAGCCTCCTCTTGGGCATCGTACAAGGACCCGTCGGCTTCTTAAATGTTTCCAGCCTCCTCTTGGGCTTCATACAAATTGTCCCGACGACCTCCTAGAGGTATAGGAACAGAACTTAGTCATCTGCATAGAACAGTCCTTTCATAGAGTCTACTACTGTTTCTCAAAGCACAGTATAAAAGATGACACTCAAGACTTGGACAGTCTAACATCCTTGAGTCTCAAAGACATTCTCAAGTGACCCCTTCGTTAAATAGGAAGAAAACCCATAGACTCGGACAGTCTCAATACCCTTTGGATTTCCCATTTCCTTAAAGAACAGGAATAACCCGGATCCTCGAATCAAATCCTCGAGTACAGTATTGCTCATATAAGAACTGATTTTCTCTTTAAATCAGTATACTGGACCTGTCACTTAACTGAACAGTCATCATAGACTCCTCTTAGGCTTTGTATAAAGATCCTTCTCCCGTGAAGTTAGCCTCTCTCTTGAGCTTTGTACAATGATTCACCCCAGCGGGATCAAACAACGTTTAGCCTCTTTCTCGGGCTTTGTACGAGACACATAAGAGACTCCCTCGTTGAGTCAATCACCCTTTCGCCTCCATCTCGGGCTTCGTACGAGATACAAAAAACTCTCTTGTTGAGTCAAATAGCCTCCATCTCGGGCTTTATACGAGATACCAAAATATTCCCCTGTGGAGTCAAAACCTTTTAGCCTCTCTCTCGGGCTTTGTACGAAACACATAATAGCCTCCTCTTAGGCTTTGTATAAGAAAACCACTGGTTGATCCAATTAACTTTTTAGCATCAAAGTTGTGCCTTGTTCACAGTACATAAACATCAATAACTCCTTCCCTTCCATCTAATTGCTGTAAGCGGCAAGCCTCTGGATCATCTACATTCATGCCAATGTCCCTCCTTTAGTATGAGAAATTCCTAAGGAAAGATGGCATTACTCTACACTGAGTTAAAGTCTTCTCCTTCAGGTTGAAATCCCCTATAAAGGAAATTATGGCATTGTCGGATTCACAAATCCCGGTTAAAGTAATCCTCCTTTACAGTCAGTCACCCAACAGTTGTGATAAACAGACCCCTTTAGAGATGATAAATTCTCTCTAAGGTCAACACTTTCAGCTTCACATCTTGGGCTTTGAACAAGATATAAACCACCTTTTCGCTTCACGTCTTGGGCTATGAACAAGACACCAAATACCATTTCCTCCCATAGAATAGGAGGAACTACGAACGCTCTGATTTCCCTGTTTCGGTAAACGGGAATACGTAGGCATAAGATTGAAAGAAAAATCTTAGCGAACACACTAAACAAAAACCCAAAATCCCATACTTTCATATATATTCGTCCTAACATCTCAACCGATAGCCTAAAGCACCCCTCGTCAACAAAATAAACCTAGGAAAAACCCCGAATCTTTGTAGCATCTGTAACCCAACAGTTTTGACTGTTTAATCTCAGTATGCAAGCAGGGTTAGTTGGAGACATCTATTTCCCTTCCTTCATCAGCTTTAATAGGATAAAAAATGAATTGAGCTGTAGTACCAGAGCGATCGTGCTTCGCAACCACATCCAAAAATCACTCGCTACAGAAAAATGGCGACTCTGCTGGGGAGTCAGCAGGTCTATTTAGGGATCTTGTTCCTTTTTGTCCCCTAGGTGGAAACCTTGACGTCACTAGGATCTTAGGTCAAAACGCCGTTAATTTGGAATGAAACCACAGATTGGTGACTCCGTCGGGAAACCATTTTCTGTCAGGAACTTAAGATTCTTAGCTTTTAAAGGTCTAGGATGATTAGGACAAATATATATACTGCTTTTCCTAATTTCTAAACGTGTTTATTTTTCTGCTAATGGGAATGCGTGTGATGCCGCATGTGGAAAGATCGAGTATACACTTAAGATAAGTGATGGCGACGAGGTCGACCATCAACCTCAGTGGAGGCTAACCAATGCAACCCATTCTCTCACCTAGACAATGGGCCGATTGTGATGTCTGAGAAGCTGAGGAGCCAAACCCTTTTGTAGTGTGGAAACTATCGGGAATAGTTGTTACGTGATACTACCCTCATTTGAGGCTGGTGATCTATTCTCGGTGAATGGCACTTACTCTAAGATTGCTCTACAACTCGCTGGCGATCCGCTTGTTGTTTTGCTTTCCTGGGAGGAGCTGATGATAATGAGTACAGGTACAAATATCACCTTAGTATAAACCTTTGGGGATGGGTAGAGCCTTGACTTCATGACAACGACCCTTTGACCCCATGTTTTTTCTATGTTTTTGTGTGCTGCATTCATGCATTCATTTTAAAAAAAAACATTAAAACATTCAAAAAATTTCTCTTCTAGTCTCTCTGTTTTTCAAATTAAACTGAGATTGTGATTGCAAATATCAGAGAAAAGGATTGCACTAATGGATTTCGGTAGAAGGAGAACTCATAGTTATACCTTCAAGGTTCCAAAGCTAGAGGATTTAAGAAGGTTAGCAAGGATGATCACAAACCCAGAGGCTTTCAGAGCCAAGCACGGAGGTTTGCTACCACTGTTAAGAGTCCATGTGATTGAGGGAATCATGGATGCGCTCATTCAGTTTTATGATCCAGTTTATCACTGTTTCACATTCCCGGATTACCAGCTCGCACCAACGCTGGAGGAGTATTCTCATCTGATTGATCTACACAATACTGATCGAGCTCCATTTTCTGGACTAGAAGAAATTCCAAAGAATCAGACCATTGCAAGAGCAATTCATTTGGACGAGTCTGAGGTCAGGACTCACCTAACCACTAAGGGTGGCATCCAAGGTTTGCCAGCCCAGTTCTTGACAAAGAAAGCCCTGTATTTTGCCAGTATAGGAAACATGACTGCTTTTGAAAGCGTCTTTGTCTTGCTCGCCTACGGGTTATTTTTGTTTCCCAACATCAATAACTTCGTCGATATTAACTCCATTAAGGTTTTTCTCATTGGAAACCATGTGCCGACTTTGCTCGCAGATGCGTATCATTTTGTACACTTGGGAAATTTGTACGGCGGAGGGGAGATCACAGGCTGTGTACCTCTGCTTTACAAATGGTTTATCTCTCACTTGCCCAAGTCTGCTGCTTTTTGGGATTGCAAGAGTGCCTTACGTTGGTCGCAGAAGATCATGTCTCTCACCAACTCTGATATAGATTGGTGTAATAGGATTTATGATGGAATCAGGATCATTGACCGTTGTGGAAACTTCCCCAACGTACCCCTTATAGGAACTAAGGGAGGAATCAACTATCATCCGGTGTTGGTTCGCCATCAATTTGGATACCCGATGAGACACGTCCCACGGGGTGTTCATCTGGAAGGTCTTTTCTTCAAGGAAGGAGAAAACGACAGAGCACTAAAGACGGAAATAGTGCAAGCTTGGAAGCATGTTCATAAGAAAGGACGAGAGTCTCTAGGAAAACCAGACTGTGTCTCAGTGGAGCCTTATCTCCATTGGGTACAAACTAGAGCTCTCAAGCTAAAGATGCCTTATCCTTATTACGGAACTCTTCCGCTGAGGGAATCTGACATGTACTTCATGACGGAAACTGAAAAGCTTCAGGTTACTCTCAACAAAGTTCAAAAGGAGAGAAGGTCTTGGAAGAACAAGTACCGCACCCTCGACATAGAGTGCATCAAAATACAGCAATTACTGAAAGATAAGGATGCTCTGATTGAAATTTTGGAGCAGCATGCTGTAGAGAATCAAGATGACCAAAGGAATTTGCTCGCTCCTTTCACCTGGCAAAGGAATGACAACCCGACAACGGCCCAAGAGCCCCGGTCAAAGAAAAGGAAGATACCAAAATCAGCACCCAATTTCTCTTCAGAGAGGACTCGGGACCCATTAGCTTAGGTTTCTGTTTCTGCACCTTGTAATCTACTGTATTTCCATTTCTGTAATCCTTTGAATTCAATAAAAAGGGGTTTCCCCACCGTTTGATATTTGCAATCTAATTGTCGAAGTTTATTTTAATTAAACCTTACACAATTAATATAATTATTGCATTCATCATTCTCACATCGCGTATTCTTCTTACCTACGAATCTCACGTTTGTGTCTCGGTTCTAGAGTCAAACTGTCTCATTCGTATAATACTCGGGCCAATCGTCAGAAAAAGATGGATGATCTTGAGGAAGAAAACAAAGAGTTGAAAGAAGAGATTGACGCTCTGAGAGAGGATATGAGAAAGCTTCGTAATGACATGCAAGCCATGGCAGAAGCTCAGCTACAAAGAACTGTGATCTCAGAGATCACCTCGACGCCCATAGTGGAGAAGTATGATCCTAGGTATCAAATACCAAAAGATCGTCCTTGGGGCATGCCTGTTAACTATATCCCGGAAGGATATGTTCCGCCGATCACTGAAGATCAGGGAATCACAACTGAAGTCGCTGGGCCTGAAGGTTACAAACTTCGGGAAAGCGAAGATTCCAGGGGCATACTGAAGACTCCTGAAGGTTACAAACTTCGGGAAACGCCAAGACTTACTACCGTAGTCACGGTACACCCCCTGTGGTGCACACTGTCCCGGAAGGACAGATTCCACAGACACCTTATGGTAAGTAGGAAACTATGTTTGACAGAATGGAGGAATTCCAGGAGCAGTTCTTGGAAATGCAGAAGGAACTGCAAGCCATTCGCGTTCAGGATCTATTTGGAAAGGATGCCGCAGATCTCTACTTAGTCCCAAATGTGAAAGTCCCGCACAAATTTCAAGTGCCCGACTTTGAAAAGTACAAGGGTAACTCTTGCCATCAAAGCCATCTGGTGATGTACGCCCGGCGGATGTCAGCTCAGACAGAAAATTAGGACCTACTGATTCACTACTTTTAGGATAGTTTAACTGGTGCCACACTCAAATGGTACATGGGTTTAAACCATGCCACGATCATCACATTCAGAGATCTTGGCGCTGCCTTTGTCCAACAATACAAATACAATTTGGACATGGCACCCGACAGAGATCAACTCAGATCGATGTCGCAAAAGGACAAGGAAACCTTTAAGGAGTATGCTCAAAGGTGGCGTGAAATTGCCGCTCAAATTTGTCCACCTCTTGAGGAAAAAGAGATGACAAAGATCTTCTTAAAGACCTTAAGCTCATTTTACTATGACCGAATGGTTTCCAGTGCGCCCAGTGACTTCACCGAAATGGTTGGCATGGGCGTACGTCTTGAGGAAGCCGTCCGAGAAGGACGTTTGGTAAAAGACACTGGATCGACGAGCGGTACTAAAAAATACGGTAGTGCTCTCCCTAAAAAAAAGAGCAAGATATTGGGAATATCTTTCTCGGAAAGCAAAGGCGACGTTATCAACTGGTAGCAGCTGTGACTCCTGCTATCAACCCTGTGTCTATTCCTACGTATCAACCTCAGGTTGCGCAGAGCCAACCTGATCAACGAAGGACACAACAGCCTCTTCAGCAGGCTCGTCCTCCATACAACAACAACCGTACAACACGGCCACCAGGATTTGATCCTATACCCATGTCGTACGCAGAGCTTTTTCCATTACTAGTGGCTAAGGGGCACATTCAGACTAAATCTCCTCTTACAGTACTGGAAAATCTGCCTTTTTGGTTTAAGGTGGATCAAACTTGCCCTTATCATCAAGGAGGTCCAGGGCATAACATAGAGACTTGTCTCAATTTCAAGTCTGACGTGCAAAAACTTGTTAGGAGCGGGCTCTTATCATTCAAGGATACGAATCCTAATGTTCTCACGAACCCGCTGCCTCAACATGAGAAGGCTGTAGTCAATTTGATAGAAGGAGAGACTAACGATGTCTATCAAATTCACGATGTACTCTTGTTGAAAACCAATCTGGTCAAGATGCATTGTAGACAGAGTGGATATGGCCATGTGCCACCTCATAATTATCACTAGTGTGATATCTGCTCTAAAGACAATCAGGAATGTTCTGTGGTGTAAGCAGCTCTACAGGAACAGATGGATCTCGGATGGATCCAAGAGCACCGAGTTCGTGGAGTTAACATGGTTTACACGAATTCCAACGTCATTCAAAACCACGATATCCGTGCAATGAATGTCAACTTGGTGGCGATGCACTCAAGGCAAAGCCAATATCATAATCTGCCGCAGCACGATTACAGTTCCTGTCTGACTTGCTCGGTAAACAAACAGGGACGCTCTTTCATGCAGGAGGCCCTCCAGGGTCAGATGGATCTTGGATGGATCCAAGACTACCATGATAGGAACTCCTATCAAATCAATATGGTTCAGATCTTCGATATTTGCATGATGAATACCAACCTGGTAGAGTTACATGCTGAGCAGGTCCGACTCGGATTCTTAAAATCACATGACTATCAACACTGTAAGGCAGGTTGCGAAAACGATCGAGGTTGTACCCTTGTCCAGGAGGCACTTCAGCACTTGTTAAATCACTGGTGGATGCCAATTTATATGGATGAAGATACTCAGCAGATTAGTATCAATAACAGAAACCCCACTCGGCATCAGAGTCAGGATGTCCGATCTATGGAAGCTAACCTAGTGAGGTTACATTGTATTCAAAGTGGGCGTGGCCAGGTGCCACCACACAATTATGAACGTTGTAGTGTCTGTTCAGGAAGTAACCAAGGGTGTTACCTTGTGAGAGCAGCTCTTCAGGGTTAGGTAGATCGTGGAGAGATTCGTCCATATCCGGGTTCTGGACCCATCAACTGGACGCCGAACTACCTTGCCGAGCAAGTTGAGGATGTTGTCACGATCTCTGGTCATCACCAGACCAGGGATGTTTTTTCCATCATCCCTCTACTTGACGAATCTAAAATTCCCAACCGGGAACGGATCGAGATTAATTATGATTGTCAGAAAAATCATAAGGTTCCCATAGTCATCTATCTACCGGGACCACTACCGTATGAATCAACTAAGGCTATCCCTTACAAATACGGTGCAACGACAATTGAAAATGGAAAGGAAATTCCATTACCCTCTGTCGTGAATATTGCAGACATCAGTCGTGTAACACGGAGTGGTAGAATCTTCAACCGAGGAGTTGGAGAACCTAACAAGGAAAAGGAATTTCAGACAGAAACACCTGACCCACCAGTCGGTCAATCCAGTAATCCCGACCTTTCGAAAAATAATGATGAGATGCTGAAGCTCATCCAAAGGAGTGAATACAACATTGTTGATCAACTGTTACAAACTCCTTCAAAGATCTCGGTATTATCGTTGTTACTCAGTTCGGAAGCCCACAGGGAGGCTCTACAGAAAGTCTTGGAGCAAGCCTTTGTGGAACAGGATGTAACAATCAGACAGTTCGATAGCATTGTCTCGAACATCACTTTCTGCAATAACTTGGGATTTAGTGATGAGGAATTACCTGAAGAGGGTCGCCGTCATAACATGGCGCTCAACATTACAGTTAACTGCCAGGACGATGCTTTAGCCAGCGTACTGGTAGACACAGGGTCAGCCCTGAATGTTATGCCGAAGTCCACTTTGATGCAATTATCATTCAAAGGCCCTCCGATGAGAATCAGCGAGGCCGTTGTCAAAGCGTTCGATAGATCCAGAAAAATAGTTATCGGCAAAGTTGATCTTCCCATAAGTATTGGTCCTCACACTTTCCAAGTCACTTTCCAGGTCATAGACATCCGGGCAACGTACAGTTGTTTATTAGGAAGACCTTGGATACATCAGGCTGGAGCGGTCACTTCAACCCTCCACCAAAAGCTAAAGTTTGTCAAGAATGATCAACTTGTCACAGTCTGTGGAGAACAAGCCTTGCTTGTAAGCAACTTGTCATCGTCTACTGGTATAGAACCCGAGGAGGTTATTGGAACTCAGTTCCAAGCACTGTCGGTGAGCAAGAACAATCAGTTCAAAGGAGGAACCTCGATTTCCTCATACAATGATGTTATTAAAGCGGTTGAGAGTGCCGATACAACAGGATGGGGACAGCTTGTCATTCCTATTGACAATAAAACAAAGAAGGGTCTTGGTTTTTCTGCAACCTATACCCAGACAGCTGCCAGCGATGGAAGTCTTCATCCCATTCAGAACTTCTTCCACAATGGAGGTTTTCTTCACCCAATGTCTCACGCAGTACATGCTATCAATGAGGAAGATACCTCCGACACAGATGAAGAATGGAAGTCCTATCTTAATGAGGACGGTTATATGTCTCAGGAAAAGGTGCCTACGCCATTTTGCTTTCCTGCACAGAGTCTAAGATTTATACCCAGGTCAGATGTCGAAATGATATACGGGGATTGTGATCCGGAAGGATGCCGTGCTCCGCCAAATTCATTAGAGGAAGACACTCTGATGAAAGACAACTTTGACCACAATTACTATGGCCCAATGGATGGTCTGCCAATGTGGCAACCTTACCCAGGAGATTTGGGGCAAGAAAGTCAGCCGAGCAATGAAAATTAGCTGACCGTCATTGAACAGAATACCTGTGTCCCCACCATGTCATGGGATCAAAACTCAGGTTATTCAGAAACTACTCAACATGAAGATGAATTTGCAACGTTTGCAGGACTTGAATTCATCAACTATGCTTTTCCTGAGGTCAACGTCATCGAGAGAGATGCTCCTTCAGTTCCATAGAAGTTTGGGACACCTTGGGACAACCGAGTGGAAAATACGACTATATGGTCAAGTACACCGCTCCCGAAAGCTCTCGTATCAGGCTCGAAGATATCCAGCCTACTGGATGGGGAGATACAGTTGAGAGCATAAATACTATGCAAAATGCAACTGAGGAATTCTCCTACGACAATTATGCTTGGGAGACAGATTCCAATGATCCCGCTCCACCAGAAATCAGCGTCATTTCTGAAGACAAATCAAGGAAGGTGCCATACTTTGTGATTCACCGAGGAGTTCGCCGCCAATGGGTTGCCGTCGAGGTTCCGAAGATCGTTCATCAGTCAAAGTAATTGCCATCTTTAACCTTTCACCCTGCCCAGGTGAAACGGATGTTTTAATAGGGCTCGCTTTCTGTAAATTTCCCTCTTCGCTTAGCCCAAAGCGACAGAGTTTTGTTTTATAGGGCTGTAGTTTCAAGGATCGACTTGTTCATTAATAAAATAACGTCGTTCTGTAATTTCCGCATTAATTGTTGTTTTCTCTTTTTGCTTTTTCAAAAAATGGTAATCCTAAAAAATAATTCAATAATAAAAACAAGCAGTAAAATAAAACACTGCACACACTTGCATTTTCTCTATCTCTTCTAGACACGAATCATCACGTCATGCAGATTGCTTGTTTTAAACCCAGTTGAAACATACGATCCGATGCCTTTTCCCGACTTTGAGTTCCCGGTATTTGGGGCTGAAGAAGAAGTTGACAACGAAATTCCAGAAGAGATCTCTCGACTACTCAGACAGGAGGAAAGGTCCATTAAACCTCATAAAGAACCGTTGGAAATGGTAAACTTGGGTTCAGAACAAGAGAGAAAAGAAATCAGGATTGGGGCACTTCTCAGTCCAACTGCCAAAGAGAGTTTGATAAAGCTTCTCATAGAATTCCCTGATGTATTCGCTTGGTCCTATCAGGACATGCCAGGGTTGGATACCGGCATCGTGGAACATCACTTACCGTTGAGATCGGAATGTCCGCCAGTAAAGCAGAGGTTGAGACGGAATCACCCGGACATGGCCATCAAAATCAAAGAGGAGGTACAGAAACAGATTGACGCGGGTTTCCTCGCTACATCTGAATATCCTTTGTGGTTATCCAACATCGTACTCGTTCCCAAAAAGGACAGAAAGGTCAGAAGTGTGTAGACTACAGAGATCTAAATAAGGCAAGTCCAAAGGACGACTTTCCTTTACCACACATTGACATACTGGTAGATAGTACAGCAAAGTTCAAAGTCTCTCCTTCATGGATGGATTCTCGGGCTATAACCAGATCAAAATGGCGCCGAAAGACATGGAGAAAACTTTGTTCATTACCCCATGGGGCACCTTTTGTTACAAGGTAATGTCGTTCGGTTTGAAGAACGTCAGGGCAACCTATCAAAGGGCCATGACAACTCTGTTTCATGACATGATACACAAGGAAATCGAGGTATATGTCGATGATATGATTGCAAAATCAAAAACAGAGAGTGAGCACATTGAACATCTGTCAAAATTGTTTGAACGTCTACAAAAATTCAAACTCCATTTGAATCCCAACAAGTGCAGCTTCAGTGTCCGTTCAGGGAAACTACTAGGGTTCATCGTCAGCCATAAAGGAATTGAGGTTGATCTTGACAAGGTCAAGGCTATTCAAGAAATGCCTTCTCCGAAAACTGAAAAACAAGTCAGAGGATTCCTGGGACGTTTGAACTACATCTCCAGGTTCATATTCCTTATGACCGCCACGTGTCCGCCGATTTTCAAATTACTGAAAAAGAACCAGGATTGCGTTTGGACAGAAGATTGTCAAACCGCCTTCAACAGTATCAAGGAATATCTGTTGAATCCTCCGATTCTATCACCTCCAGTGGAAGGAAGGCCACTGATCATTTACCTCACAGTCTTGGAGGACTCAATGGGATGTGTACTTGGCCAACAAGACGAAACCAAAAGGAAAGAGTCTGCCATTTACTATTTGAGTAAGAAATTCACCGACTGCGAAACTCGGTACACGATGCTTGAGAAAACTTGCTGTTCTTTGGCTTGGGCAGCCAAACATCTTCGCCAATACATGATTTGTCATACTACTTGGTTAATCTCTGAAATGGATCCAATCAAGTACGTCTTCGAAAAGCCTGCTCTCACGGGAAGAATTGCCCGTTGGCAGATGCTGTTATCAGAATATGACATAGAGTACCACGCTCAGAAAGCCATTAAGGGGAGTATTTTAGCCGATCATTTGGCTCATCAACCGATTAACAATCAAGAATCAATCGGGTTTGACTATCCAGACAAAGATGTCATGTATCTAAAAATGAAAGATTGCGATGAACCGTTACCCAGTGAAGGGCCAGAACCAGGTTCCCAATGGGGACTTATCTTTGACGGAGCAGTTAATCATTATGGAAACGGAATTGGGGCAATCATTGTTACCCCTCAGGGTACCCACATTCCTTTCACCGCCAGACTTACATTCAAGTGTACCAACAACGAGGCCGAATACGAAGCTTGTATTATGGGTCTCGAAGAAGCAATTGATTTAAGGATCAAAAACTTGGACGTATATGGCGACTCAGCTCTGGTTATCAATCAGATAAAAGGAGATTGGAACACATACCAATCAGGATTGATTCCTTATAAAGACTATGCAAGAAGGTTGTTACCCTTCTTTAACAGAGTTGAGTTTCATCATATCCCTCGTGAGGAGAATCACATGGCTGATGTATTAGCCACTCTCTCTTCCATGATTAGTGTAGGTCAATGGAATGACATACCTAAGATCGACATAATGCTCCTTGAACGGCCCGCTTACATCTTCGCAATCGAAGCAATCATAGACGATAAACCTTGGTATCACGATCTCAAATGCTTCCTTCAGAAAAAAGAGTACCTATCTGGGGCACTCAGAAAAGACAGAAAAACCCTCAGAAGATTGGCTGGAAACTTCTTCCTGAGCGGTGACACTCTCTATAAGAGAAATCTTGACATGGTCTTGCTCCGATGCGTAGACAGACCAGAAGCAGACATGCTTATGAAAGAAATTCATGAAGGGTCCTTTGGCACTCATGCCAATGGACACACAATGGCGAGAAAAATTCTAAGAGCAGGGTATTACTAGTTGACAATGGAGTCCGACTGCTACAAGTACATGAGGAGGTGTCACAAGTGTCAGATATACTCCGACAAAATTCATGTACCGCCATCGCATCTCAAAGTTCTCTCTTCCCCGTGGCCTTTTTCCATATGGGGAATCGACATGATTGGCATGATTGAGCCCAAGGCTTCAAACGGACATCGGTTCATCCTGGTGGCCATTGACTATTTCGCCAAGTGGGTCGAAGCAGCGTCATACGCTAATGTAACCCGACAAGTGGTGGTCCGATTTATCAAAAACAATATCATCTTCCGTTATGGTGTTCCAAGCGAGATCATCACTGATAATGGATCTTACTTGAACAACAAGATGATGAAGGAGTTGTGCGCAGAGTTCAAGATTGAACACCATAACTCATCTCCCTACCGACCCAAGATGAACGGAGTGGTAGAAGTGGCCAATAAGAACATCAAGAAGATCGTTCAAAAGATGGTTGTAACCTACAAAGATTGGCACGAGATGCTACCCTTTGCTCTTCACGGTTATTGCACATCTGTCCGCACTTCAACAGGGGCAACCCCTTTCTCTCCAGTGTATGGCATGGAAGCAGTGCTCCCCATAGAAGTAGAGATCCCATCAATCCGAGTATTGATGGAAGCTAAGGTCACCGAAGCTGAGTGGTGTCAAAGCCGACACGACGAACTGAATCTGATCGAAGAAAAGAGAATCACGGCACTATGCCATGGTCAATTGTATCAACAGAAAATAAAGAGGGCGTTTGACAAAAAGGTCCGACCTCGCGTCTTCAGGAAAGGAGACCTCGTGCTCAAAAAGATACAATCATTTCTCACTGATTCGCGAGGTAAATGGACTCCGAATTATGATGGCCCATATGTGGTCACGAAAGCTTTCTCAGGCGGCGCCTTGAGACTTGCAACCATGGACGGAGAGGAATTTTCCTACCCCACAAATGTTGATGTAGTCAAGAAATACTTCGCCTAAACTAAAAAAAAACGTCTCGGTGGATTGAAAACCCGAAAGGGCGGTCCAGGCAAAAGTTAGAGACATGAAAAAAATCATCCCGGTGGATTGGAAACATCACAGTACAATCCAGGCAAAAATTAGGGATAATGGCAAGTAACTATGTTCAACAGAGGCGGGTCCCTCAGCAGCAGTTACATCATCCATCGGAGGAAAACTCCAGTCAAGGTCATCTTCGACGGAAGCTCAGGATGTCCTGAATTCAAAATTGGTAGAAGGATAGTGGTCGTTATGTTTCAACGTATCCCTTTTCCCTGTAAATTACCATTTTCTAACTTTGTAAATACTCTTTGGAATCACGCGTTTGGCTGATCTCCATCTTATCAATAAAATTTGAGCCCTTGTGCTTTTGTTTGTAATTCTTATTTGTTTTAGCTTTACAGAATGACGTTATTAACGATTCTTGAAATAAAACAAAAATGAATTTACTTGTTAAAACTTTTTCTGCTTTTAAATTAAAGACGACAATTTCTTTTGACTGTTGAACATCAGAAGAACATCGGTCGCTTCTCCAGAAGTAATCGAACCTCAAAGTGCAGAATCAAAGTACTCCTTCTAACCCAGTACGCCTGAATGAAGGGATCCACTGTGTCAGAGACCTTGTTTCGTCTGACACGCTTTGGACGAGTTCTCATCTCCTAAGCCTGATCAACGGTATTCCCCGCAGGGACTATCTCTCCTAAGCAAGGTGGAATTGCTATTCTAAACCAATGGTACTTCTTCGTCCCGCGATGGCCGAGTATCCAGTCGTGTTCGCCTGTCAGTTTGTATGTCACGTCAGTTTTGTCAGCATAAACATACATACATCATGCATTATTGATTTACATTCACAGTCATGTTGCATCACTATCACTCTAGTCGGTCTTGTCCCCTAGTGATAAAAGTCCTCTCAATCGAGTTGTCAGCCCTTTCCTCATCAGGAAGTGTTACGTCTGAACATTCTCTCTCCTCCAGTTTTATTTCTGGATTGAAGTGGGGTCCTCGACCACTTTGATAACTTGAACCTCTGAAAGACCAGAGAGCCCTCATTTAACATCACTCTTCGCCATTGAAGATGATATCCTTGTTTTCCCGGATTAAAGAAAATCCCGAGAGAAAGCCTCTTAAATCGGAGATTCGGTAGTACGACAGTTTTTCTCCAAAAAACCCGCTGATGAAAAGGTCCTTGGCACCTCAAAATTGGATCACATCATATGGCATTTCTCCGAGAAGATCTCCAAGAAAAGTATGATGTAAAGACCCCAAGCGAATACAGTCTCTCAAGGGACTCGCATCCCCCAAGTAGAGTCAACAAATGGTATCTCCAACAGAGAAGTTTGTACACCTCTAACTCAGACGTCTGGGATCCCCAGCAAGTCTGACGTCAAAACTTTTTCCGTCAAATGGCATCTCCCTAGGAAAATTCGGCGAGAAGTTTGAGGAAAACCGCTACGCATAGCGTCCCTTGTCAATTAAGTTTATTGACAAAAGAAACTTAGATCAGTTCCTTGGTAGGAAACCAGGATCGAGGGGAAGTTTACATCAGAAACTAAGACCAGTTCCTTGGTAAGAAACTAGGATCGAGGGGAAGTTTACATCAGAAACTAAGACCAGTTCCTGTGTAGGAAACCAGGATCGAGGGGAAGTTTACATCAGAAACTAAGACCAGTTCCTCGGTAGGAAACCAGGATCGAGGGGAAGTTTATCTTTTCTAAGCATCATTGCTTAGCAAAAGAAGATGAATGCGTAAGCTACCATTCATAACCACCATCAAAATTTCGGGTATTCCGATATTTAATCCTCTTGCACCCCGAATGCCCGAATACCTTCGTCATTCACACCTTCGTGTCCAAGAAGATTAAATAGGGGCATCTGTCATAACCCAAATTTTGACCACTAAGATGTCCCATCATTGTGCAAATCATCATCACAATATGGAGGAACCATCATACTTCATCAGTCTCCCCAAAGATGGGTGAGCATTCACTACAATCAAAATTAGGGTTTCAAGCCCTCTCTGAGTGCTTAGACAAAGGATCAATCAAGGAATGACATGATCTTCAACTTGTCTAACCTCTCAAACATCCACAATGGATCAAAAGGACTCCCACTTCAAGGATTAAGCACAAGGTTGCTCCCTTCTAGGTGGATTAAGTCTCGAGATCGACAGTGTCACCAAATTAGGGTTTTGGTCGACCAGGGCCTCCAGATGGAAATTTTTCATCTGGGCACAAGCCAATGATCCAAAACCTAACCTAATATACTCCATGGAACCTCATGGACCCAATCATCAAGTCAATTTTGCCTCAGGGGATGCATTCATCAAAAATCAAGAATTAGGGTTTCTTGACCTAATTCACCCCTAAGTTGACTTTTAGGGCAAATCATGAGCCAAGACCTCAAGAGAGGGTTTGAGGGTCTCTAATGAACTATATTGATCCATTTGCAACAATGGATTAATCCAAGAAGCTTGAGCAACAAGTCTCAATTTCATCTGCACCACAGTTAGGGTTTTAAGGAAAAAGTCAACTGTAACTTTGACTTTTGACCAGGATATACTCCCAAGCCCTATGACATGCATCAATATACCCTATGACACCCATGGAACATGTCCATCAATTTTGATTTAGGTCAAGGACATGATTTCCTGAAGAATTGCACAGTTTGGAATTCATCTGATAAAAAGTCAACTGTGCACAAAAGTCAACTTTGACTTTTTGAGATTTTTCACCAAAATGGTTTTTTAACCCTAAAATGATGTTAATGTATGATTTGAGTCATCATTCATCAAGAAAAATAAGAAAAGTTGGGTAACTTGTAAAAGGGGTAACCATAAAAAACTTAGAAAATTTTCTAAGTTAAAAATAAAGTGGCTAGAGTACCAACTTTGGAGGGTCATAACTCCTAAACCACAAAGCCATTTTCTCCCATCCAAAGCTTGATTTGTAGATCTCATTTCCCTCTACAAAAACTTCAACTAGACCTAATTCCAACTCCTCATGGATTTTGAGTTATGGAGTGATCAAAATCAAGAAAAGTCACTTGGTTCCAACACTTAGTGAAAATTTCACTAAGTCAGATTTTACCCTACTTTTTGCCAAATGTAGGGGGATTTTTCACTTGGATTCAAAAGAGATCAAAACTAAATATGTTCAAACAGTTGTTGTATCATGTAAGGGCTTTCCAAAATGACCAAGAACATTACCAAATTTAATTTGAGTCATGAGATATGACATTAGAAAGTTGCCTTGCTGAAATCTGCCAAGGCAAGGCAGAATTTGCATTTTTGCCCAAAATCAGCCAAATCCAAATGCTCCTATCCACTTGGACACCTCAGAGGATTGAATCTAAAGGGGACAATCACTGAGCCAAGCCTCCAAAGTCTTTGGAACAAGAAATAGCATGTTGAACCTAGAGTTGCCAAAATAGGGACAAGACTCCAATTTTGGATTGGAGCATTCAATGGAAGCATCAAGGTGGCATGGACTAAGCCATTTGTAACTGAATTCAGTCAAGACTTATCCAAGACCAAGGGAACCACAGCCATGTGCCCTAACCTCTAGTCAATGGCTAGAGGAGACTTGGATTTCCATTGGCCAACATTGAACAAACACCTGCTGCAGTTGCCATTCACTGTGGATCCCAAAACAAACTTGCTCTACTATAAATAGAGCTCAATTGTGATCAGTTTGAGTACACCAAAGCCATCAAACAGATGCTTTCCTCAAAATCTCTTCTTTCACTCCAATTTTGCCTTCTAAGGCAAGTCACTATCGGGTTTTGAGTTTGAGAGCTTTTCCAATCAAACCAATCACTCACACACCTCATATACATCATATGTGAGCTGATCAAAAACTTAAACAACAACTGGAACACTGATTTCTCAGAATCACCAGTCAATTGCTCAAGGTTTTAACCAAAGTGCAGTTGAGATTCCATGAAGTGATCCAGCCATTCTCAGTCAAGTCCAAGCATTCAAACACACTCCATAGGGTGTAGGGAAGCTGTTCAGATCATCACAATTCATCTATAACACCTCCTACTCAGAAATCAATTTACTCTTGCTGTCACGACCTAGAGGTAAGCCTAAACTTGGTCATCTCTCAATCTATGCATATTTCCTCGCACAATACTTTTGCCAAATGTTCATAATCATGCATGGAATGTTTCCCCTCAAGTAATTGCTTTGTTTGAATCGTGTATAAAAAATCCTAGCCTTCATGCAGAAATTAGGGTTCTTGAGGATTTTTCACGATTTCTTGTTATATGTTTAATTTAAATGAAATTAAATACCATAGACATGATCGTGAGGTTGAAACGAGTTGATTGGTATGTGGATTACATGATATGATTAAGTATTCAGTGAGATTGGAGAGAAAATGCAAATCTGGGCCAAGCTGAAACACGCGAGTGTTCTTCAGCTGTTCTTGGCGCCATTTTTCATAAATTCAAATATTTGAATTTTGTGATTTTATTTAATTGATTCAAAAATTAATTTCTCTCTGAGTTTTAATGATTTTGAGTTGATTCTTTTTTTAATAATTCACAAAAATGTTAAAATATTTTATTTTCCCAAAAAATCCCAAAAATATTATTTATTTTATATAATTGATATTTTTGCAAAGAATTAATGTTTTAATTGTTTTTGACATTTAAAATATTTTTTCCACCTTGATTTTACAACTTTTAATGCTTTCTAATTATTTTGTAGGTCAATACTTAATTTTTGAAGCATTAATCCAAGATCACAATTTGTTTTCCATATGTTAAACAATTTTAATCATTTTAATTGAATTTTTATTCAATTAAATACATTTTTGAAAATAAATTAGGGTTTTTGAATTAATTCAACCCTCATAAATCATTTTCAAAACTTTTTGGGCCTCTAATAGAGTGTAAGACCCAATCCTTTTTTGACCAAACCATTTTTGGGCCTCAGTGTATTGTATAAGTTCCGATACCGTCAAAAACAAACGGCGCGATCGTTGCCTTTTTAAAAAATAACCTTGGGCCTCTCCTTGAGCTATAAGACCCATTCAAAACTTTTTGGGCCCCTAATAGAGTGTAACACCCAATCCTTTTTTGACCAAACCATTTTTGGGCCTCAGTGTATTGTATAAGTCCCGATACCGTCAAAAACAAAAGGCGCGATCGTCGCCTTTTTTAAAAGAATAACCTTGGGCCTCTCCTTGAGCTATAAGACCCATTCAAAACTTTTTGGGCCTCTAATAGAGTGTAAGACCCAACCCCCTTTTAACCAAAACATTTTGGGCCTCACTTATTGTATAAGTCCCTCTGCGTTAAAAGAAAACCTCGGCGCGATCGCCATTTTAAACGGAAAAATCATCTGGGCCTACCCTCGTATTATAAGCCCCACTGTTTTTTCTTTAAACTTTTTGGGCCTCTTGAGAGAGTGTAAGACCCATCCCTTTGTACAGAAAACAATTTTTGGGCCACAGTCACTTGTATAAGTCCCTCTGTACAAATTCAAACAGTGCGCTCACTGATAAAACCCTGGGCCTCTCCTTGAGCTGTAAGCCCCAAATCTTTCTTTTTCAAAGTACTTTCTCCTTTGATGAATATACTGTTGTTTTCAATCTTTCTTTTTTGAACAACTAACCAAACAGCATGGAAGCTCTACAACCGAGTAAGTGGTTATTGCTTTCATTTACCGCTTTCATATACATATAACTGTATTGTAGGGCTGTTTCACTGTAAGTCTTCTTTCATAAACTCATATCAACTGTGTAATAATAGTATAGGTATTTAGAGTTTCCCCGGCAACTACGTCTAGCACTAGGTAAAGCCGTCTCGATCACTCTTAAATAGTCAATACTAGATCCCCGTAGGATTACCAGACACAGTCTTCCCTCCACTTGGGGTTAAACAATATGGAGACATGAAAGGCAGCATTCTCTGTGAACCCTTTCATAGACTGTCACTCATAGAAGTTGTCAAAGAAACTCTATTCCCCATAGATGATCTTTTCTCCGTGAATGGCATCTCTTGAGTTTCTTCCAAATTCTCGGACTTTCCTGGCTTGATCTATTCTCGGTGAATGGCATGTCTTGAACTTCTCGGGGTTTGGGGACCCACAGGCTTCTTAAAAGCACTTGTCAAGAAACTCTACTCCCCAGAGATGATCTTTTCTCCGTGAATGGCATCTCTTGAGTTTCTTCCAAATTCTCAAACTTTCCTGACTTGATCTATTCCTTGGGAATAGATTGCCTTGAATTTCTCGGGGTTTGGGGACCCACGGGCTTCTTAAAAGCATCGGCCTCCTCTTGGGCATCGTACAAGGACCCACAGGCTTTCTAAAAGCAACCCTGCCTCCTCTTGGGCATAGTACAAGGACCCTACGGCTTCTTAGAAGTATTCACAGCCTCCTCTTAGGCTTCGTATAATGATCTCTTCCTCCAGGAATGATAGCCTCCTCTTGGGCATCGTACAAGGACCCGTCGACTTCTTAAAAGTTTCCAGCCTACTCTTGGGCTTCATACAAATTGTCCCGACGACCTCCTAGAGGTATAGGAATAGAACTTAGTCATCTGCATAGAACAGTCCTTTCATAGAGTCTACTACTGTTTCTCAAACCATAGTATAAAAGATGACACTCTAGACTTGGACAGTCTAACATCCTTGAGTCTCAAAGACATTCTCAAGTGACCCCTTCGTTAAATAGGAAGAAAACTCGTAGACTCGGACAGTCTCAATACCCTTTGGATTTCCCATTTCCTTAAAGAACAGGAATAACCCGGATCCTCGAATCAAATCCTCGAGTACAGTGTTGCTCATATAAGAACTGATTTTCTCTTTAAATCGGTATACTGGACCTTTCACTTAACTGAACAGTCATCATAGCCTCCTCTTAGGCTTTGTATAAAGATCCTTCTCCCGTGAAGTTAGCCTCTCTCTTGGGCTTTGTACAATGATTCTCCCCAGCGGGATCAAACAACGTTTAACCTCTTTCTCGGGCTTTGTACGAGACACATAAGAGACTCCCTCGTTGAGTCAATCACCCTTTCGCCTCCATCTCGGGCTTCGTACGAGATACAAAAAACTCTCTTGTTGAGTCAAATAGCCTCCATCTCGGGCTTTATACAAGATACCAAAAGATTCCCCTGTGGAGTCAAAACCTTTTAGCCTCTCTCTCGGGCTTTGTACAAGGCACATAATAGCCTCCTCTTAGGCTTTGTATAAGAAAACCACTGGTTGATCCAATTAACCTTTTAGCATCAAAGTTTTGCCTTGTTCCCAGTACACAAACATCAACAACTCCTTCCCCTCCATCTAATTGATGTAAGCGGCAAGCCTCTGGATCATCTACATCCATGCCAATGTCCCTCATTTAGTATGAGAAATTCCTAAGGAAACATGGCATTAATCTACACTGAGTTAAAGTCTTCTCCTTCAGGTTGAAATCCCCTATAAATGAAATTATGGCATTGCCGGATTCACAAATCCCGGTTAAAGTAATCCTCCTTTACAGTCAGTCACCCAACAGTTATGACAAACAGACCCCTTTAGAGATGACAAATTCTCTCTAAGGTCAACACTTTCAGCTTCACATCTTGGGCTTTGAACAAGATATAAACCACCTTTTCACTTCACGTCTTGGGCTTTGAATAAGACACCAAATACCATTTCCTCCCATAGAATAGAAGGAACTACGAACGCTTTGATTTCCCTGTTTCGGTAAACGGGAATACGTAGGCATAAGATTGAAAGAAAAATCTTAGCGAGCACACTAAACAAAAACCCAAAATCCCATACTTTCATAAATATTCGTCCTAACATCTCAACCGATAGCCTAAAGCACCCCTCGTCAACAAAATAAACCTAGGAAAAACCCCGAATCTTTGTAGCATTTGTAACCCAACAGTTTTGACTGTTTAATCTCAGTATGCAAGCAGGGTTAGTTGGAGACATCTATTTCCCTTCCTTCATCAGCTTTAATAGGATAAAAAATGAATCGAGCTGTAGTACCAGAGCGATCGTGCTTCATAACCACATCCAAAAATCACTTGCTACACCCAGAGGAAAAATTCCATCTGGAGGCCCTGGTCGACCAAAACCCTAATTTGGTGACACTGGTGATCTTGAGGCTTAATCCACTTGGAATGTTGCAGCCTTGTGCTTAATCCTTGATGTGGGAGTCCTCTTGATCCATTGTGGATGTTTGAGAGGTTTATACAAGTTGAAAATCATGTCATTTCTTGATTGATCCTTTGTCTAAGAGCTCTGAGAGGGCTCGAAACCCTAATTCTTAGTTGTAGTGGATGCTCACCCATCTGTGAGGAGATTGATGAGGCATGAAGGTACATCCATATTGTGATGATAATTTGCACAATGATGGGAAATCTTAGTGGTCAAAATTTGGGGTATGACACATAAATCACATCAATGCCAAATAAATGCAATGCACAACAAGACTCATGCATGTGGTACCAATTCATCAAAGTCGATGGACACTAGGCCATCACCCTCCAAAGATCCCCGTCAATAGGATCGATTCTACACAAGAACCGGAGCACGTCAAATTACCTCACAGCCACACAATGGGATTGAAGCCATAATAGACCGAAGTCTGGAATGCTATGAATGCATGATACACAACGTCATTATCATCATCATCAATAAAAGTCATTACGTGCATCATCATTCCTCAAAATCTCATGTTAATCATATCGTCATTTATTCATCAAACATCATGAATCATCATCTCATAATCATCAATATAGCTCATGATAATTCATCAAAATAGTTAGGTATCTTAATCTCATAATCATTAATATATTTCATGTTCTTTGACATCATCATTTTAATCATCAAACATCCTGTATAAACATCTCATAATCATCAATATAATCATGGTAATTCATCAGAATAATCACAGCTCAAAACATCAAGACATCACAAGAATCATAAAATAAATTCACCGTTTCAACGCACAACATATAGCACATACACGAAAAACCCGACTACTGCATCGAATAGTTATAATTCTGGCATTGGAAGTAATTTTATCAAAAAGTGTTTGAAACCAGCTTTCCAACGACTTGAACAGCGACTGAAACAAACATGCGGATTAAAAGTTATGAATTTCTGAAGTTTAGAAAAATTTTGTCCGTAACAGCAGCAAATAGCACTGTCATGTTCGCTGCGAGTCGCTACTGCTCGCTATGCGAACTTTTTCTACGCAAACTATAGTTTGCTATGCGAACTCTCCTGGACAGCAAACCAGACAAATGCGATTTCTGCAGTTTGGAGGCCTTCCGGACCTCCGAATTCGATTCCGTAAAAAGTCTCAATCCCAGAATTCGAAATACTACCATTATATAACAATTATAATAGCCTACAACACCTTTTTAAAGATCCTAACATCATACATAGACCACAATTTAACCGACCAATTTATGCATTTTTCCCCTTATCAAAACTTCTGACACGCAAAAACCCCAATCCCCAAATACCTTCATAACTCCCACAAATCCCTTTCCCTACAAGGTCAGAACAACATCAACAGGGAGATTAGCCTCGAAGGCCTACTTTTATCCGATTCAATCCAACCCTTCATATTCATCATCAATCTGCAAAAACAACACCTAAATCATCAATTTACTCATAAACCCACAAACCCACATAAACCTCAAAAATCCGCTTTAAACACATTGAATTCCTATATTGAAAACAATGAAAGGCAATACTCCCCATACCTTAGATTGTCGATTCCAAGCTTTCTTTCTTTAGTTCTTGGAAACCTTCTCGAGTCCTAGGCTTTTCCCTCTTTCCTCAGAGCTCTGGCCTTTTTCCTTTCTATTCACGGTCTAACAAAATGAATCATATTCCTCTCAAATTCTCCTTTTTGTTAAACCTAACCTTTGGGCTTCTAAAATGGGCTTTCCCAATATCACCCTCCCTAACTCCTCCTTAAAAGTACAATATGCCCTTAATCCTTCAAATATTATTTAAATAAATAATAATACAATATATTCTATATTATATACTATTATTTAAATAAATAGCCAAAACTTCAACAAAATACCAACGTCAACGCAAACCACCAAAATTCACGAATATTATATTTAAATAAATTAAATAAATATTCTTACAAATTTGGGGTGTTACAGTAACAGCAGCAACAGCAGGGTGATCAGCATACTGAGGTTGGGGACGAAGCCTTCTCACTTCAGTCATGACAACACTGGTATGGTCTTCTCTCTTCTTCTGGAAGTTCCCATAGGATTTCTTCGCACCATTAGAAGATTCAGCAGCCTTGGACACTTTACCTTTCTTGAGTCCTTCCTCGAGTCTTTGGCCAATAGTTACCAAACCAGTGAAGTTGGAGGAAACACTGCCAATCATCTTTTCCTAATAGAATGGAGACAAGGTGTCCATAAATATTCCAGTCAGTTCCGTCTCGGCTAAAGGAGGTTCAACTTGGGAAGCTAGCTCTCTCCAGAACTGAGCATATTCCTTGAAAGATTCTTTCTCATGTTGAGTAATGTTATAAAGATGGAGACGATCAGGAACCATGTCAAGGTTATACTTTTATTGCTTCATAAAAGCATTAGCAAAATCCTGGAAGCAGTGGATGTTGTTCTGTTCAAGATTCATATACCATTTGAGAGAAGCTCCACTCAAGTTGTCTTGAAAACTGTGGATAAGTAATTTATGATTGTTTGTATACGCAGCCATCTTTCGGAAATACATGATTAGGTGTGCTCTTGGGCAAGAATGACCTTTGTACTTCACGAACTCAGGAGTTTTGAATTTAGCAGGCATAACAAGGTCAGAAACTAGGCACATGTTGTCTGCGTCCACACTAAAGAAGTCATTGCCCTCCACGACTTTAAGTTTGTTGTCTATGGTCTGAAACTGTTCACGGACAACCTCAGGTTCAACAAAGTCTTCACCCTGAGCACTGGCATCATTGTACTCATAGAGAGACTTCTCAAAAGGAGCTTGGACAGTCCCGGCAACAGCATGAACCATAGGTCTAGGTTCAGTAAAAATTGGAGCTTAAAAAGCTGGTCTGGCAGTCTGACCAATCATAGCAGTAGATGCAAGAGGTGGAGAATAATTATGGGGTAAACCAAACTCTAGCCAAGTTGAAGGTGGCACATGAACAGGCTGAGGATCAGCATTTAAAACCTCCTGGATGACCGTCCTTTGGGGTTGCTCTCCGCTAGCAATTAAGACCTGAAGCATTTCAGTGAGCTTTGTCATGCTTGACTTAAGATCATCTATCTTTATTCGGATCTCTGCATTGTGTGCTTCTTGCTCTGACATCTTGCGTTTGTAGTTAGCTCTAGTCTGATTTCTGTGTCGAGGAATCAGCTTGACGACGGACGGGTGACGCTGGAAGATAGAGACAGCTGGAAATGAGTCGTTAGTCAATAATATTCTCAAGAGAGTCTCGTCCGAATGTAGTATCGTGTATAAACTATTCTGGGACTACCCCCTCATTGTCATCGCACTACGTCCTAACAAGGCCAAAGTGGGGTGAAAAGGTGACTAAAGGTCATCGGTGTCATGGGCTCCTAGGTCGAAAGTAGCAATGTTTTCACGAATGACTCGTTCAACACGACTACTCCCAAGAGGGCCTCCACTGAGTGATGGTTTCTCAAATCAACTTTTTCGGGAATCAACTCCCTCAAAGTCTCCTAGAATATACCATAATTCTATCATAAGTGTACTCTCAAGTCCGGGTATAGGACTTATCCTCACCACTCAAAGTAACCACCCTGCATACGGAAAACCCAAGCACAAACAGATATATATATATATATATATATATACAGATATAAATATGTACAGATATACAAGCAAACAAACATGTAAAATAACACCAATACAAACAAGGTGGGCTTAACCCTCTTAAGGAATTTACTTTCTCTCTGCTTAGCAGTATATATATATATATATATATATATATATATATATATATATAAGGAGACAATTAGGTTATGATATTTTTAAATTGACCACAATTTCCTTAGAGCCCAAATTAAATAATATTAAAACTAAATAAATTTTAAACAATTAAATTAATTAAAATAAATTTAAGATAAAAACTAAAAATCCTATTTATTTATTCTAAACATTTAGACAAAAAAAATGTAAAAATAAACGGACCCCAAATAAATAAAAGTCGGTCGTCCAAGTGTTCAAAAAATAAATTGAGTGTACCAAAATGATCAGCGCGAAATAAGCGACTCGGAAAAATACAGCGTTTGGTCACATTTTAAAATAAATTTTGACCCGTTAAAATGCTCAAATTGATCAAAATGCGACGAAAAAATGGTCGAAAAATTAAAACGAACACGCCGGGTTAAACTACGTGAACCGTAGATTAATATAATTGAGGTATGCGAGCTCGATTTTGAATTTTTAGTTCACTGATTTTATGCACCGTTGAAATTCATTTTGACCGGTCTATCTATAAATCCGAGAAATTATTCCGACTGATATTTTGGGCAATATGCGAGATAAAATGCATGATATGCTCTATCGATGATGCAAAATTAAAATAAAGTCAGTTAATTGAAAAATTTAAAATGCCTGGACAAAATTGGGGTATGAAAGATGCCCCTATTTAATTAACTTGAACTAGAAGGTATGAATGACAATGATCTTCATACATTCGTGGTGGAAGATAATTAAATACGAAATACCTGAATTTTGTCCGTTGAGAAAATGATATGAAATGGTATGCAGGACAGGGATCCTGTGGGGAATGATGTCACAGGGGATAATTGTATATGGAAATGTTGCTGAAAACACAGCTAAAGAATGAAAGACCCAACGGGGAACAACTTAGCAAACAAAGTAAAACTCCATGGGGAAAAATGTCAAGGAGACACGACCGCGGAATACAAGATATTATGGACATCTGCCAAGGTGACAAAGAGTATTCAATAATACTTGGAAAAAAGAGGGACAAAACCTGAATGGAGATACAAACATCCGGGAAAGCATCAGATGCTGAAAGGGTTACAGACATCGGAAGTTTTGTCAGAAATGCATTGAACAAAACTATGGGAAAGTACATCAACAACCATCAAAGACATTCAGGAGAGCATTGAATGGAGTTTGGAATATAAATAGGCATCCATCAGAGATATTCAGAGCAGCATTGAATAAGCTCCACTGGGGAATCAACAGTCATCATCCATGAATGGAACTGGATGGAAAAGAGTCACAACATTCAGAAGATCATTGAATGAGATGAGGAGAACTCAGGGAAATGTATCAGGGGCAAACATCAGAGACATTCAGAAAAGCATTGAATGAACTCTAGAACAAATGAAAACGTCGAAGACATCCAGAAAAGCATTGAATGAACTCCAGAAAGCATTAGAGATATTCGGAATATCATCGAATAAACTCTGGAACACATCCAGAAAAGTATTGGATGGAGAATGGAAACAAACTTGAAAACATTCAGCAGCTGTTAACCACAGTCAGAAATAAATTGAAGACATCTAAAAGAGCATTAGATGAAGACAAAGATTCTAAAGATACATCCAAAAAATTTAGAAAAGCATTAAATGTATGGGAAAAGGTTTTGAAGACATATCTGGAAGAACATCAGATAAGCAACATCATATATGGAAGAACATCAGATAAACAAGGTCGTATCTAGAAGAATGTCAGATAGACACAAAAGAGGTTCTGGAAAAACATCAGAACAAAAGACACATATGGAAAATCCTCAGACGATAAAAGCAACAACATTCTGGAATTGCATCAGAATTGCAAAGGTATATATCTGGAAACTCACTAGGGAGTGAAAGTAAATTCTGGAAGTATGTCAAAATCATAATGGAAATATCTGGAAAACATCAGATAGGTTCTGGAAAAACATCAGAACAAAAGACTCAATCTGGTAAAACATCAGAGAGACAAACACATCTGGTAAAACTTCGGATAGATTCTGGAAAAGCATCAGAATCAAAAGGGAACATCTGGAAAAACATCAGATAGGTTCTGGAAAAACATCAGAACAAACAACTCAATCTGGAAAAACATTAGAAAGACAGACATATGTGACATCCAAGAATGGCATTGGATGAAAATAAAATAGACATATCCGAAAAAACAATCGGATAAGAAAGGTCATATCTGGAAGAATGTCATATAGACACGATAATATCCGTTTGGTAGTTGTCAAATAAGTTGGACTTTGACCAAAAGGTAAGACGCGAATAATAACACGACCTGTAGAAAATGCAAATGAGTGCAAATGAGGATGAAACACTCTTGATATGCACATGTATATGAATTATGCTATGATATATGATCAAATGCAAATGCATATGTCGACGACAAGGCTCGACTCTTTTGGGGAAAAGACAGGACTGGAAGACTAATTCCTCAACACGGAGATCACAACCATTCCGCTTTGGGACTAAAGATGCTACTGAACACAACTCTGCCACACTGGTAAACTGTATCAAGTTGATGATCCCTGTAGGAAGGATGGAAAGTTGCTTGGGGACTCTTCAAGTAAACTTCCTCAGATTAGCTTACTGTTGTAGGTGAACTGTTTATTGTTTCAGCTTGAATGATTCTGTAGATGACTGATTGTATTATGCTCTTGGAAAGCTTGCCCCAGTCTGAGTCTCAGAAATTTTTATGAATAAACCAGTTATGAGAAGGGCTTGCACTGAACCACAAATCTTGAGCTGATTCTCAACAGGATCTGGAAAGAACTTGCCCCTGATAGGATCACTGACCAAGTTTCTCAATTGTTTGAAAATTCCTTGAGAGGAAAACTAGTTTGCAAACAAAAGTGTTCATACAAACATGGTAATTTTAAAGCAAAGTCATGCAACTTTTGAAATCAAAATCATTTTTTGAAAGATGCAAAGTAGACGAGTCATTGGTCAGAACACGGCGGTTCAAGACATTCAAAGTGGAAAGTAGAGTAAAAGTGGTAATGCCAAAACAAATGATCTGCAAAGATCTTTTGGAGTCAGTTTACACAACCTTGCTACAGTATGCTTTCAAAATAACCTTGCTTCAGTTAGGTCTTTTGAGGGTTATAACGTGGCCTGGTTCACGGTTTAAGAAACAAAGAATAAAGGTTTATGTTTAACCACCCCATCTTCGTGATGATCTTCAGTCCTACGCTTAGTTAACTTAGACTATGCACTCAGGTTCCCATAGGTTGGAAATTGCACTGATGATAGTGATGTTGATGGTTCAGAAGTCAATGGACTTGAGATGGAGGTCACTGGCACATTTGGTTGTCATACAAGCTTGTTCTCATTTCTCTCTATATAAGGTAAGGTCATGAGCTTCCCATCTTTCTTAGCTTTTGGCTCGAAATGGACTCAGCTCATTCTTTGAGTAAGGATTTCTTGACGATCCTTCTTTATTTATCGCTTTGGGAACAATTTGTATAACATTTATTCATTTAATTTGGAAGAGTTGAAAGGTTGTGAATGCCTGGCTTAATGATTACAGTCAACCATCATTGGGTTCCGATTTCAAAGACATATTCGACACTTGCTTGCGGTGTGCGATGAAAAATTGTGAATGTAAACTTTTGTTGAAAGGCGTCTTGCATGAAACTCTTGTATTTGAATGCACAATCCAGTTAACTGACAACTACCCTGTCCCAGGTTAAAGATTGCGGGTTTTTGGTACAGAAAGAAACTCCAACTTATAGGCTCGAAGGGGTTGACAAGGGAATATCTTCCTTATTTCTCCAGTGTTGGGAATTGAAACAATGCCTTACATCGTCAGTAAAGTTTTGATTGAAAGCATACTAACAGCAATTCGAGTATAACGTTTTCGTCATCCTCCCTCCAATCTTTGCACAAAGAAAGCGGAAAAGAGATAAAATATTTTTTTGAAAAGGAACGCATAAAGTGTAAATAATGGACAAGATGAATTGAAACCAAAAGTTGACATGCTCATTTCATTAATCACAAAAGTATAAACATAATTTGAATGCAAATAGCTAGTACAAAATAGAAGGAAAATGCAAACAATAAGAAACGAGGCCAAGTGACTAATAAAACACAAGGGTGGGTTGTCTTGTCTTTGGGGAAGTAGCTAGGCTGAAGTCGACTGAAGCTTCACTTGGCATGTTTTGGAAGAGGATTTGTATGGACATTAGGATTGGTGTCATGAAAGCTAAGGATTCCGACCTTAATCAAATCACGCACTCTAGCCTTTAGTGCATAGTAAATTTCCAAGTTGTGGCCTGCGGCACCTTTATAGAATGTACAGTGGAGATCAGATCTAAATCCAGCTGGAAGAGGATTTGGAGGAGGAGACAGAGTCCTTGTGGTAATCAAGCCTTTCTGAACCAGACCAGGATAAAGTTCAGTGTACGTCATGGGAATAGGATCAAATTGATTCCTATTACGGTACTGGTTCTGTCCTACAGCCAAACGTTGAGGAGATTGAGCTGGTCATAGGGAAGTAACCATGGGAGTAACAGCAACAACAGTAGAGTGATCAGCATACTGAGGTTGGGGACGAGGCCTTCCCACTTCAGTCCTGACAGCCTTGGTATGGTCTTCTCTCTTCTTCTGGAAGTTCCCATAGGATTTCTTCGCACCATTAGAAGATTCAGCAGCCTTGGACACTTTACCATTCTTGAGTCCTTCCTCGAGTCTTTGGCCAATAGTTACCAAATCAGTGAAGTTGGAGAAAACATTGCCAATCACATTTTCCCAATAGAATGGAGACAAGGTGTCCATAAACATTCTAATCAATTCCTTCTCAGCCAAAGGAGGTTCAACTTGGGAAGCTGGCTCTCTCCAGCGCTGAGCATATTCCTTGAAAGATTCTTTCTCATGTTAAGTCATGTTTTGAAGCTGGCAACGATCAGGAGCCATGTCGAGGTTGTACTTGTATTGTTTCATAAAAGCATTAGCAAGATCCTGGATGCAGTGGATGATGTTCTGTTCAAGATTCATATACCATTTAAGAGAAGCTCCACTCAAGTTGTATTGAAAATAGTGGATACGCAATTTTTGATTGTTGGTATACGCAACCATCTTTCAGAAATACATGATTAGGTGCGCTCTTGGGCAAGAATGACTGTTGTACTTCACGAACTCAGGAGTTTTGAATTTAGCAGGCATAACAAGGTCAGAAACCAGGAATATGTTATCCACGTCCACACTAAAGAAGTCATTGCCCTCCAAGACTTTAAGTCTCTTGTCTATGGTCTAAAACTGTTCATGGACAACCTCAGGTTCAACAAAGTCTTCACGGTCTTCACCCTGAGCACTGGCAGCATTGTACTTATAGAGAGGGTTCTCAAAAGGAGCTCGAGTAGCCTGAACTATAGGTCGAGGCTCGGCAAAAACAGGAGCATGAAACATTGGTCTGATAGTTTGACCAATCATAACAGTATATGCAAGAGGTGGAGAGAAGTTGTAGGGTAAATCAAACTCTGGCCAAGTTGAAGGTGGCACTTGAATAGGTTGAGGATCAGTATTTGAAACCTCCTGGATAACAGTCCTTTGGGGTTGCTCTCCTCTAGCAATCAAGACCTGGAGCATTTCAGTGAGCTTTTTCATGCTTGACTTAAGATCATCGATCTCCATTCGGATCTCTGCGTTGTGTTCTTCTTGCTCTGACATTCTGTGTTTGTAGTTAGCTCTAGTCTGGTATCTATGTCGAGGAATCCACTTGACGACGGACGGGTGACACTGGAAGACAGAGACAGCTGGAAATGAGTTGTTGGATAATAAGACACATGCAATGAATCATGCAAATATGCAAATGATATACAATGCAATGCAAACAGGATGCGAAACACAGATAACAGGATCAAAGGTTCGAGATCACAGCATGGAGTTTGGGTAATAACCCAACCACAGGGTGTGTACTAGGGTTCTTGTATCCGTAGAATAGGGTTCTAAAGAGTTTCCAGAGTCAACAACCCATCTTTCGGATATTATCAATTTCCCAAATAACTCGGTAGTCAGTAATATTCTCAAAAGAGTCTCGTCTGAGTATAGTATCGCGTATCAACTATTTTGGGACTACTCCCTCATAGTCATCGCACTATGTCCTAACAAGGCAAAAGTGGGGTGAAAAGGTGACTAAAGGTCATCAGTGTCATGGGCTCCTAGGTCAAAAGTAGCAATGTTTTCACGAATGACTCGTTCAACACGACTACTCCCAAGAGGGCCTCCACTGAGTGATGGTTTCTCAAGTCAACCTTTTCAAGAATCAACTCCCTCAAAGTCTCCTTGAATATACCATCATCTTATCATAAGTGTACTCTCAAGTCCGGGTATAGGCCTTATCCTCACCACTCAAAGTAACCGCCTTGCATACAGAAAACCCAAGCACAAACATATATATACAGATATAAATATGTACAGATATACAAGCAAGCAAACATGTAAAATAACACCAATACAAACAAGGTGGGCTTAACCCTCTTAAGGAATTTTCTTTCAGTCCCTAGTGAAGTCGCCAGATATATACCTTTGCAATTCTGATGCAATTCCATAATGTTGTTGCTTTTATCGTCTGAGGATTTTCCAGATGTGTCTTTTGTTCTGATGTTTTTCCAGAACCTCCTTTGTGTCTATCTGGCGTTCTTTCATATACGACCTTGTTTATCTGATGTTCTTCCAGATATGATGTTGCTTATCTAATGTTCTTCCAAATATGTCTACAAAACCTTTTCCCATACATTTAATGCTTTTCTAAATGTTTTTGATGTATCTTTAGAATCTTTGTCTTCATCTAATGCTCTTTTAGATATCTTCAATTTATTTCTGACTGTGGTTAACAGCTGCTGAATGTTTTCAATTCTGTTCCCATTCTCCATCCAATACTTTTATGGATGTGTTCTGGAGTTTATTCGATGATATTCCGAATATCTCTGATGCTTTTTGGAGTTCATTCAATGCTTTTCTGGATGTCTTCGACGTTTTCATTTATTCCAGAGTTCATTCAATGCTTTTCTGAATGTTTCCGACGTTTGCCCCTGATACATTTCCCTGAGTTCTCCTCACCTCATTCAATGATCTTCTGAATATTGTGACTTTTTTCCATTCAGTTTCATTCATGGATGATGATTGTTGATTCCCCAGTGGAGCTTATTCAATGTTGCTCTGAATATCTTTGATGGATGTCTGTTTATATTCCAAAGTTCATTCAATGCTCTCCAGAATGTCTTTGATAGTTGTTTTTGTACTTTCCTAAAGTTTTGTTCAATACATTTCTGACAAAACTTCTGATGTGTGTAACCCTTTCAGCATCTGATGCTTTCTCGGATGTCTGTATCTCCATTCAGGTTTTGTCCCTCTTTTTTCCAAGTATTATTGGATACTCTTTGTCACCTTGGCAGATGTCCATAATATCTTGTATTCCGCGGTCGTGTCTCCTTGTTACTTTTCCCCGTGGAGTCTTGCTTTGTTTGCTAAGTTGTTCCCCGTTGGGTCTTTCATTCTTTAGCTGTGCTTTCAGCAACATTTCCATATACAATTATCCCCTGTGACATCATTCCCCACATGATCTTTGTCCTGCATACCATTTCATATCATTTTCTCAACGGACAAAATTCGGGTCTTTTGTATTTAATTATCTTTCACCATGAATGTATGAAGATCATTATGATTCATACCTTCTAGTTCAAGTTAATTAAATAGGGGCATCTGTCATACCCCAATTTTGTCCAGGCAATTTAAATATTTCAATTAACTGACTTTATTTTAATTTTGCATCATCGATACAGCATATCATGTATTTCATCTCGCATATTGCCTAAAATATCAGTCGGAATAATTTCTCGTATTTACAGACAGACCGGTCAAAATAAATTTCAACGGTGCATAAAATCAGTGAACTAAAAATTCAAAATCAAGCTCACAGACCTCAATTATATTAATCTACGGTTCACTTAGTTTAACCCGGCATGTTCGTTTTAATTTTTCGACCATTTTTTTGTCGCATTTTGATCAGTTTGAGCATTTTAACGGGTCAAAATTTATTTTAAAATCTGACCAAACGTTGTATTTTCTCGAGTCGTTTATTTCGCGCTGATCATTTTGGTGCACTCGATTTTTTTTAACACTTGGACGACCGACTTTTATTTATTTGGGGGTCCGTTTATTTTTACATTTTTTTGTCTAAATGTCTAGAATAAATAAATAGGATTTTTAGTTTTTATCTTAAATTTATTTTAATTAATTTATTTGTTTAAATTTTATTTAGTTTTAATATTATTTAATTTGGGCTCTAAGGACATTGTGGTCAATTTAAAAATAGCCTAACCTAATTGTCTCCTTATATATAAACATATTAGCATTGCTGAAAAGGAGGGAGGAGATACACAGGCGGCTGTTCACGTGAGAGAGATCCACTAGTTCTAGATTTTCAAAATAATAATAAAAGAGAAAGTGATCTAATTAAGGTGAATAATTAGTAAGTTCTAATTTTTCTTTTGATCCTTTTTGCCGGCGTGTACAACAACATATGTACAAGAACACATGTTCACATGATGCACATATTCATAATATGCATATATATACTAACGTACAACATGTTTTCATAGTATATATATTATATATATTGTTTCCATAGTATATATATATATATATATATATTGTGTGGGTGTTAATATAATTTTTATTTATATTATTCGGATCGAATCACGTCAATACGTTGTTTGTATATATGTACATGATGCATGACATTTGTTTTAGTTCGATCCGATTGTGATGATCATATTTTTTGCGTTAGCAACATTATTGTTTTAAAATGTTCTGAAAATTTTCATTTTGCGTTTCTTTTTGTTATATTTAGATCCGCACGATTTGGATACACGTTGCGATGATAACGTTAAGTGTAGCAAGTTAATTGTTTTATCGTTTTATGTGTGATATTTTTAATTGATTATCATGGCGTTTCAATTTTTACACGTGTCTAGCAGTTTAGTGTAGTCACAATTCATTTTATTGCACTTACCGATTTGCATCTCGATTTGCAATTCGTAAATTTTTTATTACCATATTGTTTCTTAATCCGATTTGCGATGACCGCTTACGCGGTAGCAATTTGCCTTTTTTAATCTGTGCTAATATTTTATCCTACATTGGTATGTTTAGATCTGATTAAATTTCTTTTGGTAGCTTCGCGTCACTATTCGTATTCACCATATTAAACCCTTTTCAAAAATATCAAACAATTCTCAATTCAATAATCGAGCCCTTTTTAAACCCTGTAAGTCGATTGTTTCTACGATCGCCATCAACCAAACCCAAAACATTCTTGATTTAATCAAGCCAATACCCCAACCTGTAAGTCGACTGCTTTTTAGCATCTCCATCAAACTCATGCCAATATTTTCTATCTTACTTTGGTTGCGGTTTCGTCTACTAGGAGCACCCTTAGGGACTAGGATTCAACCTAACTTTTTCTCAAAACCCTTTGTTGCGGTGAAAATCGGATAACAAGCTATTAATTAACTTGCATCATATTTCTTTTACAACCGACTTTGATTTATCCAAAGGAAAGGTTCAAGATCGTTAAAAAAACCTAAAGGGGGGAGATCTAAGGTTCGGGGGTTGGTTATACTAAGGGAAGGTATTAGCACCCTTAATATCTGTAGTACTCTACAGGAACCTCTTGTTTTGTTTATGTTATGTTATGTTTGCTTGCTAAAAGATAAGATGAAGATGTGGTTAATGACTATGAGGTCAAAGGCTAGATGGCTATGAGGCCAAGGTGATAATGAGCTATCTATGACTATGAGGTCAATAGAGAGTCTTTGTGACTATGAGGTCAATGTTGGAAGGTGGCTATGAGGCCAAGGGAGAGAGTCCTATGACTATGAGGTCAAAGGAAGGTAATGAGCTTTCTATGACTATGAGGTCAATAGAGAGACTTTGACTATGAGGTCAAGGTTGGAGAATGGCTATGAGGCCAAAGTTTTAATTATGACTATGAGGTCAAGATGGTAAGATGACTATGAGGTCAAGATGGTAAGATGACTATGAGGTCAAGATGGTAAGATGACTATGAGGTCAAGATGGTAAGATGACTATGAGGTCAAGATGGAGAATGAGCTATCTATGACTATGAGGTCAATAGAGAGACTTATGTTGCTAATGACTATGAGGCCAAGAGCTACCTATGACTATGAGGCCAAAGGTTGAATGTGTTGCTAATGACTATGAGGCCAAGAGCTACCTATGACTATGAGGCCAAAGGTTGAATATGTAACTCTATGACTATGAGGCCATGAGAGTTGTATGCCTAAGACTATGAGGTCAAAGGTAGCAATGAGCTTTCTATGATCTTGAAATCGATAGAAAAACTTTTCCTTTGGAAGGAAGGGGGAAGAATAACATCTTGTAAACAAGAGTTATAGAGGGGTTGAAATATAATGAAGCATATGGGTTCAAAGACTCCAAGACAGTAAGCATTTAATCAACACATGAAGTGAATTCTTAAATGTGAACATAGCAAACAGTGAGTACAAGTGATCATGTAACTGTGATAATTATGACAGAGAAGGCATTCATAATTTGTACCAAATGCATTTGGATGTAGGCCATGCAACCTCAACAGAGAATAAAAACTACAGATAATATTCTCATGGCAAAGTTTATTAAAGTCAGAAGACAAAGTTTCACAGCTCAAAAATACTTCAAAGAAAAAACACTTTAAAGCATGGCAGCAAAGGCATTCTCATATTTTGAAAAATCCAGACATTTGAATTTTAGCAACAGAGGTAAAAAATGCAAACAACACCCTCATGTGAAAGTTTTGTTCACAACCAAGAAACAAAGTTCGATAAAATCCACAAGTTACAGCATGCTCTCAAGAAAAAACTCTTTAAAGTCAGTGCTCCATAAATATGTCAAACATGGCAGGGAAAACATTCTCCTTTTTTGAAACAAATACATTTGAAGTTCAGCAACAAAAGTAAAAACAGCCAACACCCTAATGGTGAAATTGTTAAAATCTGGAAACGAAGTTCTAACAAATTTGCAAGTTACAGCAATACTTCAAAGACACATTTATTGACATCTTCCCGAAAAAGAGTTGATTTTATTTGCAAAAAGAAGTCTAAGAAAATAAGATGACCTAATGAATATTTTTAATGCTTTTTGAAAATATTAGGAGAAGAAAAGAAACATAAAAGTGAAATAAGAAATAAACACATAACATGATAAAATAAATAATAAAAAAACAAAAAAAAAAGAAGAAATGGGTAAGTGGCTCTCGCCACACACATGCATGGCTGGCGCCTTGAGGGGGGCCCACATGGTGGCTTGCGCCACATCCAAAGCATGGCTGGCGCCATGGCAATGTGGCTTGCGCCACCCTCCATCATGGCTAGCGCCATGTGCTTTCTTTTTCTCTCTCCTCTTTTGTTTTTTGTTTTCATATGGTGTGTTATTATTATTTTATTATTTGTTTTATGTATTTGTGATGTGTGGCGGGAGCCAGCATATTAACATGGCGAACGCCACCTTAACTCCTTTATTTATTTTTTCAGTTTTCTTTCAAACGAACACAAATACGAACCAGTTGACGATTTACAAAATGAAATGAAACTAACATGTTACTGATTTCATCACAGAAACAATCAATAATCAGACAACAACAAACCTAACAAACATGATAACCATACGGAACAGAATGATCATGGATTCAGATAATAACAAGATGATGAATATAATAACAGCATGGTGCAAACACGAAACAAAAACACAGTGCGAGATAAAGTGATACCTAGTGGAGAAAGTCCACTGCTTCTTCACAGGCGAGTGTTTCTGGAGATGATGGATAAGCTTCCTTCTTTCAGCCGCTACAGAACCAGCCTCTCAGCAAGAAACAAGAGCTTTTGGTGGTTAAAGTGTTGGTGGTTTGGAGTGTTTACGGGAATGAACAAAAGAGATAAGTTCTTGCAAGACTTGGGGGTGACTTGCAGAACTTAACAAAAATGGAAAAGTGAAGGGTTTTGATAAGTTTCTTTTTGGTATTTTCTCAGAGTGTTTGTTGTAATGTTTCTGTGTGTTACAGAGGAAATGAAAATAGTGAATTTCTTGCAAGCTTTGGAGTGTTACTTGCAAGACTATGGAAGGGAGAGGCAGAGAGAAATTTTTGGCAATTTCTGGTGTGTCCTAACAAGGAGGGAATGAGCTCTTTTTATAGGCCAAGCAAAGTGGATCCGGGTCTTGGGTAGTTGGTTTGCTCACAGGATAAAGAATTAGGGTTTTTATGGTCTGCTGAGTAAAGAATTAGGGTTTGTGTGCATCAATCCTTAGCCGTTGATCTTGGTCAATCACCTGCTGGACAAGTGCAGCGGAGGAGGTGGTGGATGCAGTCTGTAACTTTCACTCTTTAGTGGTTATTCCAAAACCACTTTTTGATGTGCCATGAGAGAGAAAGTAAGGAAGGAGTAATAATTTCAATTTTGAATATGAATTCTCTGCTCATGCATGCAGGTCTTTCGTGTTGATCCTCTTTATTTCACTAATTCAATATGGTATCTCAACGTCCTTTTGATTTCAGCAGTGATGGTGAGCTTAGAAGAGTAATACATAGTGACTTCACAAGACTTGTTTCTGAAGCAAAGCATCTTCAGCATTTTCAATCTAACAATGGCACATGGGCTTAGCTAAATATACAAAGCCTTGCTTCTTAAATCATACGGGAACACACTTGGACTTTTCACACCTTAAAGCCTTTGATCCAAGTGACATCTTTCTGGGCCCAAAAGAAACTTGAGACATACCATATGCCCATGACCGAAAACACTTAGGATGTTGCAAAATTAAATCCTCTCATGGCATTACTTTGGTGTGTTACACCTTGATGAATAATTATTGCACTTTGAGAAACAAATCTTTAAGGCTAAAAAAAACTTCCAAGGATGTTTGTTATCACATGGCACAATTTCTCAAAATTTGGGATCACACTTTGCTTGACATGAAAGGCAATGGTTAACTTGTCTTGGTGAAACATTTGATTTCTTGTTGAAAAAGTTTTCTTGGATGCATGTAGATTCCAATGGTTGCATTTGGCCAAAAGATGTCTTAGGGAGACCTTGCCGTCTTTGTGTGAATCTTATCTTCCACAACAAAAAGAAACAACTTGCACAAAGAAATGGTTAGTTAACAATGCATACACGATTGAACTCTACATGTAAATGCAAGATAATATGACATCTAAGGGGTAAAATTTGGGGTACAACAGTTGCCCCTATTTAAATAGCTTCACCGGACGACACAAGGAATGGAAATCCTCGGGACGTCAAGGTGGAAGATATTTAAATATAGCGAACCGAAAATTTTGCCCTTAGATGGAATGCAGATGCTAAAGACATGCAACGAACATGCATATGCTGAAATGCCATGAACTCTAATATGATGATATGATAGTGCAAAAATGCAGACAAACAAGACACCAAAGAGCTACCAAACACAGGTGAGCTTTACTGGGGAAGGATGAAGGAAGTATCCACCAGAAAGACTCACTGGGGATGCAAACTAACCGACAGCAAAGACTTACTAGGGAGACTCAAAGGAAACACTGGGGATAGAGAAATAAAAGGGGGAAACCCTACAGATCCTCATTGGAAATAGGAGCCAAAGAGGGGTTCTCCACTGGGGAAAGATCCAGGGAGGTGGACAATAGGTGCAAAAAAAATGACCGGACGACACTGGGGAAATAAAAACCAATCTTACTGGGCATGAAAACAGAAAGAAGACATGATCTCCACTGGGGATCGGTTCGAAATGAAAGGCTAGACATATCCTGGGGATTTCTTATACTGAAGAGTTCAAATGGGATCTTCAAGAAAAGCCAGAAAAAGAATGAGATAAACTCTGCGCGCCAAATAGAAAGGTGACTGGACTTTAGCTGCACCATTAATGGTTGGACTCGGGTACCGATATAAGTTGGAACAACACCAGTTTGAGGTTACAGTTGGACTACCAGTATGAGCTGGATTTGGGATACCAACATGAATTAGATTTTGAATACTAGCATGAACTGGATTTTGAATGCCAACATGAATTAGATTTTGGATACCAGCATGAACTGGATTTTTGGATACCAGCATGAACTGGATTTTTGAATACCAGCATGAACTGGATTTTGGATACCAGCATGAACTGCATTTTTGGATACCAGCATGAACTGGATTTTAAATGCCAACATGAATTGGACTTTGGATACCAGCATGAACTGGATTTTTGGATACCAGCATGAACTGGATTTTTGAATACCAGCATGAATTGGATTTTGGATACCAGCATGAACTGGATTTTAGAATACCAACATGAATTGGATTTTGGATACCAGCATGAGCTGGATTTTTGGCTACCAGCATGAACTGGATTTTAAATGCCAACATAAATTGGACTTTGGATACCAGCATGAACTGGAGTTTGGACACCAACATGAATTGGATTTGGGATACCAGCATGAACTGGATTTTAGAATACCAACATGAATTGGATTTGGGATACCAGCATGAACTGGATTTTAGAATACCAACATGAATTGGATTTTGGATACCAGCATGAACTGGATTTTAGAATACCAACATGAATTGGATTTTTGGATACCAGTATGAACTGGATTTTGGATACTAGCATGAACTGGATTTTAGATACCAGCATGAACTGGATTTTGAATACCAGCATGAACTGGATTTTGGATACCAACATGAATTGGATTTTGAATACCAGCATGAACTGAATTTTGGATACCAACATGAATTGGATTTGGGAAACCAACATGAATCGGATTTTAGATACCAGCATGAACTGGATTTTTGGATACCAGCATGAACTGGATTTTAAATGCCAAATTGAATTGGACATTTGGATACCAGCATGAACTGGATTTTAAATGCCAACATGAATTGGACTTTGGATACCAGCATGAACTGGATTTTGGATACCAGCATGAACTGGATTTTAAATGCCAACATCAATTGGACTTTGGATACCAGCATGAACTGGATTTTTGGATACCAGCATGAACTGGATTTTTGGATACCAGCATGAACTGGATTTGGGAAACCAACATGAATTGGATTTTAGATACCAGCATGAACTGGATTTTTGGATACCAGCATGAACTGGATTTTTGGATACCAGCATGAACTGGATTTTAAAACCGGGGTTGCAAATTAGACTTCCTGGGAATAATGCACAGAGAAACGGAATTTGGCGCTTGAAGACCGAATGTAAGCCTAGCCCGAACAAAGGTTTTGGAGATAATCCGGGAATGTCTTCACTTCACTGGTGAATTAAGCTTTTCACATTTTCCACAAACATCTATGGTGGTACTGGGTAATAAAACCTATTCTTGCCGGGCATGAGACCGACAAAAAACCATGATCTGGATAAAAAGATAGGCATTAACCAAAGATTTTCTGGGATTTTCTTATGTTGAAGAGTTCAAACGGGATCTTCAAGAAAAACCAGAACAGACAGAGATAAACCTTGGGTACCAGTATGAGCTGGATTTGAAGTGCCAGTATGAGATGGACTTTTGACTATGAAGGAATCCTATGACTATGAGGTCAAAGGGGAAATGGCTATGAGGCCAAAGCTTACCCATGACTATGAGGTCAAAGGTGGAATAGATGGCTTTGAGGCCAAGATGATATTGATGATAAAGAATAAGACATATCCGAAGGTACTGAACCTGAGCTCGGAACGCATCAACAAACATATCCGAAGTACAGAACCTGAACTCGGAACACATCAACAACAAAGGTGATGGCGAGAAATAAAACATATCTGAAGGTACGAAACCTGAGCTCGAAAGACATCAACAACAAAGTTGATGGCAAGAAATAAAACATATCCGAAGGTACTAAACCTGAACTCGGAGCACATCAACAAACAGAGTGATAGGAAGAAGCCAAACATATCCGGAGGTACGAAACCTGAGCTCGGAACACCTCATCAAACAGATTGAAGGGAAGAGACACCTCAAACAGGGATCACATCAAACAAGTTGATGGAAAGTGACTGATTGAAGGCAACACCATTATTAACTGTGGAAGTATGAATGAAACCAAGGACGGATAAGCTTCTCAGGAGAGAGATTGCCACTTATCGTTGTAGAGGTAATGATAGCCAAAACAAGCTTCTCAAGGAGATTGCTACTTGTTATTGTTTATGAATTCCAAGGAGATGTTTATATCACCACACTGCTGGAGAAATGATTTTGTCTTCAACGAGGATCTGTAAAAGATTCCTTTTGCGAGATACAGTGCAAAATAAATGCACGCTCAAACTAGGTTCAACAACCACACCTGCTAGGGACCAAAGTTCGATCTAGGGACAAGCTAGAAAGAAACGGTCAAACAAGACTCCAATTGAGGGATGAACTCAAATGGGGACTTATCTTATCCACATATGGAAAAGATAACTGAACCAACCATCATCCACGAGAATCAAACTCTGTGGGGAATTTAGAAAGGATGGGAACTTTATGCCTAGGGCTGAATTTATATTGGAGTGAATAGACAAACCCAGTCACTTGGGGAGATAAACGCCAAAGTGAACAAAACAGGTAAACACCAGGAAGATAGCAAAATGCTAAGATGCTATGCATATGAGTGCTTATGCCATGCTCATGCCATGCTTATGCTTATGATGACAAAACAGACAAAATGAAACAGGACTGGAGATGAAATAAACATCTCGACAAGGATACCCACCCGACCTCAATAGATTGTACCATTACTAGGGGTGAAGAAGAAGAATCGACAACTTCACTGGGGAAAAGAGTATTCCACTGGAAGTATAGCATGACTTCACTGAGCTTGATTTCCTTACTGGAGGAGGAAGATCCATGGACATTTATCCAAGCTCGACTGAAATGGCAAAGGATATCATAGGAATAGAGTCATTCTGCGTCCTGACTTGAATGATGATCACCATAATAAACAATGGCTCTTTCAACAGGTAATCTTTAAATCTTCACTGCCCCAGATTACATGGTCTCTTGGGAGAAGATACCAAGAGGATTTTACAGAAGAATTGGCATACGAAATGCTTTAATATCTTCACACTCCTGGAGAGATTCATAGATCTCGGCATAACTGCCCCAGATAGACGACGCTTGCACAACAAAGTCTTTGAGCCTGCTCTTTAGACTGTGGGAGTAGCAACGGGAAAACAGACTTGTGCCATCCTAAGTAGATGCCCCAAACTAACTGACCTTCGAGAGATTTGTCTAATCTCGACCTGACTGCTTCTGATTAACTGGTCTGTGAGGATAAGTCCTCAAAAGGATTTTACAGAAGAATTGGTATACCAGGTGCTTCAATATCTCCAAACTCTTAAAGAGATTCATGGATCTTGACATATCTGCCCCAGTTTTACTGCATTTACACAACAAGGTCCTTGAACTCGTTCTTCAGACTGGTTGATTCGTGAAGGAGGTGCCCCAGACTAACTGACCTTTGAGAGATTTACCGAATCTCGACTTGATTGCCCCTGATTAACGGTATTCACGATACAATGTCCTCAGACTGCAGTAGAAACAACTGGGGAACACACTTGCCCCTGTTGGGGGGTCATTGGAGTCTAAACTTGTCATAAGATGACCTCAAGAAGGCTTGCCCCAATATCCTGAATTTGAAGAGTTTCTGCCCCTTGATTTAGTAGCTCTTGAGATGCTGGATCTATGGGGAAGATGTCCCAGGCTGAGCCCTTTATCAAGTCAAATTCCTTAGCTGGCTGTATTTGTTGGGATTCTTTTGACATTGAATTCATTTTGCAGGAAAGTATTGTTCATTTAAAATTGGCAATTTCAATGGAAAATTCATGAAAGCTTTTGAAATCAAAGTTTATTGATGAAACACACACGGTGGAATCATTAAATCAAAATAGAGGGGATTTAGTAATTTACAGAATGACAGATGAAACAGTGAACACACACAATAAGCAAAGATCATTAGGAGTCAGGTTAATCAACCTTGTTGTAGTATGCTTTCAAAACAACCTTACCTCAATTAGGTCTTTTAAGGGTTGTAACGTGGCCTGGTTCACGGTTTATGAAACAAAAGATAAAGGCTCAAAGTTTATATGTACCCACCCCATCTTCGTGGTGAACTCCAATCCTACACTCAGTTAACTCAAGCTATACATTCAGGTTCCTCTAGGTTAGGAATGAATTGTTGATAGTTGACGATGATTCAGACACCTTTGTAGTCATTACTCCCTTACAGCATTGGTTATCCCTTATTGATGAGGTTTTGAGACCTCTTATCTTTGTCTTCGCTGAGGTTTTGAGACTTCTTCTTTATCTTCGCTGAGGTTTTGAGACCTCTTGTCTGGATTGAGGTTTTAAGACCTCTTCTTGTCTTTGATCGCGGTTTTGAGACCTCTTCTTTGTCTTTGTTGAGGTTTTTTCTTGTCTTCGTTGAGGTTTTGAGACCTTTTCTTTGTCTTTGTTGAGGTTTTGAGACCTCTTTTTGTCTTTGTTGAGGTTTTGAGACCTTTTTTTTGTCTTTGTTGAGGTTTTGAGACCTCTTTTTGATCGTCACTTGATTTGAGAGAGCTAGCTAGTGTCTTGCATGAAGCGCTTGCATTCGAATGCATAACCAAGTTAAACTGAGAACTACCCTGCCCCAAGGTTAAGATTTAAGGGTTTTTTGTGTAAGAAAACAAAACTCCTACTTCTAAGCTCGAAGGGGTTAACGAGGGATTATCTTCCTTATTTCTCCAGTGTTTGGGAATTGAAACAATGCCTTACATCCTCGGCAAGGTTTAATCGAAAGCATACCACAGCAATTATGGATAATATTTTCATCATCCTCCCCAATCTTTTCTTAAACAAACAGTTTGATAAAGGGAGTGGAACAAGATATATTTTTTTGCTTTTATGAAAATAACAGTAAATGAGTGAAACGAATGGATTTAATCAAAAGATGCATAAACATTTCATTAATATTTCCAATTTGAAAGTACAACAGCTTATAAGCAAATACCAATTCAATCATTCAAGCAAAGTTCAACTAAAAATGCAAAATACAGCCAGCTTTGGCGAACTGACTTCAAAAGATTTTAGTTTCCGGGCCCAAGCGCGAGAACACCTTCGCCACTAATCACTAGTTCCTTGTGATACAGAATCTTGAGAGGCCTTGCAGGTCTTTTGCCTTTTGCTTTAGAAATTGGGACATTGACATTTGATGTACCCTTTTGAGGTTGCAGTGTTCTTAGCAGGTTTAGCAGTCTCGTTCCGAATTCTCTGCATTCCTCAATGAGATGCCCCATCGTCCCGGTGCGGAATTTGCATTCAATCTTTGGATGATCTTCTTCAAAAATCAGATTCTTGTCATAGATCAGCCTTTGTACAGTAGCTTCTAAGGCTCGGCACCCATCCAAGTCATGCCCTTCGGCTCCCTTGTGGAATTCACAAGTCAGGTTTGGATTATGCCAAGGTCCGGGCACAGGGTTAAGGAGTCGAGGAGTTACCAGCTTGCTCTGCATCAACAGTGGGAAGAGTTTGCTCAAAGGCACAGGGATAGGCTGGCAGTTAACTTGGCCTCTTTCGATAGGGTACTTCTTCTTGCTTTGGTCTCGGACACCTTGAGGAGAAACAACCGTTGGAGGCTGGAGTGCCCATTTGGAAGACATCTGGTGACGATGAGATTCTGGTATAGGACCAAGATCAAGTGCTGGCTGGTATGAAGTTTCTCCAAAGGCAGATCCTTGGCATGGGAGAACCACATGAGACGGCGAATGATTGTTGATTTGAAGGTCTTGAGGCGTGAATGAGATCCTTTCAGAGTCTAACAGGTTCTGAATTTTACTCGGGAGCACCTGACAATCTTCAGTGGAATGCCCCTGTGCCCCAGCATGGTAGTCACATCGAGCATTGGCATCAAAGACTGGTGGATACGGAAATGGTACTGGCTTTAATTCTTTTGGCACTATTAATCCCCCTTTGATCAAGACTGGCAATAATTGACTGTATGATATTGGTAATGGAGTGTAATTTCTTCTTGGCTTTCTTGGCCTTGGTCGTACATGCTGACGCGGCTGACAGCGGTCTAGTCCTTGATACTGAGGAGGTCCTCGAGTTGGAGGATCCATAAGAGGTGATGAACTGACAACCTCTCTGGGAGTGACAGAGTGAGCGCACTCTTCTTTCTTCATCAGAGCTTGCAAAGTTTTGAGAACCCAATTCATCTAAAACTTGAGGATTCTGACCTCCTCTTTCAACTCCTCTTGGTTCTTCAGAATTTCATTCATTGTTTCCATTGTCTTGAATAGGTGCTAGGTATCCTTCAGACATAGAGGGAGAGACTCAGGATCGAGAAATGCAAATGATATGCGAGTGTGCATGGAATGCAAATACAAGCCACGTGGTTTCAAAGAACTCAAAGGGAAGTTACAAAAAATTTTGCGAAAAAAACTGAAGAAGTTTGTTTGTAGGATCCAAGCTCTATTGATCTTTGAAAAGGAATGAATATCTGAATTCCTTGAAGCCAACAATGGATGCAATGAGGTGTATGCAATGCGCAAACATGGGTAAATACACAGATATATGTACATAGTCATAGCACACAAGCCTTAGGTTTTGAGGTCACATGAATGGAGCCATGGTCTACCCATCCCAACAAGGTGTGGACTATAGGTTCATCAACTGTAGAACAAGGTTCTAAAAGTTCCCAGAGTCTACATAAATCTTTCGGATATTATCGGCCCATGTAACTACTTACACGGGTTAATAATATTCTCAAGATAGACTCGTCTGAGTGTAGTATTGCGTGACAACTACTCGGGACTGGCTCCCTCATAGCCACCGCACTACATCCTAAAAGGCCGAGTGGGGTAAAGGTAACTACGGTCCTCAGAATCCCTGGCTCCCAATTGAAAAAGTAATATCAATGCGACTTCTCACATCAGACATCAACAATCCCAAAGGGCCTCATCTGAGTGTGGTCATCATATGCCATAGATTGTTGGTACTACTGCCAACAACTGACTATTGATTACACCACGATCTTATCATATTCGTGCACTCAAGTCCAGGTTAGGACTTATCTCACCACTCAATAGTTCCACGCCCACAAGAGATCTCAAAGCATATATACAAGGGATATGTACAAATATAGCAAACAAGCATGAATAGCACAAGCAAAAGCAAGGTGGGTTTAACCCTCAAAATTATTTATCTCCCCAGTGAAGTCGCCATTTCTGTTGCGGTGAAAATCGGATAACAAGCTATTAATTAACTTGCATCATATTTCTTTTACAACCGACTTTGATTTATCCAAAGGAAAGGTTCAAGATCGTTAAAAAAACCTAAAGGGGGGAGATCTAAGGTTCGGGGGTTGGTTATACTAAGGGAAGGTATTAGCACCCTTAACATCTGTAGTACTCTACATGAACCTCTTGTTTTGTTTATGTTATGTTATGTTTGCTTGCTAAAAGATAAGATGAAGATGTGGTTAATGACTATGAGGTCAAAGGCTAGATGGCTATGAGGCCAAGGTGATAATGAGCTATCTATGACTATGAGGTCAATAAAGAGTCTTTGTGACTATGAGGTCAATGTTGGAAGGTGGCTATGAGGCCAAGGGAGAGAGTCCTATGACTATGAGGTCAAAGGAAGGTAATGAGCTTTCTATGACTATGAGGTCAATAGAGAGACTTTGACTATGAGGTCAAGGTTGGAGAATGGCTATGAGGCCAAAGTTTTAATTATGGCTATGAGGTCAAGATGGTAAGATGACTATGAGGTCAAGATGGTAAGATGACTATGAGGTCAAGATGGTAAGATGACTATGAGGTCAAGAGGGTAAGATGACTATGAGGTCAAGATGGTAAGATGACTATGAGGTCAAGATGGTAAGATGACTATGAGGTCAAGATGGAGAATGAGCTATCTATGACTATGAGGTCAATAGAGAGACTTATGTTGCTAATGACTATGAGGCCAAGAGCTACCTATGACTATGAGGCCAAAGGTTGAATGTGTTTCTAATGACTATGAGGCCAAGAGCTACCTATGACTATGAGGCCAAAGGTTGAATATGTAACTCTATGACTATGAGGCCATGAGAGTTGTATGCCTAAGACTATGAGGTCAAAGGTAGCAATGAGCTTTCTATGATCTTGAAATCGATAGAAAAACTTTTCCTTTGGAAGGAAGGGGGAAGAATAACATCTTGTAAACAATTGTTATAGAGGGGTTGAAATATAATGAAGCATATGGGTTCAAAGACTCCAAGACAGTAAGCATTTAATCAACACATGAAGTGAATTCTTAAATGTGAACATAGCAACCAGTGAGTACAAGTGATCATGTAACTGTGACAATTATGGCAGAGAAGGCATTCATAATTTGAACCAAATGCATTTGGATGTAGGTCATGCAACCTCAACAGAGAATAAAAACTACAGATAATATTCTCATGGCAAAGTTTATTAAAGTCAGAAGACAAAGTTTCACAGCTCAAAAATACTTCAAAGAAAAAACACTTTAAAGCATGGCAGCAAAGGCATTCTCATATTTTGAAAAATCCAGACATTTGAATTTTAGCAACAGAGGTAAAAAATGCAAACAACACCCTCATGTGAAAGTTTTGTTCACAGCCAGGAAACAAAGTTCGATAAAATCCACAAGTTACAGCATGCTCTCAAGAAAAAACTCTTTAAAGTCAGTGCTCCATAAATATGTCAAACATGGCAGGGAAAACATTCTCCTTTTTTGAAACAAATACATTTGAAGTTCAGCAACAAAAGTAAAAACAGCCAACACCCTAATGGTGAAATTGTTAAAATCTGGAAACGAAGTTCTAACAAATTTGCAAGTTACAGCAATACTTCAAAGACACATTTATTGACATCTTCCCGAAAAAGAGTTGATTTTATTTGCAAAAAGAAGTCTAAGAAAATAAGATGACCTAATGAATATTTTTAATGCTTTTTGAAAATATTAGGAGAAGAAAAGAAACATAAAAGTGAAATAAGAAATAAACACATAACATGATAAAATAAATAATAAAAAAACAAAAAAAAGAAGAAATGGGTAAGTGGCTCTCGCCACACACATGCATGGCTGGCGCCTTGAGGGGGGCCCACATGGTGGCTTGCGCCACATCCAAAGCATGGCTGGCGCCATGGCAATGTGGCTTGCGCCACCCTCCATCATGGCTAGCACCATGTGCTTTCTTTTTCTCTCTCCTCTTTTGTTTTTTGTTTTCATATGGTGTGTTATTATTATTTTATTATTTGTTTTATGTATTTGTGATGTGTGGCGGGAGCCAGCATATTAACATGGCGAACGCCACCTTAACTGCTTTATTTATTTTTTCAGTTTTCTTTCAAACGAACACAAATACGAACCAGTTGACGATTAACAAAATGAAATGAAACTAACATGTTACTGATTTCATCACAGAAACAATCAATAATCAGACAACAACAAACCTAACAAACATGATAACCATACGGAACAGAATGATCATGGATTCAGATAATAACAAGATGATGAATATAATAACAGCATGGTGCAAACACGAAACAAAAACACAGAGCGAGATAAAGTGATACCTAGTGGAGAAAGTCCACTGCTTCTTCACAGGCGAGTGTTTCTGGAGATGATGGATAAGCTTCCTTCTTTCAGCCGCTACAGAACCAGCCTCTCAGCAAGAAACAAGAGCTTTTGGTGGTTAAAGTGTTGGTGGTTTGGAGTGTTTACGGGAATGAACAAAAGAGATAAGTTCTTGCAAGACTTGGGGGTGACTTGCAGAACTTAACAAAAATGGAAAAGTGAAGGGTTTTGATAAGTTTCTTTTTGGTATTTTCTCGGAGTGTTTGTTGTAATGTTTCTGTGTGTTACAGAGGAAATGAAAATAGTGAATTTCTTGCAAGCTTTGGAGTGTTACTTGCAAGACTATGGAAGGGAGAGGCAGAGAGAAATTTTTGGCAATTTCTGGTGTGTCCTAACAAGGAGGGAATGAGCTCCTTTTATAGGCCAAGCAAAGTGGATCCGGGTCTTGGGTAGTTGGTTTGCTCACAGGATAAAGAATTAGGGTTTTTATGGTCTGCTGAGTAAAGAATTAGGGTTTGTGTGCATCAATCCTTAGCCGTTGATCTTGGTCAATCACCTGCTGGACAAGTGCAGCGGAGGAGGTGGTGGATGCAGTCTGTAACTTTCACTCTTTAGTGGTTATTCCAAAACCACTTTTTGATGTGCCATGAGAGAGAAAGTAAGGAAGGAGTAATAATTTCAATTTTGAATATGAATTCTCTGCTCATGCATGCAGGTCTTTCGTGTTGATCCTCTTTATTTCACTAATTCAATATGGTATCTCAACGTCCTTTTGATTTCAGCAGTGATGGTGAGCTTAGAAGAGTAATACATAGTGACTTCACAAGACTTGTTTCTGAAGCAAAGCATCTTCAGCATTTTCAATCTAACAATGGCACATGGGCTTAGCTAAATATACAAAGCCTTGCTTCTTAAATCATACGGGAACACACTTGGACTTTTCACACCTTAAAGCCTTTGATCCAAGTGACATCTTTCTGGGCCCAAAAGAAACTTGAGACATACCATATGCCCATGACCGAAAACACTTAGGATGTTGCAAAATTAAATCCTCTCATGGCATTACTTTGGTGTGTTACACCTTGATGAATAATTATTGCACTTTGAGAAACAAATCTTTAAGGCTCAAAAAAAACTTCCAAGGATGTTTGTTATCACATGGCACAATTTCTCAAAATTTAGGATCACACTTTGCTTGACATGAAAGGCAATGGTTAACTTGTCTTGGTGAAACATTTGATTTCTTGTTGAAAAAGTTTTCTTGGATGCATGTAGATTCCAATGGTTGCATTTGGCCAAAAGATGTCTTAGGGAGACCTTGCCGTCTTTGTGTGAATCTTATCTTCCACAACAAAAAGAAACAACTTGCACAATGAAATGGTTAGTTAACAATGCATACACGATTGAACTCTACATGTAAATGCAAGATAATATGACATCTAAGGGGTAAAATTTGGGGTACAACACCCTTGATCCAACGTCAAGTGGCTACTTCTCTCGTAAGTCGATTTCGTTTTTGCAATCGCCATCACGCAATTTTCAAACCTCGATCTTTTATCGAGTATTTTTCTCTTAAAACAAAAATCTCTTTTCTCAAAAAAAAAATTAAAAATACTTTAATCATATCTAACCACTTTTTAAACTCTAAAAAACATTCAACAAATCTCAAATCATTTTGCCACTTGGCTTTTTTGTTTAAAACTTTTCGAAAAGGACACGCTTCATAGCATCATCCATATAAAAATACACAACTAACTCCCTTATCCCCCGCCACCGTGCGATCGAGACTAACTTACTTCCCTTTTATCCTAGCCTTAGGATTAGATTCGTCGTCTCTATGTAAGTTCCTACCATGGACACTTACTCATCTTTCCCTTTTAACTTAGCCTTATGTTTAGAGTCGTCGCACTCTATGTAAGTGTCTTGCCACAGACGCTTACCTTCCCTTGGAACCTTGACCACAGTCGAGAGTTCCTCACCCTTATTGAGAGGAACTACGAATGCTCTGATTCTTTTAGTCAAGATACATAAGCACGAGATGCGATGTCTTGGCGAGCATACTTAAGACTAACACCTTAGGTCGCTCCCTTTTTACTTTTTCACCCTTTAGCAGACGAATAACAAATAACACAAATAAAACAAGAGGTTTCTGTAGAGTACTACAGATACTTAGGATGCTAGCACCTTCCCTAGGTATAATCGACCCCCGAACCTTAGATCTCTTAGCTGTGTTCCTACATAGCACACTTAGTGTTTTCGACCTTAACCCTTTCCTTTGGATAAATCAAAGTTCGGTGGTGAATTATGATTTGTGATTCAAGTTAACTAATAGCTTGATATCCGATTCTCACCGCAAGAGTTGCCCAAATGCAACCAAAGTTTCACTCACACACAAGGACCCAATAAAATTGGGTACCTATTTCCCTTGCTTAATTTTGTAGGTGACATGTCTTGAATCTACGGAGAGAAGATGGTTTCTCAACAGTGGATGTTCAAGGCATATGACGGGTAACATTTCCTTATTCATTAACTTTGTGGCAAAGAAGAAAGGATTTGTAACCTATGGTGATAACAACAAGGGAGCAATACTCGGAAAAGGTAGTGTAGGTAATCCCTCTTATACTACTATCTTAGATGTCCTTTTAGTTTAAGGTCTTAAGCACAATCTTATTAGCATTAGTCAATTGTACGATAAAGGATATAAAGTTTCTTTTTCAAAATAATGTTGCATGATTGAACACAATGATAAGAAAGATGATGTGTTTAAGGGCTTGAGAGTAAATAATGTATATATACTTGACTTGAATGAAGTATCATTAACTAACACTAAATTTATTGTCACCATGAGTGAAGACTGTTGGCTATGGCATAGGCGTTTAGCGCACGTCAACTTTGACTTGCTAAATAAATTAGTTACAAAAGATCTAGTTGTCGGTCTACCCAAGATTAAAATTTTCAAAAGATCACTTATGTGACGCATGCCAAATGGGGAAGCAAACAAGGATCTCATTTAAATCTAAAACGTTGTTTCTACATCGAGACCTCTTGAACTTCTTCATATGGACCTTTTTGGGCCATCTAGAATCAAAAGCTTGGGAGGAAATTACTATGGTTTTATTATTGTAGACGATTACTCTTGATTTTGTTGGACTATTTTCTTGGCAAGTAAAAGTGAAACTTTTTCAGCTTTTGAAAAGTTTGCCAAGGTTTCTCAAAACAAACTAAATTCTAGCATCGTTGCTATCCGAAGTGATCACGGAGGTGAATTTGAAAACCACCTCTTTGAGGAGTTTTGTGATAAACATGGCATTGATCATAACTTTTCTGCTCCAATAACTCCTCAACAAAATGGAGTGGTGGAACGTAAAAATCGTATTTTAAAGGAGCTAGGAAGAACTATGATCAATGAAAATGGTCTTCCTAAATATTTTTGGGTCGTTGCTATTAGTACAACATGTTATGTGTTGAATAGGGTACTTATACGTCCTATTCTCAACAAAACTCCCTATGAACTTTTAAAAGGTAGGAAGCCAAATGTATCACATCTTCATGTTTTTGGATGTAAATGTTTATTTTAAATAATGGAAAAGAAAATCTTGGCAAATTTGACTCAAAAGCCGATGAAGGTATCTTTCTCGGATACTCTCAATCTAGCAAAGCATATAGAGTGTACAATAAAAGATTACTTATTATGGAAGAATCTGTGCATGTTACTTTTGATGAATCTTGTCCAAAAATTGTCGGGAAAAGTATTTCTTTTCATTGTGCAGGTGTTTCTTTGCAAGACATACTCAAAGACTCTGAAGAAGAGATGGATCAATCCGAATTGGTGAAAGTTGAGGAGGAGGAAGATCACAATTCTGAAAAGATTGAGGAGGACCATCCAATTAGCAATGATGACCTTCCTTTGGCATGGATATCCTCTAAGGATCATCCAATCGACAATATTCTCGGAGATATCACAAAATGAGTAACTACACGCTCTAAGAAAGTAACTTTTGTTATCACTTTGCTTTCGTTTCTTAAATTGAGCCTAAAAACTCCATAGATACCTTACTTGATGAACATTGGTTTTTGGAAATGCAAGAGGAATTAAATCAATTCAAGAGAAATGAGGTATGGGACCATGTCCCCCCTTCGCGAGGCCATCGAGTAATTGGTACAAATGGGTATTTAGGAAAAAACTAGACGAAAACGGAGTAATAAATCGTAATAAAGCCCGGCTAGTGGCTCAAGGTTATAACCAAGAGGAGGGCATTGACTATGAGGAGACTTATGCTCAGGTTGCCCGCTTTGAGGCTATACGCCTTTTCCTAGCCTATGCTTGTTCAAAAGATTTCAAACTATATCAAATGGATGTGAAGAGTGCTTTCTTAAATGGATATATTAATGAAGAAGTTTATGTATCTCAACCTCTCGGTTTTGAAAGTCATGAGTATCCAAATTACGCTTATAAACTTAAACGTGCTTTGTATGGTCTCAAGCAAGCCCCTAGGGCTTGGTATGAGCGACTTAGTACATTTTTATTCGATCAAGGATACTCAAGAGGGAAGGTTGATACTACACTCTTTATTAAGTATCAAGGAAATCACTCTATTCTAGTCCAATTTTATGTAGATGACATTATTTTTGGATCTACTAATATGCACTTGGTAAAGGAATTTTCAAAGCTAATGTAGGGTGATTTTGAGATGAGTATGATGGGGGGACTGGCCTACTCCCTTGGACTTCAAATTAAACAATTCGAAGAAGGAACTTTTTTGAGCCAAACAAAGTATTGTTATGACCTACTCAAGCACTTTGATATGGAAAACGCAAAGTTTATTGACACTTCAATGCCCACAAATGTGAATTTAGATCGAGATGAAAATGGTAAGGTCGTTGACGTGAAGAAGTATAGAGGTATGATAGGTTCTCTTCTATATTTCACTGCATCTCGACCAGATATTATGTTTAGTGTTTGTATGTGTGCTAGATATCAATCATGTCCCAAGGAATCACATTTGAAAGTGGTAAAGCATATACTTAGATACCTTTCTGGTACATCCAAGTTTGGTCTTTGGTTTTCCAAGGGAAGTGATTGTAATTTGGTTGGTTATTCTGATTCCGATTTTGCCGGTTGCAAATCGGATAGGAAGAGCACTAGTGGCACTTGTCATTTATTTTCAAACTCCTTAGTAAGTTGGCATAGCAAAAAGCAAGTTTTCGTTGCTTTTTCAACTGCCGAGGCGGAATACGTCGCATTCGGTAGTTGTTGTGCCCAAATTTTATGGCTTAAACAACAACTACTCGATTTTAATGTTAAACTTCATCGTATTCATATTCTTTGTGATAACACAAGTGCCATCAATCTAACCAAGAATCTAGTGCTACATTCTCGCACCAAACACATTGAGATTCGTCACCACTTCTTTAGGGATCATGTTGAAAAAGGAGATGTCGTATTTGAGCATGTTGATAGTAAAAATCAAATTGCCGATATTTTTACAAAACCTCTCACGACGGAACCTTTCTTTAACATTCGTAGGGAACTTGGTGTTCTCGATATCTCGGATTGTGTCTAATGAATTATTGTATGCTCTCTATCTATACATGTTTATATATTGCTTAACCATGTTTGAAAGTTTAAGCTGTGTGAGTGCATTCTTCTTTCATCACCATTGGAGGTAATATCTTTCCTATCTAATTACTTTTACTCTTTATCTTGGCTAAATAGATGTTTCGTTTTATGTGAGGCGTGTAATTTTGATGCTTAAATGATACTTGTAGTTTTCAATTTTCTTCCATATTGATGTTTGAAATGGTATATGCTTGTTATTTATCTTTCTATGCATCATACATATCATTTTTTCTGTTTTTTTTTCTTTTAACAGCATGCGTCGACCTGTCTAGTCTATAGGTCGACCTATGATCATCAAAATTCAAGTCTGAAAGCCACTGCCTGTCATGCGTCAACCTGAGGGTCCCCCTTGCGTCGACTCATACTGGAACTTTAAATTTATTTGGAAAAATTATACTCATGCGTCGACACATCGCATCTGGAGGTCGACGCATAGCTCGTGATTTCTAAATTTTTTTCAATAAATATCTTTCAGGCTTGTGTTTTGTCTTGCATTTTTCATTTACGTCTCTCTTGCATGTTCCTCAACTCTCTTAATCCTTCCAAACCCTAGAAACCCCCTTCAAAGATTCTCCAAAAATTATTGTTTAAAATCTAAATCGGTGAAGAATTTCCCTTTTCTACACTCACTTCAACAGCTGCAACTGATAATCATCATCAACAAAGGAGGTTTCCTCAAATGGCTACTACAAGAGTAGCAGGAAAAAGGTCCGGTAGGGAAACATCCTCTCAAACTTTGGTAACTTGCTGAAGTGAATGAGAAAGATTTTTGAAAAAGGTCTATTGTTAAACAACATGTGTATTACCCTAAGGTAGCGGACAATTTGAATATCCCTAAAATTGTAGATGTTCTGAACCATCAAAAGATAAATGCTTTTTTGGAATGTAGTACGAACTATAATGAAGAAATGGTTAGAATGTTTTATGCTGGTTTGATGGGTAAATTTACCTGGTATCAGTTTACTTTCAAGATGGGGGGCAAAAGCTATAATGTTGGTAGCTCTATGTGGCGAGATTTGTTTGACATATGTCCTCTCCTTTCTCATGACCTTCATATAACTGATAACAAGTTGGCTCCGCAGTATGATTTTAAGACCGGGTTAAACTCCATGCTTAAGGATCCTTTTCCTGCAGAAGTAGTCGTGGGTGATAACTTCCCTAAGTCTGTCACAACTGGTTTTTTGAAACGGGATGATCGCATTCTGCAGTGGATTGTCTCCCACATTTTATGTCTGAAGAAAGGTGGTTACTCAAGGGTTGATCAAGCTAAAGTTCATTTGGTTTATCTCCTCAAGAACAAGATCAAGGTAAACTGGCCTTACTATTTCACAAGTCGCTTTTATGCATTGAAAGAAAGCGAAAAAGGTCCATCATTATGCTATGGATCGTTGATCCAAACCATATTAGATCATGCCGGAATTTCTGTGCCTGGAATCCCTTACATCTCTCTTACATCTAACCAAGAGTTTAGTCAAAAGACCATGACTCTTATGGGATATATTTGGGACAAGCAACTGAAAACTTATGCGTTCAAGCCTAGGGGTTCAAGTCGACACATCCGTAACTCAAATAAAGCCAAAGAGGAAGAGCAAGATGAAGATGAGGAAACTTATCCCATGGAAACTGGGGTTCCCTATGAAAGTCATGATGATCATGCTTGGTTTGGTGACTCTCCGGTTCAGGACAATAACGATATGCGTCTCCTTCTCTAAATAATCCTCTAACAGACAATTCGGACGTTCTTGAAATACTCCGAAGTATGCAACTTGAGAACTAAAACTTTGAAGCTCTTCAAGAACAACACTACGAAACAGTACAGAGGCACATTCGTGATCATAATGGAAACTTTGATATCTTTGCATCAAGGGTTTTTGAATCAACCGAAGTCTCCTTGATATATGTGAACGTCTGGATGCTCAATGAGCAAATCAAGATTAAACATTCCGAGGGAGAGGTCAACCTCATCGGGGCCGAAAACCATAGTTAATTGCATTGTGTTGTTGTCTTGTCTTGCATCTCATTTCACATTTTGTTTTGTTTTGTTTTTTATTTTCTCAAGACTTGTGCTGAACTATATGTTTTGTGTGATGCATTTCTTCACTATTGCTCTATGGTTCTTGAGTTATTTATCTTTATTGTTTGCATTGACAACATTATATGTGGATGATTGTTAATGATGTATCTGTTGCAATAGCATATGTTTGTGTTGTTATGTGAATGTTACGTTTCCAAATGACTGGTTGATTTACTCTTTTTGATGTTGTCAAAGGGGGAGAAAGCAAAAGTGAGTTCACAAAGTTCAGAATTCTATGGAAGTTCATATAGTCAGGGGGAGAATGTCCTTCAAGTACTCAATGTTTTGGGAAGGTTTTTCCATCATCAAAAAGGGGGGGTATGTGAGGGCAAGGTTCCTTTTTACTATGTTTTAATGATGTCAAAACTAGGATATTAAGTACTTGTGTATTTTGGATGATATCACCTTGTCTAAGCCTTGCATTCATCTCTTGCAAACATGCATAAAGATCCTTATACATGTATTAGACATATAGGATCATACACAATGTCAAAATTGGGTTTTTGGGCCATTTTTAGAGCCATAGGTCGACTCATAAAGGTCATAGGTCGACTCACATTGAAGGGAAAGGGTTTTGAAACTCTCTGCCTTGCATGCGCCTACCCTGGGTCAACGCATGGGCTCCTACAGGTCGACTCATACTGTAGGGAAATTTTTTTGAAACTTTCTGCCTTGCATGTGTCGATGCATGGGTTCCTGTAGGTCGACGCATGGGCCAATTTTTTATGCATTTTTGGCCACTGCCTTGTACAGGTCGACTCATTGATGCTAGAGGTTGACTTCTCGCATGTGTTTAACCATTTTTCTGTGTCTTTGTGTTCCCAAACTCAGTTTTTTTACTCATTCATGTACATAATATACTCATATGCATCAAGTTGTTAAGAAAAAGGATGAAAATTGAAAGAAACATTGTCTTGCTCTTCATCTTCACTCTCACAATTGCATTCATCAATAA